>JAJJWW010008634.1:0-308162 GCA_023531295.1 Papaver armeniacum | reverse complement strand
AAACTAAGTTGGTTCTGTGCTAACATATCCTGAGTAGTGTCATGAAAAGATCATCAAAATGAATGATAAAATCCCCCATGAATATATTATCACGACTTTGTCGGGTCTCTGTTTTTTTTTTTTTTTTGCATGGATTTTTGTTCAGCTCTATATTTCCTCCATTTCAGAATTATTTTTTGTGGTGAAGAGTCACTATCTTGAAAAGCTTTTTTGTTACACCTTTCTAACCAAATACACCAAGCTACAATATCAATGTTACATAAATCATCCTATGAAATTTTCTTTGCATGCAACTCGTCAAACCAGTGACAAATCCATTCAACCAAATTGAGATTGTTATTTATCTGCAAATCCAAAGTAAAGAACCAAACGAATTTTGATAAAGAGCACTCCATGATGATGATATGAGATGGAGATTTAGGAAACTGTGAACAAAAAGGGCATGTTACTTCCAGATTTTGAATCCCCGGTGCAAGTTTATCTATTGTCCGAAGTATATTCTTGTTGCATTGTAGTATATGAAGTTTCCAAAGATTCTTGAATATTCCTTGCATTTTGTGATCTACCGAGATATTTTGATGTATCTCCTCAAAAATTTTCTTGTATGCAGATTTCACATAGAAATTATTAATTTTAACTAAATTCCAAATCAACATGTCCTCATAGTTTTGGTGAACTGAAATATTGAGAATCAATTCTTGTAGCAGCAGCTTCAAAGAGAGTAAAGATGAGACTTATGTTTCAGCTACCAGTTAAAGGAGAAAAGTTGATGGATATATTGCTGATAATTGAAGGCTCCCTGTTTAGGTAAAGGTCGTGCATCTAACTCTGGATTCCACTCGTGTTTCCAGATTAAGATCTTGTTACCATTTCCTACACTCCAGGAACTTTTAGATGAAATCTAGTTCCGAGCTAAAATTTATCATGAACATGACTTGACCATATGGAAAATACTTGGATTTTGGAGACCTAACACATATGTAAGAATCAAAACAAAATTTCCATGCATATTTTCCAAGCAAAGCTCGGTGAATGATATGTAGGTCTCTGAAACCTAAACCACCCTATTCCTTAGGTTTACTGATATTTTTCATGAAATGGAGTGTTTTCCTTAATTATTCTTTTTGTTTCTCCAAAAGCTTGATGAGATGAGTTCATTTTAGCGATAGTGGAATCTGGTAGATTGGAGAATTGCATTAGTGACATTCTTCACCATTATAGACCTAGCTGTCTCTAACATATTGTTGCATCTCCACTTAGTCGCTTCTATGGCTAGTATGAATAAATAAGGGAATAATAGATACCCTTGATGAATGCCCCTCGTCGGATTGAAATCTTTAGTTGCATAACCATTCAACATGATCTACATTTGAGTTGTGCTGATATATTGAGAGATAAGTTGGCAAAATTAATCATCAAAGTTTTTTTTTAACACTTCAATTAAGAAATCATACTCTAACCTGTCGAAAGATTTCAAAATGTCCATCTTCAGTGCAAGATGTCCACTTCTACCACCTTTCCTCTTCATAGCTTGCACAAGTTCTTGGACCAAACAAATATTCCCTGAAATCAATCTCCCCGGGACATAAACTGATTGCATTGGGAGATGATGTTGATCATGTGATTCTTTAACCGGAGAGAAATGGTCTTTGAAATCATCTTATACACCGTGTTACATAAAGCAATGGGCCTAAAGTCTTCTAGCCTGTGAGGAGTAGTAGACTTTGGAATTAGAGCAACTCTTGTGTTGTTAAGCTTTTTTGAGAAGGAAACCTGAATAAAAAAAGGTTTTAATCATTTTGCAGACACCTTCTTTCACAACTTGCCATCGAAATTAATAAAAACTTGGCAGAAATTCTTCCGGGCCTTGAGAAGTCCATGGGTCCATAGTTATTAATGCTTGGTATGGATGTATAGTTTTTTTATCTTGTTTTGTAGAAATACAACTAGAAATATGTTGAAGAAAATGGTAGCTATCAATCGGGTTTGCATTGGAGCTTATCTCTTGAAAGTGAGTGATCAATTTCCATCTGGTGCTTGTAGAGAATTTTTGGCTCCCCGCTGGTTGTCTCTTATATGGAAATACTTGGAATTTCTGTCCATGTCGTTGTATAAATGATCTCTGGACTTCTATCCATGAGAACTGGCTTCAATTTGATTTGGACTTTCAACTTCCCTCTCAGTCTTCATCCTTCAACAGTGTAATTACCATGCAAACTAGTAGCTTACAAAAGAGATAAATCTTGTTGTAATAGGCTGATTCTTGCTTGTATGCGCCCAAAAGTTTTCTTACTCCACCTAAACATGTAATGTCTAGTATTGGAAGCTTATTAGAAAGGGCAAATGTTGTAGAACCTGTAGTGTTGGTGTTCCAAGCATTTAAAATTTCATTCATATAAGCATCATTCTAAAGCCATTGCTCAAAGGATTTCCAATTTCAACACGCTGGTTTTTCCATAAAGATTAAGTAAAATAAGAGAATGATCTGGACCATCTGAGGCAAATAAGAGTTTAACTAAGCGGATAGTCATAATAAGAGTTTAATGTAAGGTTCAAGTAGCCCGAAATAGGATTAGACTGAAGACATGATTAACATGTAGTCATGGATAAGTGGATAACCCACTTAGTTAATTATTATACTCAAAGACATTCGTCAGCGAGTGAAAATAAAAAATCGCAAGGAACATTAATAAACGTTTATTGTAAAGCTACAATTTTTTGGTGATGCATTAAGAGATGAAAGATGTCGATTTTGGCTAATTTTGGAAAATGTTAGGTGACAGAGAGTCGACTGCCTCAACTTGTCCCAAACAAACGGTTAGAAAGACAAAGATATTCCTCTTAAATATTTCATGCTTAATTGGAAGACTGTGGTCTTCGAACCACCCTGAAACGTACCTGATCTGATTGTTTAGGCTGCTTTGGGATTTTATTTTTGAAATAGTTCCTTGTACCGGTAATTTTCAAGTTGTTTTTCTTTGGGTGGTGGATACACTGTCCTTCCCTGGTCGGAATTTGTAACATGTTTTTTTTTCCGACAGCTTGTCTGTCTTCTAATAATAAAATTCCTTATTACCCATCAAAAAAAAAGACAAAGATATTCCTAATTCATACTAATACGGCAAGCATCGAGAGTAACGTTTTGTCAAAGTACATTATGCACCACATACAAGTAAAATTGCCTGGTCTTGACTCATGACATTTATGTGTCCTTTCTGGAAAAATTAATATCATTTCGTGAACCATGACGACATGACTCATGACATTTCTTTTTGTTTTAAGTTTCGTTACTATCATTTATTAGTCTTTTCTCTTAAATATCTTTATCATTACAAAATAAATTAATTATCCTGATAGGGAGTGATCAACTAATTTAAATTGTATTTCTTATGGAAAAATAATACTAATTGCGGGTCAAAGAATTCAAAATGGAGCTGTTTTCAAATACTCCTACTAGAGATCATTGTTAATTTATCTATGCAAATTTAGTCATTGTGGAAAAATGATCGTACAAGATGGAGTGTGTTAGGCTTTTTGCTCGTTTTGGGTTGGAGGGGACTCTGGACTTTTGAGTTCCCTTCGTATCTTTTTCCTCTATATGTATTATACTCCTTGGATCCACCACGTTCCATTTTATAACTTGCAAATTTGAAGAAAGTGAAGAGAAAAACGGTTGAAGAAGAAGGAATTGAACCTTAGAAATTGTGCGCTTAGTTTTTCACGTTTGCATGTCAAATTAATTGAAATAATAAAGAAGGTCGAGTATTTTTCTTCTAATTCTACCCATATTAATAGCTTTTTATCCTAAGAATTTAAATTATCTAATTTTTAGTTTATTGATTTAATGCATATTACGAATCACATGCCTTTGATGGTTGCACCGGAAAGAAGGTGAGCCTCCAAAAAGGGACCCCATTGTAATTTACTTGGGATAAACCAAATATTCCTCCATAGAATAAATTTAAAAATTGGATTAATTATATACCTTCTTGACAAGAAGGATGGTCGACTAATTAAAGAAGTTTAATGTTGAGGACAAACAATGGAAGACCTGTGAAATCCTTGATAGGGATTACAATGAGAATTAATGATATGGTGTGATTCCAAAGCAAGGGCAAATCCAAGGCTCAAAGGTACAATGAGAACTTGGGAAAATACTTAAACTCTCATCTATTTTGGAACACATTGTCTTCAAGAACAAAAAACAGATGATGAAGACCAATCACCTTTTAGAAGAGGCGAGATGATGACCAGGCCATGAAGATGGATGGATGGTGGGTGATCTACTCTAAAACAAACACTCATGGCATATCCATAATAGAAGTAATCTTAATCCGTCTTTGTTATTTATTCAAGTGTGCTATCTTAATTAAATTTGCATATTTTGTATTAATTGACTTTTTTTTTTTGCATCAAGTAAAACGGAACGGAGGGAGTATATACTTGTTTTGATTCAGAAAAATTGATATTTTTGTATATTTTTTTTTTGTTTTGTTTATTTTTACACAAAATTGGTGTGCATTATACTATGAAATTAACATGTTTCAATAACGATAATTTTTGCTTTTTTGGCGAGGTGACCAGTCAAAAACACAAACAAAATGTAAAATTTGATACTATTTAAATGGATGAGAATGTAAAAATGGTTTGTTTACCATTACATTTGCCGATGCCTTTTTTTAAATCATGTAAGGCCTGGGATGTAAGGTAATATGACCAAGCCTAAGTTAGCATGCTAAAATGAACCTATTTCATATCTTGAAAAAACCATTCTTCTGATGTGCCTAAAATCATTCATCCTACCAATTTTCAAACATTATTGTTTAGCTGACAAAAAAACAAAAAAACAAATTATTGGTTTTGAACGTATACGGAAAGCTGGTCTGTCGACCAAGTATTATTACACATTTTTGAACATACTAAGAGCTGGTCTGTCGACTAAGTAGTCTTCCATGGTAATGATGCTTTGATCAATCACTATTACATTTTTTTTTCGTATGGATGAAGTTTTCTTCCTGACTGAGGTTCTACTCTAGAAGTAGTAACGTATTAACATGTGGATAAACACTAAACACAACACAAACGCCAACTTCGATAGCAATGTTATTAGAATCAACGCAGAGCATTGAACTTGCCAGTTGCCACTTTGTATCTCAGCGTTCATTTTCGGCCCCAGAAGATGAAGACTTTCGAAAATCGGGTCAATTTCTAACGTGGTGGAAACCCAAATGAAATACTATAGGAGTAAGTGCATTTGGCGTATCAATTAGTAGGTTCTTAATTCTTATTGTGCTTGGGAGACAGTTGACCATCAAGGACGGCATTGTTTGATTCCCCATTAGTTCTCACTGTACCAAATGTCTCAAAATTTGGGACGGTGAAATTAAAAAAGTGTCTACATGGATTCATTAATTATGATGAGACTTTAATTAATAAGATCCTCATTTTACGTTGCGTTAGTACTTGTGTACGTTCAGAATTAATTAGTGTACACAGATTCTAATGATCATGATCGGCTATTAATTACCAATAGAATAGTGGGTTGCAAATCTGATATATCCAAGTTCAAAGTTCAAACACCAGAATTCAACCGATCTTGCGTCTAACTAGACAACTGCTACGTGTTTTTCCTTTTTCTATTTATTTTATTGATTCGTCGGTATTAATAATTATACTACCAATAATTATTTGATATTTGATAATTTGATGTTTGCTAATCTTGAAAGTTCAGGACGTGCCTGCCATCATTACATTTCCTCGTCTCTATACAGTTTCCCCTGTTGAGTTCGGTTCGTTAAATTCTTTTGTTGTGACAAAGTACGTGTCTGTTAACACGTAGTCCAAAGTTCCATCAAGATTTCATATAACCCTTTCAAGTCCTCATTGGTATTTCTCTTGTTGATGAAACATTAATTGTTTCCTTAACTGATCAAACATGGCAGATAGCAGCTTAATGAATTACAAAACACCAGTGATAGTCTTTACATCTGTGCTTCTTCTTGTTATTCTCTATCTTTCTCCTTATAATAATCACAATTTCATCATCAACAACGACTTCGTCTCTTCCAATACTACTTCTTCCACTAATTCTTTCACTCAAAATTTCACTAGTACTGTTTCTCCTATATTAACTTCAAGTATTGCTAATGAAGATAATGGAAGTTCCACTAGCACATCTGTTAATAATACCCATATTAGAGTAAGTTCTTCTTTTCCCTACTGAAAACTACTTCACATGGTTTTGATTTTAATTACTTAATGAATGATAGTTGTTGCACACATGCATAACAGGAAAAACTTACTAGTTCGGAAAGAATTGAAGATGACCTTGCAAGAGCAAGGGCCGCGATCCGGGAGGCAGCTCAAACGCGTAATTACACATCTAACAAAGTGCAAGATTTCATTCCTAGAGGACCAACTTACAGAAATCCATACGCCTTTCACCAGTTAAGATCTTTATCATTTAGTCAACAATTTTGTTTTTGCTCAATTTGCGTTCACAAGAAACTTTTAATTGTAGCAGTATATTATTTTTTAATTATGTGATCATGAAACAGGAGCTATATTGAGATGGAGAAAACATTCAAAATTTGGTCATACAAAGAAGGGGAACTACCTTTAGTACACAACGGGCCACATAGTTATCTATATTCGATCGAAGGCCACTTCATTGACGAAATGGACAGTGAGAAAAATCCATTCGCAGCACAAAGCATGGATGAAGCTCACGCATTCTTCCTTCCCTTCAGTGTAACCAATATGGTTAGCGCTCTATACAAACCTCCTTCCGGTACTCGTGTACCTTATATTAATGTAGTTACAGATTACGTTGGTGTCGTCTCCAAAAAATACCAATATTGGAATAGAAGTACCGGGGGTGATCATTTTATGGCTTCATGTCATGATTGGGTAAGCATCCGCAGCTCAACTTTCTTTTAATTATTTACATAGTTCTATACTGAATTGTCTCTTCTCAACTGTATCTACAGGCAGCTGCTGTAACAAGTGAAACACCTGATAACTTATTCAAGAATGTTATCAGGGTTCTTTGCAATGCTAATTCATCCGAGACGTTTCAACCTAAAAGGGACGTATCGTTGCCAGAAATAAGCCTTGTAACTAGAACTCTAGTCACATCAACGCAGTCTCGTGGAAGTGGTTCAAATCACTCAATCCTTGGATTTTTTGCCGGTGGAGCTCATGGACCCATAAGAAAGATGCTAATTGAACACTGGAAAGACAAAGATGATGCATTACAAGTTCATGAATATCTTCCCAAGGGAACGGATTACGGTGAGTTAATGGCTAAAACCAAATTCTGTTTATGTCCCAGCGGATACGAAGTTGCAAGTCCTAGAGTTGTTGAGGCGATCCATGCAAGTTGCGTTCCTGTGATTATTTCGGATCACTACGTTCTCCCGTTTAGTGATGTACTTGATTGGAGCCAATTTTCGGTGCAAGTACCAATGGAAAAGATACCAGAACTGAAATCTATTTTACTAGGGATATCGGATGAGAAGTACCTTAAACTTCAGAAGAGGGTTAGACAAGTTCAGCGACATTTTACTATAAATCGCCCTGCAAAAAGGTTTGATGTCATCCACATGATACTTCATTCTGTTTGGCTAAGGCGGCTAAACTTTCGTCTGCCTGGATGAAGGACTAGCTACAGATATACATAGCTTTGTAATTGTAATCTATACATTCAAAATTTGTACACAACAAAATTTTGTTTTGGTACAAATTTCAATGGAAGCAAAATTTTGTATATGAAGCAGCAGAATAGCAGACAACCAAAGCCTATGTTTTGTTTTTTTGAGGGGCTCGCCGTTAAGCAAAAGAACTTAAAGAAATCTAGTAAGCTTTTTTCTTTTGACCAACTAAACAAAGTGGCATTTTACGGGAACTATGAGCTGATCCAATTAAGCATTTTTCTTGTTGCCATAAAGCCTACCATAGCAGCTCATTCCAAATAGTCCACCCTATAGCAAAAAGTAGTAGTCTGGATTATCGTTCGCCGTGCAGATCGGAGAGCCAACCAACATACTAGAACCAAACACCACTCACACGCCGAAACATATTGTCCATCAAACAACAACCGTCTCAAGTAAAGCTAGCAACTCACGCCAATTAAGGCAAGAAAATCACGACAACAGAAACAAATTGTTCGAGATACACACGCTGTGCGTGTATGTTTAGAATCTCGACCCTCACTACATTGTTCCCAAAATTAAATTAGTAACGGAGATTAAAATATCACGTACACGCTCGTTGAAGAGGACGCACAAAGTCGGATTCGAACGTCTCTTTTCTCAATATTGGAAGTTAGCCGCCTGACTCGGCATGTGCAAGTGCAACGTCTTACTATTAGTCACAGTGATCCTACTCATTTTAATTAGTGCATGACTGCATCTCTATTAACGGAAAATGGGTCATTTGTCCAAAAAAAATTTAAAACATGGTTCAAATGGAGGAGTAAAAATTATTATGGGTGAAATGGACACAAAAAAATTTACAAGGATGAAACTGGATTCATCCTGGCTTAAACTTATTAATAGCGAGGATGAAACTGGATGCATCCTGATGTAAATTAAAAATAAGAAAAAGAATTTGAAAATGGGTAGGATGAAACTGATTATTTTCTTTCTATTTTTATATTTTTGTCCATTTAAACAGTATCAAAATCTAAATATGTTTTTCACCCAAAAATTATTGATTTTGGTATTTTTAACCAATTTTGTGCTTTTATAAATATGTATTCCCAAGTCCGGAAGTCCATTAATAGTATCACTATCAGTAATCTCTCTTGTCACTGCTGAAACTCTAACTTCAGCAGACATGCCGGAATTGATTACGAGTTGCAAAACACCATTGATAGTCTTCATTTCCTTAACTTTAATTCTTTTACTGTATCTATCACCTTATAACAATAACCATTTCATCATCAACACTGGTCACACCTTCTCTTCGTCTTTTAATCTGTCCCAAACACTAAAAGATTTCCCTTCGGCTTCTCCTTTATTAGCTTCAATTACCACCAATGGAATCGGTAGCAGGTTTCTTCCAAAAGTGAGTTATTTTCTTAGTGATTATTTAGTTTTGATTTTTCTTTACGGCGCTTAAATTTTGTTGATGACCATGAACTTATGCAGGAGAGACTTACTAGTTTGGAGAG
Source organism: Papaver armeniacum (assembly GCA_023531295.1). Lineage (NCBI taxonomy): Eukaryota > Viridiplantae > Streptophyta > Magnoliopsida > Ranunculales > Papaveraceae > Papaver > Papaver armeniacum. The sequence goes on along the minus strand of JAJJWW010008634.1, from coordinate 298,987 downwards.
AGTTGAAGATGACCTCGCAAGAGCTAGGAGGGCAATTCGAAAGGCAGCTCGTACACGTAATTACACATCTAACAAAGTGGAAGATTTGATTCCTAGAGGATCAATTTATAGAAATCCATTCGCTTTTCATCAGTTAAGATCTTTATCAACTCTTGTAACCAAAGACAATTTGTGTAATTATGATTGAAAGCTTATGCATTAATTTTTTTTTTTCATTAGGAGCTATATTGAGATGGAGAAGACATTCCGGATTTGGACATATAAAGAAGGTGAAGTGCCCATGGTACATGATGGGCCGCACAGCACACTATATTCAATAGAAGGCCAATTTATTGATGAAATGGAGAGGGATAAAAACCGATTTGCAGCTGGAAACATGGATGAAGCCCATGCATTCTTCCTTCCTTTCAGTGTAGCCAATATGGTTAGATCTCTGTACGAACATTCTGGTATCCGTGTTCCCTACATTCATGTGGTTGCAGATTATGTTCGGGTTGTATCAGAAAAATACCATTATTGGAACCGAAGCAGCGGGGGTGATCATTTTATGGTTTCATGCCATGATTGGGTAAGCACATATGCAATTTATTTAACTCGAACTTTAATTCCGTACTCGAAACGACATTGTGAATGCACGTAACTAGAATAGCTAACTCAATTGTCTTTTAAATGAATTGCCTCTTAATGTCTGCTGTGCCTGTCATGTAGGCACCTGCTATAACAAGGGAATCCCCTAATGAAATATTCAAGAACGTTATTAGGGTCCTTTGCAATGCAAATTCAACCGAAGGGTTTCAACCTAAAAGAGATGTGTCTTTGCCAGAAATTTACCTTGTAGCTAGAACTCTTGCTACTGCAACACAGTTTCGTAAAGATGGAGTAAATCATCCAATACTTGGTTTCTTTGCTGGTGGGGCTCATGGAGCCATAAGAAAGATGCTAATTGAGCATTGGAAGGACAAAGATGATGCATTACAAGTTCATGAATATCTTCCCAAGGGACAGGATTACGGTGAATTAATGGCTCAAAGCAAATTTTGTTTGTGCCCAAGCGGATATGAAGTTGCAAGTCCCAGAGTTGTTGAGGCAATTCATGCAGGTTGTGTTCCGGTGATTATCTCTGATCACTACGTTCTCCCATTTAGTGATGTACTTGATTGGAGTGAGTTTTCAGTACAGATTCCAGTTGAAGAAATACCAGAGATGAAAACCATATTATTATCCATATCAGATGAAAAGTACCATAGACTTCAGAAAAATGTTAGGCTAGTTAAAAAACATTTTATCATTAATCGTCCTGCGCGACGGTTTGATGTTTTTCACATGACCCTTCATTCAATTTGGCTTAGACGTCTAAATTTTCATTTACCTGCTTGAACTACATAGCTGCTTCATTTGAAATTGCAGTACTATTTCCAGTGTGTATTATACTGTATGAAATTGCAACTAGCATCGATCTCTTATGGCTCAAAAGACGGAAACGCCAGAGTTCAGTTCTGTGGCCCAAAATTATACGCAACAGAAGTGAGGACACCAGTACACCGCACAACATTGCAAACATGTACAAGCATAAGATCGAGCATCCTTACACTTTCCCGGGGTATGGAGCCAGTATAGCCGCATAGACTAGGGGCAGTTGCTCATAAACGGCCGGCATAAGTATTTAAATTCACATTCGTCCACCAAATAGGCAATCTACGCTACATTTTTTGTACTCTGATTCCGGCACTGTACCCTATGGGCCTAGGCGGTGTCGGTTTCCATGAGAACGTTCCAATTCTCTATAATCTCCAATTTAATAGTCTATAATAAAGAAAAACTTAAACTATTTTCAGTTTAGATGAAAACACAAAAAAAAAAATAAAAGATTACATCGTTGATGAATTTTAAAATTAGATCAAAAATATCAGCATTGCTTTATAAGAATTAAGTAGACTAGAGAAAAAAAAAAGTCATGTCACTGATTCCTCAAGAGATGATAGCTAAGCTTCAAAAACAAAAACAAAACAAAAAAAAAAGATGATAGCTAGGCTGCTATGTCTTATGGCTATGTTTGATTACTCATTCATTACAAGAAATACAACTCAGTACAAGTGAATTAGAGGCAGGCCATGAGATTATAAGTTGCTCAAAGAAAAAAGAAGAGAAAATTGAAAACAGACAACGTGCATACATGTGGCTTTCACTGATTCCATATTGTTGAAGTAAATTCAAAAGCAAGGACTTCAGATTAAAACTAGTTTGCTAGGTCGACAGATTAAGTATATGTATGTGAACAAGAGCCAAATAAACGAACCAAATACCATTCAAGTTGAGCAACCATCATATAAAATAATAATACGGAGTAAGATCGATACTCCTGTATTCGAAGTGGACAAAAGGCACATACAGTAGCACTGGTCGCACACACATAACATAATACAATACTCCTGTATTCCACCACGTTGAGGCCATTGATTGGAAGACCTATCTATTGTCTTTGTCTATTACTTGTAATGATATTTTGGAATAAATATATATTAAATACCAAATATATTTCACACGGCCTAGAATCATCATTAATTGGATTGCCGTGTGAAAGTTATGGTAATAGTCACTCGTTCTTAAACATGCAAGAAGGGAGTCCAGATTTTGGTAATAATAATAATACTAATAATAACACGGATCCGTTAAAAAAGAGTGTGCAAACTTATTAAGTGTTTCATCTTACTGATGATGATCAAAGCGCTAACTTAAAAAAATATGGCAGAATATAACTTGATGATCAGTTACAAAACTCCATTGATAGTCTTCACTTCCTTGCTTCTTCTTGGTATTCTCTATCTATCTCCTTATAATAATCACCAGTTCATCATCAATACAGATTTCTTCTCTTCTTCTAGTAATACCTCTAGTACTCCTTTAATTCTGTATAAAAGACCAAAAGATTTGTCTTCTGTTTCTCCTTTATTAGCAGCTTCGAGTACTACTAATGGTGAAAAAGGGGTTCATAGAAGAGTAAGTTCCTATCCTTGTATGAAAATTACTTTCTTATGTTGTTCTGATTATTTTTTATGCATGTCCGGATTTATCTATGTCTCTGATTGTGCACCCAGAGTGAACTTACTGGTTTGGGAAGAATCGAAGATGAGCTTGCAAGAGCCAGGGCAGCAATTCGAAAGGCAGCTCGAACGCGTAACTACACATCTAACAAAGTGCAAGATTTCATTCCCAGTGGATCAGTTTTCAGAAATCCATACGCCTTTCATCAGTTAAGATCTACAACATTAATTTACAAAGATTTTTTTCTGCTTATATTCATTAATTTAGGTGGTATATTTTTGGATGAACATAGTTTGCAGGAGTATCTTCCCGAATATAATAGATTAATAGTTTGACCTTCTAAAGGAAAGAGCGAAACACGTCAAAATCACAATTTACTAATATTTGGAAAGAAAAAAAAATCTTAAATAGAATAAGAGTTGTAAGAAAAATTAAATAAAAATATAATATTTCTTTAATTATTCATTTTCGTATTTGGAATTTTTCTTTTTATAATTAGAATAAGAGATGTAAGAAAAATTAACTAAAAATCTAATATTTGTCTAATTATTATTTCAAAAAGTATTTTTCAAATTATTCAACGAGAATGAATAATTACTAAGTGATAATTAAGATAAATTTATAATTATAATAGCAGAAATTAATTTACGAACGTGTTAAATATTAATGCAGGAGCTACATAGAAATGGAGAAGACATTCAAAATTTGGACTTATAAAGAAGGTGAACTACCTATGGTACATAATGGACCACATAGCACCCTATATGCAATTGAAGGCCAGTTTATTGACGAAATGGAGAGGGATAAAAACCCATTTGCAGCTAAAACAACTGATGAAGCTCACGCTTTCTTCCTTCCCTTCAGTGTAGGCAACATAGTCGCAGCTCTATACAAACCACTTGTATATGCTCGTGAACCCTACATTAATGTCGTCTCTGATTATGTTCGGGTTGTATCAGAGAAATACCAGTACTGGAATAGAAGCAGCGGGCGTGATCATTTTATGCTTTCATGTCACGATTGGGCAAGTATCCTCAATTTGATTTTCTGTTCATTTGATGGTTTCATGCAAGCTGACACTCCCGGAATTAGTTCCCCGGACCAATTTGTAACTTCATATTCAGGAGTGGCTTTTACAGTTTTTAATGTCTTCTATGTGTATGATGCAGGCGCCTTTCGTGACAAAGGAAGCACCTAATAAGCTGTTCGAGAATGTTATTAGGGTGCTCTGCAATGCAAATTCGTCAGAAGGTTTTCAACCCAAAAGAGATGCGACCCTGCCAGAAATTTACCTTGTAGCCAGAACTCTTGCAACAGCAACACAATATCGCAAGACTGGTTTAAACCGTCCGATACTGGGTTTCTTTGCTGGCGGGGTTCATGGAAACATAAGAAAGATCCTAATGGAGCACTGGAAAGATAAAGACAAAGAGTTGCAAGTTCATGAATACCTTCCCAAGGGACAAGATTATGGTGACTTAATGGCTAAAAGCAAGTTTTGTTTGTGTCCAAGTGGGTATGAAGTTGCAAGTCCTAGAGTTGTTGAGGCAATCCATGCAGGTTGTGTTCCAGTGCTCATTTCAGATCATTATGTTCTCCCATTTAGTGATGTCCTCGATTGGAGCCAGTTTTCAATAGAGGTGCCAGTCAACAAAATACCAGAACTGAAAACAATATTATTAGCAATATCAGATGAGAAGTACCTTAAACTTCAGAGAAATGTTAGGTTGGTTAAAAGACATTTTATTATTAATCGTCCCGCACAACGGTTCGATGTTTTCCACATGATACTTCATTCAATTTGGCTAAGAAGGTTGAACTTTCATTTGCCAACTTGAAGGGCAATGGAGTAGAACTGTAATTGTAATTTTCATAGATAAAATGTTTTGAGCAACAAAGTTTTGTTGGTTTAACAAACTAGAAAATGAACTTTCCTCTAAACATCATAATGAAATATAATTCTAACTTAACATAATGAACTCAAGCACACTTCATAGACACATTGAATTTTGTTTTGATACAATATATGAGAATCTGCTTCATTGACGAAGACGACGAGGCCGAAGATCATATTTTCTTGAATACGAACTTGTCGTGACTGAGTTTTCTGCAACCTCCTCTGGTAACAAGAAGTCAGGATCTTTACTGAAAGTCTCTTCTTCTGACAAATCTTCATCTATCCAAGTCGAGAAATCGACATCATCGTAACTCTCATCCATTTCCAAGGGCATGGCTTTTTTCCTTTCCATTGTATTAACTTTCTCAATTAGAGTCTCTAACATTCGATGGTTTAGCACTTCATAATCCCTGTAAAATACACAAACTTCTCAATAAACCAACCATAACTTCACAAAGGCCAATTGTTATCATTATTGCTATTGCAATCTAATTCTACTACCTGTAAGAGAAAATGGAAAACAAAAGTTGAACTGCTGCAGCAACTAGAAACGATGATCTTGCTAGTGTGACTTTTGATGCTATCCATACTTGTTGATCCAGATCTACTCCGAAACGGCACATTGTGAATTCAACTAGGAATACAGCACATAGTCCTGTAAAAACATAATACTTAGTTACAGACTAAGTAGACGATATCTTTAATCGAAACTATCCAAAGAAGTAGAGTTTGCAGTAGAGGAATGTACCTAAATAAAGCCGTGCCCTCATGCCATACGTTTGCTTAGCACTGGTTAGCATGTAGAGCAGAAAGATGACGAAAGAGTAGAAGAAAAAAGCTTTTATTGCACGCGATTCAAGCAAGATAGCATTATGCAAGGTGAAGAGTTTGTCAAGCGCCAAAAACATGCTAGCCTGCTTCGACTCGAATTCTTCCTTCACATAGAAACAAAACAATGTTAACTTTGATCAGACTAGAATTGCCAAACCCATAAATAACAATTAGAAGAAACTTTGTTCGCGTGGCAAACCTGAGCTGCCAATATGGATTTTGAATTCTCAATCAAATGATCATGAGCTTGTTGAAGTTGTTCTTGCCGTTTTAAGAGTTCTTCTTGTTGCTTTTGGCCAAACTCAGCAAGTGTTTGTAGAGAAGCCCTGAAAAATACGAGAATAGATTATCCAACAATGAATAAACCGAAGGGAATGAACTTTCATTGGTTGCATTTTCTTACCTGCTTTCTTCTAGCGCTTGAGATTGGAATTTAGTCAAAAAATCCAGTCCCTCCAGAGCTCTAGACTGCCCATCCAAGAGTTGCTTCTGCTTATCCAAAGAAACTCCCGCGACGTTTCCAATATCGTTAGCTTTGTTTTGCAGGTTTTCCATCTTCGTGGACATTGAGTTGCTAACTTTATTAATCTTTTTTTCTATTTCAACAGCCTCATTTCTTAGTTTCTCTACATTATGGCCCAACTTCTCATAAGATTCATGAAGGATTTCCATTCCTCCCTCCAACGTTTCTCTCATATCAGACTGTCCTTGCCGTAACTCTAATTGAGAGGCCGCGATTTCCTTCGATTGTTCCAAAATAATGCTAGAATGTTTTAACGAAGCGTCAACCCGGTCACTAACTTTTTCCGAGGTCTCGGCCACTTGTTGCGTTTTACTATACAGGGATGTCAATGAATTCTCAATCTGATCAGAATTCTGTATAAGCCTTTCGGAATTTTCTTCGATGATATGTAATTTTTCCTCGGCCGATTCTGCAGACTTCTTCAAGTCATTTACAAGTCTCTCAGTTTCAATCTTGAATGCATTAGCCCTGCAATAATCCCAAATGAATATACCACCATACTCGTTAGCCGTCAAAAAAGAATTACTAATTTCTACATAACAGTAAAATTCAAGAACTATTCATAAAAAAATACTTACTGTAGTTGATGACATATTGAATTTGTTTGAAGGTAGAATCCAAGGTAAACTTTATGTGCTGATTCGTCCAGCTTCTTGAGACATTTCAACATAGACGATTGAGAATCACATGACGGAAACGAGGGCCGACCGGAATCCTTTTGGAAACAATCGCTTAACAGCCATGCAAGTCTGGATCTCTTCGCGTCATCTTTGACAATTACAGAACACGTAGCAAAAAGATTCTCATAAGCATTCTGCCAACAAGAATTCGGCCGACTGGCTAATATCTGTTTTGCAGTTTCAACGGACTCGATTCCCTTGGGATCATTAGGAAGTTCCATTGAGAACTTCGCCACGCCACTTGAATGAGCAGCGTTTTGATAATCGCCGTGATCATTTTTATTAGACCCCCAGGTGAAAGAAAACGATTGAGTTTCCTGTGATGAACACATGAAAAGTAATAAAAATAACACCAAATGAGAAACATGATGTTGATCCATTTCTGTGCGATTCTGGTGAAACCCTTACTTGAAATTTGGTTTCTATGAAAACAGAGGATAAACAAGGAAGAAATGACGAAGACAATATAAGGGGAATGAAATAATGCCATTAACTGCTAACATTCAAGGGACGCAACATATCGGGAAAAGACACCAAATATCTTTTGGTTGAATTCATTGGATCAACCATTGCCATTAGCCAACCGTTACCATCGACAGTAACCGTAATCTTAATTTGTTGAAAAAATAAAATAAAATAAATAAAAATTTGATTATTGTTGTCATTTAGAAAGAAACTTATTACCTTAATTATTACAATATCTGTGAGACTGTCTGTGACTTCAGATTCAGACCCATCATGGGGGAAGAAAAGCAGAAAGAGGCATGAAGGATGATAATGGAGTTGAAACGGATGATGGCGAGAGATGGTTGATTCATTTGCTTTTGACTAGGATACCGGCGAGACAAAAGCAGAAGCTGTTTTTCCTCAAAAAATAAAAAAAAAAAAAAGCAATTGAATTTTTACTAGTACACCACAGTAGGGCTGCAGATAGTCCGGTACGGCCCGGTTCTCTTATGGAACCGTCCATGTACCTCCGGTACAACACCGGTCCGGTACCGGGTTTTTACCTATTCCAGTTACAATTACGTAATTAAACTTGCAGATAACCAAAAAAAAAAAAAAAAAATTCATAGTTCTGTATCATTTAAGCATTCATTCAATTATACAAATCATGGAAGAAAGATCAATCTTTTCCATGATTTTTCTCGCCAAAACTAAGTCAAAATCAATTCAAACTGTAATAACCATTCACTGCTTCATGGTCTTTCCCTGTAAAGCATACATTCACCATAACAACATTCTTCTTGTTTTCTTCTTCAATTTCAGCTCAAACCCAACTCTCTATTTCTGTAATTCCAGCAGCATACCACCACCAGTCACCTGTATCAACAACTAACAGACCATTAGGTCCATTACCAATTCACGTTCTCCAGCTCAAACTCTACCGGACCATCAATTAGACAATTACAGATCAATCAGATAAAATAGATCAATCAGATAAAATCAATTACAAACATCAATTTATTCACCTTTTCTTTCCCATCTTCGATTTCTTGTTGTAGAACATCAACACCCCCTCAATCTCTTGAAGTTGAAATATCAATCATCAATACCACTATTGTACATCATTAACAACAGACTATCAGATTCAATATTCTCTAAATTGAAAAACCCCTAAATCTAACATGCAATTATCTTTCGAAATAACTGGAGAAGACAAAGAAGAAGAAGGTGGTGGTGTTGTGACCGAGTGGAGGGGCATGTTGTGATTAATCAATTAATCAATTGACATAAACAATCAACTCTTCTTCCTTTACAAACAATCAATTGACCCCTAAATCTAATTCTCTGTTACCTTCACCAATTTCAGATCCATAGATTCTTTTTCTTCATCAGCATAATCATCTTCATTTAATCTCCATCTTCAACAGAGAACAAACACCACCTATGATTTCATTCAAAAAATAATAATTTCTCATCTTCAATCTTCAGTGCCTCCATCTCCTCTCCTCTTCGGTGTAGCTTTGAATTAGAAGAAAAATGAAGAAGAAAAGATATCTCGATAGATAATATGTCTCAAATACCTAGGATGGACGATCAAGATTAAGTACTAATTAAAAAATCCAACGGCTTATATCAACCGGTACTTATGGTCCGGTTCCATTCCGGTCCCCCCCCCCAAGAACCGGTCTCTGTACCGGTCTATCCCGGCTCTCAACTTCGAGTACCGGTTCCTGTACCGGCTACACCGGTTCCGGTTCGGTTCCGGTCCGGTATTTCCGATTCCAGTCTAGTCCAGGTCATCTCAACCGTTTCTTGTGCAGCCCTACACCACACCATAGGCTCCGTAACCAGTACTTCCTCGCATGGCCGTGGGTAGGCGCGGTATGAGGATGTCAACCATGTGGTAAATGTGTATTCATTGACCCGTTTAAGCTCAGCCCAGACTTTTTTTTTTCTCACAAAATTGGTTGAATAACCGCTTCCGGTCTTTTTTAGGCAAATGGAATTTTATTTTATTTTTCTTTTTTTTTTTTTGAAGGAAAAAGACAGTGTGCCTGATAATTTCATTGATATGAAATTTTGGTTACATGATCAATTACATCATAAACAAATGGAAAGAACAAACTAGTACAAACATTACAAATTTCAAAACTTAACAATAAAACCCAGTATTGTATTATTCTCCAATCCATCGACGAAATTGATATCTTTCTAATGGTTACGATTTTAAACCATTTTGATTTTTGATTTTTGATCTTTAGATTCTTGATCATCAACATCATATATGTTATATTCTTCCATAGTGAAGAATTAATAAGCCCAAATCGACATAATCACAATCAACATCGGTAATAATTTCTGAAGTAGATTATCGTCTTTCATAACGTACTTGATAACGATGCAGCAGCACCACCAGAAAAAGCCATTATGGCTATCATATAAAAAATCTAAATGGTATTCAGACAACATCAGATCTATAAAAACATAGAGACAATCCCAAAAAAATTGTTGGAACAAAAATTATTTTTATTGGATATTTACATAAAACTAAGAGAAATAACCATGATTTACCCGGAAGATTTGAAAAATCAAATCAAATCCGAGAAAATCAAGGCGATTGAATGATGAGATTGGTAGTTTTTTTTCTTCAGGAGTTTTGGGAGAGGGAAGAGAGAGAAATGAGATTTTTGAAGGTTGATTAATTGTCGTTTAGGCAAATGGAAATCAATCGTGGGATTTATTTTATTTTTTTAATATACAGAAGAAAAAACATAAAACACAAAATAAAATAAAAAATAAGCACAAAATAAAAGGCCAATTATTGATAAAAAGGGTCCACAAGTAACTAGATGGAAGCACAAAATTAAATCTAGAGTTCCGCAAATTGAGAAAAGAAAGAACCGTAAATTCATATCATAGCGTGTCGAGTATATATTTTGCGAGGTCGCGTGCAAGAGAATTAGTGTCTCGCTCAATATAAGAAAAAGTTGCTGAACTGAACTGCTGGGCATATGCAGAAATCTCTTCAACCAGTCTTCGAATCCTCCACAGAAAGATAGAACATTCTTGGTTTAACATGTGAATCAATTGAATATAGTCGCTCTCCATAATAACATTAACATACTGCATTCTCTTCGCTAGATTTAGGGTAGCAAAGCCCCATGAGTCTCGACCACAAGAGGGTCACACTGGTTGATGATTTTTGATGCCGCAACTTGAATATTAGTTTCCGAAATTCTGACAACAACCGCGGCAACAAACTTGGAATACTTCATAGCCTCATCGAAGTTTAAATTCAGCGTACCTGGTTGTGTGTGTGTGGGGGGGTGGGGTGGGGTGGGGGGAGTCCATTGAGCACCTAGTTTTTCGGCTACCGTCACCTCAGCTTGAGAAATGACCTGGTTATGCACCTTGAAGAAATAATAATTACTTAATAGATTATTGGATTAGTAAAGTACGGTCTAAATAAATTGAGTTTGGTTCTCAAAAAATTTCAGATTCCTCGACTTCCAGATCCCTATAATAGCTTAGCTTGGCCCTTTGACTAGGTCCAGGGGTTTTTCAGTGTTTTTATCCATAGTGTCATAGTGTGAAACTAACAGACCTGATACAACTGGAAATATTTGAACTATCATTGTTGTTATGGTTTAGCCAACCAATGAACGATTCTTTTACAGGCTTTCCATCAACTAACCGTGTAATGTTAGAATCAATAGCAGGCCACAAGTTTCTAGATTTTTGGCATTCAAAAAACTAATGATTAGAAGTTTCAGCACATGTTTCACACAAGGGTTATATAGATAAGGTGTTATGGCAGTTTAATCAAATGAGGCATGCTCAAGACTACCTCCTTGCTATTCCTATAGATGGATTGAACCAAACCCTTGGCCCTAGACAGTTTCGAAGCGTCCTTTGCTATCGCCTTGGCATTCCCCTTTTTCCCGAACATAGTCGGTGTACTAGTTGCAGTAGGGACATGGATGTTTTTGGAGATCATGCTCTACACTCTGCCAGCGAGGTTGGTTTGAAATTTAGACATGATCTTGTACGGGATGTTTATGTAGACATTTGTTTTTGAGCCGGTGTTTCAGCTGGAAAAGAAGTGTCACTTGGACTTCGTTCGGATGGGAACAACACTTTACTGCAGGCTGATTTATTGGTTTATAATTGGGAAAACGGGAAGGACATGTGCCTAGATGTTACAAGAGTATCCCCATTCACGGGCGACATTCACAATTTTTTTCCAGGCCAGGCAATCGCTAGAGCGGTTACCCGTAAGCGAAACAAATACTTAGACACATGTACAACAAACGACTACGGATTCGGAGTTCTTGCATTCACTACCCCAGGAGAACTTGGTGAAGACACTGTGGCATTTGTGAAATACCTAAAGAAATGTATTGCTAACAACGCAAATTGTGACACTGGCTGTTTCTTGTTTCACAAATTAGGAATGGCTATTCAAAAGGGTGTTGGGGCCCAATTGGTGGCTAGGTTGCCATCAAACTCAATGCAATCAAACTTCAGTTATTTTTTTAATAATATATATAATATGTTAAATCGTTTATTCATAAAAATGCCATTTTTATAAAAATGTTGATAAATATCTTTAAACCTCAAAAAAATAAAAATAAAAAGTATTTATAAGATTGATAACGTAATTTAAATAAGTAAATGGTTTCATCTTTATTCAAAATCATACTGGAACCGATAATATCAGTGTATATGTAAAACCGATATATCGGTCGGTACTGGCCGATACGAACGTTTTTATCGTTTTGTCTTCGTATCGGCGATATTTTCGATATCGTATAGGTATTTTCCGATATCCGATTAAAACCTTTAATATCGGCCGGTACAACTGGTATTGACTATCTTGATCGGGACATCTCTTTTCACCAAACGATGGATCGAATAATCATTTAGAGGTCCCCTAAAAAATGGGATGGTCCCCTATAAACATCCAAGAACAAGAGCAAAGTACTAACTTAGGAAGCCCAAGCAATGGTAAGTTGGGATGATCAAATGGATATAAATAAAGAAAAGAAAAGAAAAAATTTAGCCAAGAAGAAAAAAACTGATGCAACAAAGATGCAACAAAGACCTCTATTGGGTGAGCATTTGGCCCGTAATCCGCGGATTTAACCGGGACTAAACGTTCTTTTGCGGATGGATGCCCGGACCGTTCGTTAATGGGTTGGATACGGATGGAATTTTTGAAATCCAACAGATTACGGATCGGGCCCAGATGCAACCTTGAAAATCCATTGGACATCCATATCCGTTAAATCAAGGGCATTTATATAGTTTTAGAAAATACTATGGATCAATTAGGAATTTTTAAGGTGTTTGCTTGGGGTGTTGTACATGCCATTTTTATATTTATATACATATATAGGATATATAGGTTTTATAAGGAGTCATTTTTGTTGGCTTTATTTTCTTTACTATAATTGTTAACTAAAAAAATCCGTTTGATTATCCGCATCCAATCCGTCCATCCGTGCATCCATTGGATCTGGATTGGATGCGGATGAGGTGAAAACCGATCCATACCGGCCCATGCTCACCCCTTCACCTCTAGTCTACGAGCATGTTGAGGAAAGACTTTTGGAAAATCTAAAAATGAAAATTTTAATTGATGTTTTTGTGTTTGCAGAGGCTTGGATTGGATGGTTTATTTAGGATTTTTGCATTTCCTTTTAGAGGTGAAAACCGATCCATACCGCCCATGCTCACCCCTTCACCTCTAGTCTACGAGAGCATGTTGAGGAAAGACTTCTTGGACCCCAAAGCTTAACTAAAAATGAAAATTTTAATTGATGTTTTTGTGTTTGCAGAGGCTTCAGTTTTGTAATGGGGTATTTAGTTTGTTTCTAAAGGTTTATTTAGTTCTTTATTTATTATCCATTTTTGCATTTCCTTTTAAGAGACATTATTACTATTAGTTAGATGATTTGCAAAATTATATTGGGAAGGAGTATTTTTAGTATTTTTTTTATAATTATACCCTTATGATAGAATTTGTAAAATTTAAAATAATTTATCTCTCAAACTATACCATCATTTTCACATCGTTAGACAATTTTAAAACACCTACAACGGTATAAACATTGATATCAAATTATATACATTTCTTATACTACCAATTAATCAAAATGATAATTTTAGAAATATTTTATTTAATGAAAAAGGGCATATTGGCCATTTCGAATTTTTAAACAAAGCCTAATAGTGGGACAGAGTAGTAAATAAATTATATTGGACTGAGCAAAGCAAAAAAGAACAAAAATCTTCGTAATCACACACGAGACAATCACATTATAACCTCTGTCCACCGAGAAACGCATTTTTTTTTTTAGAGAAAGGAATTTACAGACAAAGCCTATCAGAGGTAGCTGGAAAAACAAAAGAAAATTACACGAGTATTGTCTCTCAAGTATTTGGTAAGTCGAGATGGAAAAATCGCCATTACGACAGCTCCATTGTATTCGCCATTTTTTTTAAGGCATCCAATTCTTAAACTTTTTTCTGCCCCCTTGATGGTCTTATCAATTCTAGTTTTGCTTCATGCAAGGATTCTCTAACTCTTTTTGGATTCCGTTTCAACAAGTCCTACATGTGCATTAATCATGCACGCCAGACCTTTAATTTTGATGTCTACTGGACATTTGACCGTCAAAGTCAATTACTGTTGTTTAATCCTTTAATCATCAAGTGCTTATAAAGTATTTTACTCATCGAGTCGACCTTAACAAATACCCAAGTAAAAAAATCAGAAATTATAAGCTCAAGTGATAACTCCTAATTAACAACAGCAACCTAATGATTTAAAAATTGCTAATTAAATTGCTAATAATAGTCTTTGTCTTTGAACACAGTCATCGAATCCAAACATAAAACAGGTCAGTTTTTAAGGCCTAACTTTGTTTCTCAGCCAGATATATACTTTTCCACATTGTAACTGGTTAATGTAAACCTATATTCAGCAAACATGGCAGACTTGAGGAATTACAAAACAACTTTGATAGTTTCCGCTTGTTTGCTACTTCTTCTTCTTATCATGTACCTATCTCCCTATAATAACAATCGATATTTCATCGCAAACACTGATTTGTCTTCTATACCTCCTTTATTAGCTTCAAGTAGTAGTAGTATTGGTGAAGATAACGGAATCCTTACGCAAGTGAGTTTTGTACTTTTGTTACATATATATATATATATATATATGTCTGGTTTGTCTTGATTAAAGTTTTTCTCATAATATTAAAGTTTTTTTCATAATAATTTGTCTTACTGATCGAATAACTGATATATGCAGAAGAAACTTACTAGTTCGGGAAGAATAGAAGATGATCTTGCACGAGCTAGGGCGGCTATCCGAAAGGCGGCTCGAACACGTAATTACACATCTAACAAAGTGCAAGGTTTCATTCCTAGAGGACCAATCTACAGAAATCCATACGCCTTTCACCAGTTAAGATTTTTAAGCTAGAACACAGAGATTTGATTTTTGTTTTCATTAATCGCAAAAGGCATATTTTTGATTTTTTTCTTTTAGTAGCATTAGTAGTTTTAAGAACTCTTTATTACCTTAATTAGAAAGTCATTAAAATAGAGATGCATGTGCTTCATAGACTCAAGACTCGAGGTCTTGTCTTCTTGCCAGTGCAGAAATCCAAGTACCTCGGAAATCATCATTTTCCATAATTATAATTGGATATATGTATTTATGAACCAGGAGCTATATCGAGATGGAGAGGACATTCAAAATTTGGACATACAAGGAAGGTGAACCACCTTTGGTACACAACGGGCCGCATAGCACCCTCTATTCAATAGAAGGCCAATTTATTAGCGAAATGGAGAGGGATACAAACCCATTTGCAGCGCGAAACCCCGATGAAGCTCACGCATTTTTCCTCCCCTTCAGTGTGACCAATATGGGTATTGTACGCGAAATTTCGGATCATTTTGGTCCTTACATTCGTGTCATTGCAGATTATGCTGGTGTTGTATCAAACAAATACCAGTACTGGAATAGAAGTTGCGGCGGTGATCATTTTATGGTTTCCTGTCATGACTGGGTAACTATATGTCATTTTAACTACAAATGCTTGTTAAGTGTACATATTTCCATCTAATAAATCTTTTTTTTTTCTACCATGATGCAGGCACCTTATGTAACAAATGCAACCCCGAATAAATTATTCAAGAACGTTATTAGGGCTCTTTGCAATGCTAATTCGTCAGAAAGTTTTCAACCTAAAAGAGATGTGTCCATGCCGGAAATTTACCTTCTTCCTAGAACTCTTGGCACTGCAACACAGTTCCGTAAAATCGGTTTAAATCGTTCGATACTTGGCTTTTTTGCTGGTGGGGCTCATGGAGATATAAGAAAGATGCTAATTAGGCACTGGAAAGACAAAGACAATGATTTACAAGTTCATGAATACCTTCCCAAGGGACAAAATTACGGCGACCTTATGGCTCGAAGCAAATTTTGTTTGTGCCCTAGCGGATACGAAGTTGCAAGTCCTAGAGTTGTGGAGGCAATCCATGGTGGTTGTGTTCCTGTGATTATTTCGGACCATTATGTTCTCCCATTTAGTGACGTACTTGATTGGAGTCAGTTTTCGATACAGATTCCAGTCGATAAAATACCAGAGCTGAAAACTATACTAGTAGCGATATCGGATGAGAAGTACCTTAGACTTCAGAAGAATGTTAGGCTAGTAAAAAGACATTTTATTATCAATCGTCCTGCCCAACAGTTTGATGTTTTCAACATGATACTTCATTCCGTTTGGTTAAGGCGTCTAAATTTTCGTTTACCTGCTTAATTGCCTCATTTGTATGTAGTTCCGAAATTTCCATATATGAAAAACGGTATGCAGCAAAGCAAATTACAGACACATGCTAACCTTGCGGAGCCATTCAGCTGAGTTGGTCATAGATGAAAATTGACGGTATTTTACCTAGGTGTACTTTTTTCTTCGGTGACACTGCAACTTATATTATATCTGCTGCTGCTAATCTTCTAACTTGTTTTATTGTCTAGCTGTATGATCAAATATTAGAATTGATTGACGGGCCAAACTCTATGGAGTATTATTTTATAAGCGAACGTATCCAATCCATGTCGATCAAGTGTAATTAAGCGTGTCAGATAACTGTGATATTCCAGGGGTCCACAAGGAAGCTTAAGTGCGTCAGACATATACTCTATATAATTAAGTAACAAATACCAATTAGTCACGCTACTAATATCAGAATCTTCTTTCCTAGATATTTATGATTATCTATTAATTCTTCCAATATAATGAACTAACCAAAAATTTACTCTTAAGATTGGATGAACGCAAGTTTGATACGGGGACACGGACACGACACGACGCGAATATTAGGCCGGCAAAATTCAAAATCATCAGGACACGGACACGTTTACATGTATATTAATTAAATAAGTCTTATATACCGGAAATGCTATTCCCACTCTCTTTAGCGCACTATTCTGTCCTCGCTCTGATGTGGCGAGGTGAGTCGTACAAAAGGCAAAACTTTAACACACCACGTCATGATTTTTTTTATCTCTCTAGCTTTTTCTTTCCTTCTGGGAAAAAATGTCACCTTTCTCGGAAAATATTCTCCTTCTTCATCTTCTTTCTTTATCACAGATGGTTTTTTCTTCAAGATCCTCTTCATGTTCTTATCAAGAAGTGAGAATGAGAGAAATAACTTCCGATCAAAAAAATTCCCTTTTTGAAATATGCAGTTATCATGTACCTAAGGTGATTAAGCATAATTTGATTTTTCTTCAAAAAAAATTTAACAAACCCATTTGATTCTCTTTCACAACTTCACCATCAACTTGCACCATCGCCACAATCATCATCATCAATTGATTGTCTTACTAACCTTCTCACTACTGGTAACAATCATCGATATTAACTACCATTCACACCACCAATATTATCATCAGCAAAATCAAATCAGAACCCATCACTGTCTTTACTCTAGAGATGATTATTCTACAAAACCCATCTTCCCCGACTCTAAGATTTGATACTAGTAACTTTATATCTAATAAATGATTTTTAAATTCAAATTAAAGTATGTATCTGTTGTGTTCTTCTCAATGGTTTAATTTAATGATTAGATTTGAGTCTTATTTGTCAACTAATTGTAATTGTTCTTCTGTTAATCAAATATTAATTTTGATTCAAGAGCTCTTGTTTATTGAAACTAAATTGTTGTTTTCATTATTAGAGAATTGCAAGTAATACCAATCTACACAATATATTAAGGGTGTGGTTTAATTATGATTTAATTAACAATTTTTTGACATGGTTTACACCATGAAGATATTCTAATGGAGGTGTATAATGGAAGCAGTAACAGAGAAAAAGAAATTAGGGGAAGAGGAAGAAGAAGGTGTGGACTAACATTGAATTAGAAAGATTAAAAAAAGGAAATAAATAAAGGCAAAGAAAGACATGAACATGACACATCTAAAGAGAGTCCCACAATATTCGTCCAAGTCACTTCGCCACGTCAGAGCGAGTGCAGAGTAGTGCGCTAAAGAGAGTGGGGAATATCATTTCCGCTTATATACTATATAAGATCATAGTGTTATAATATACAAAATATATTATTCACGCAAATACATGAATTTTATGCCCTTAAGTTAGGCCACTTATAGTAAAATTAACTATTATACTAATTTTTATAACACACTGGATTATGCAACTAGTAAAATGGAGTTATACACGTGTGTCGTGTCGGTATTCCACGCGTGTCCTGTATTGATACGCGTTTGACACGGACACGGACACGGCACCAGTACTGGTGTGTCGGTACTTCATATGTTCACATGGATGCTTTTCAAACAATTTAATTTATTTGTTTCTTTTGCAAAAATGATTTAATGTTAGTCATAAAGGAATTTGAATCTTTTTCTTCTCTGGACTGGAGACTAAATTGTACCAACCTAAAATTGATCTCGAAATGCAATGGATTTGTTTCTCTCAATAACTTTAGACCGTTAAGCTTAATTGGAGGGGTTTATAACATTATTTCTAAACTCCTGGATGAAAGGTTAAAGTTGGTTCTTCCCTCTATTATTTCTGATTTCCAGGGTACATTTGTACATGAGAGGCAAATTAACGATGGCATTCTAATTGCTTCAGAGTTAATTGACTCGAGGAAAAGAGAAATGAAATCTGGAATTATGTGCAAGGTTGATTTTGAGAAGGCTTTCGACAACATAAACTTGAACTGCATTGATTTGGTGCTCGGAAGGTTTGGTTTTGGCAATGTCTGGAGAAGTTGGATTCGATGGTGTATTTCATATGCAAGATTCTCCATTCTAATAAATGGCGAGACCACGGACATGTTCAGAAGTCAGAAAGGAATTCGACAGGGTGACCCAATCTCTCCTTTTTTGTTTATCATGATTGTTGAAATTCTCTCTTTTATGATTAAAAGAGCTGCTGCTAATAATTTAATTGTTGGATTTAAAGTTTCTCCTACTGGTTCCATTATATCATTTGCAGTTTGCAGACGATTTAATAGTCTTCTTAGATGACTCTGAAGAACAAGTAAGTAACCTTAAAAATATCCTATTTGCTTTTGAATTAATCTCTGGATTGAGGGTGAATTTTAGGAAGAACGCGATTGTTGGAATTGGAGAGAATCATAATGGTGAATATTGTGCTGCTGTCTTTGGTTGTGAGCTTACTACGTTCCCAATTAATTACTTGGGGATCCCTTTGGGAAGTAAATCGAAGTGTAAAGATGTATGGGATATTATTATTCAGAAAATACAAAAAAAAACTTAGCACTTGGAAAATAAGATATTTATCAAAGGATCAAAGATTGATAATGGTAAATAATACCTAACCATGTTTCAAATGCCTGTGACAGTTGTTTTGGGGTAAAAACTGATTCTGCTGGAAACAGTAAATTTGGGTGTGCCGCCGAGAAACGAATCTAAACCCTAAACAAATGTACTGCACATGAGTATTTTAGATTCGAGAGATCAATCGGTACAATTCTGGCCTAAACCAAGAAATGGTCGTTCCAATCTTGCTTCGGTCACAAAATGAACGAGAAGGGTTGATCTTAGGGAGGGAAGCGAAGAAGGTGTTGAGATCAGAATGGTTAACTCTGAAGGTGTGGTTGTTTTATGACTTGTATTAGAATATGGAACTTGCTTGCAGAATGTAAGCTATAAGTTCTTTTTATATTTGGGATAATTGGTGTTTGGTACTCGGGTTTTGACCAACACTAGGCTTTGGTCTAACATTTGTCCAACGTTAGGGCTTGGTACCTGGACTCGACGTTGACCCACGTTGACCGTCTATGACCAAACTTAAACTAATTTTATAAAATAAAAATACTGCAAAATATTGGGTTTACATTTTTGCCCTTCAAGGATCTCGATCCTATGCTTATAAGTCTGATCCCGAATTCTCTATTCTTTTCTCTCTTATACATTGCTAGCTCATTCACAGCAAAATGTCTTCTCCCTGTTATTGACGTCTCCATCTTATAGAACCTCCCTGTATTTTTCTTTCTTTCTTTTGTTGAAACCCATCATATAAATGTATCATGAGTTGAAGATGATTATGTTAATTTGAAGATGGCTTTGTTAATTCGAGAAGGAATCAACATGGTTTGAATCGGTGAAGAAACAGAAAAGAAAAAATTAGGGGTTTGCAGAGATTAGAGATGGGTATTGATGGAGAGATCAAGGATGAAGATTTGAACAAGTAGGGGATCTGTGGTGATTTCGGGGTAATAGTTAGATGAGATTTGAAGGATTGTAGTTGAATCGAAGATGCTGGTTGATTTAGGATTCTGATGTGGGTAGGTAGCAATCACGTTCAATTGCATGTGTTTATTCTTTGTTCTGGGGATTAAAAAGTTAGGGTTCTTGAAATTTTTTATTGAATCACAGTAATCATACGAATTGGTTTTGTCTTTTGAAAGTAAAATCATTTCTGATTGGTGATCTTGTTTTTGGTTGATTGGGTTTTTTTTATTGATGAATTTGGGAATTTTAAGCATGAATAAAATTGAGATTGATTTTTTAATGGTTGTAGTGTGATTGATAAAGTTGCAGGTTTTGTGAAGAGAGAAAAGGGACTGAATCATCAATCGACTTAGGGCAAGCGTTAGGATTAATTTAGATTAGACCGAGAGATACAGAAGAAGATAAATGAATGGTTTGGTGACAGAAGTGATGAACAAGTAAATTTGTTCTTAAGTTTTCATTGTACAGAAACATCACGTGTGATAGAGATTTACATTATGCTCTGAAGCAAGTTAAGTTTTTTAGGATGTATTTTAGTTAGCTTGATAATCGATGAAATTTTGGGGTTTTGGTGACAACATGAAGAGATGGTTGTCATGGATCACGGAGAAGCTAAGAACAGGTTGAGAATTTTGTAAATATTAAAGAAACTGAAGGCTATGATCGTAATCTATATATTAATTATATTTTGTATAAATTTTTTAATAATTACTCTCTCCGTCCTAAATTAAGAGTCCGCTTTGACTAAGTCAAGATATTAAGGAAATCCTATAAATTGTCATGACTAGCCCTTGACTAGCCTATTTAATGTTATATTATTACCAAAACTAAATTATTAGTGTTAAAATAAGTAGAAGTTTATTAGGAATTTTATAACTATTCATAAATATTTTTATTTAAAAAAAGAAATGACAATTAATACAAAGATATTGAGTAAGTTTTTTTTCCACACATATGGTGATTTATTTAAGATTTGGATATTAAAAATGATTTTATGATTATAAAAATAAAGGGTATATTTGATAGTTTAAGGGAAAAGTATGTCTATAAACAGAGCGGACTGATAAAAATGGACATACCAAAGTAGAAATTAGGACATATAAAAACGGACAGAGGGAGTACTAAATAGAAGTTAGGACTTAACCTAGTCAACGTCGAGTCCAGGTACCAAGCCCTAACGTTGGACAAATGTTAGACCAAAGCCTAGTGTTGGTCAAAATCCGAGTACCAAACACCAATTATCCCTTTATGTTTTTTGGATACTTGTGTTGATAAAAAAAACTGTTGTCGGTTGAAAATAGATTGAAAACCTATTTATACAAGTCATAGTTGAACACACTGATCTCGTAGGAAGTGAAGGTAGTTAAGTAGTGGAGAAGTGGGGATCATGTAAAAGTGGTGAAAACCATGTCCTTGTCATGAAGGGAAGACCGGTCAGTTTTACACCCACTACTCCTTTACTGCTTTCAACCGTCCGCCTTTCCTGATACTTTCTCATAATGGGCGTGTTGCACGCCGCATGCTGTAAACCTCCAAACCAATACCTTGATGAACATCCCCAGTTTTGTGGCATGTTTGATGTCTCGAGTATTTCGTGGAAAATATGTAGCAAGTTGTTGAGTGGATCTTGCTTGCAAGACCTAATTATTTTGACCAATCACGCGCAAGCTAGGCGGAGGGCGGTCATATTTGAGCAGCTGCCAGGAGTTATCCATGTACATTAAAGATGTGGTGGTCGGTCCCTATAGTAAAATGATGGTTGATAGCCATTTTGACATTCTATTGGTTGGACCAAATTAAATCTAAACCGGTTAAATTGTCTAGCCAAGTTGGATGGCTGAGATGATTTGCAGAAGTTTGTTTTAATTCATGAAATTTCGTAATCAAAAAATTCATATGTGAGACCCTCACTAAAACTGTTGTAGAATTCTCATACAAACTCGGAATTTGATGATCCGCTCCTCCATTCTTATCAGAAAAGAATTTCCTATCTTCTATACGAGGGAATATTTAGGTTTTGAGCTCGTTAAGGAGGTGAAAACAGCCCGACAGTAAAACCTCATGAAGAATTCAGGAGGAATTCTGTCAGTTTTTAGCCATGACCTAGCTCGCATTTTAAGTTGTACCTTTTAGCTAGTTAATCCAATTGATGTGATTTTTTTAGTATGTTATACTAGACATCCATACAAAACTTTTGGCATGTAACTCATACTCAAATTATTTACCAAATGCTCCCAGATATTCATCCAATTTTTGGTGACCTTTTGGATATCGTCCGACCAAGTTGGAGAGATATGATTGGTCAAAGCCAAAGACGGGCTGCCGGCCACCTTTAATTAAAAGTGTAGGTTGCGTATTTAGAGCGGTTTGATTGGTCAATGGGAAAAGGGGGCCGACAACCAACAAAATAGAAGAAGGAGCGCCGGCCAAAGGAAGCTCGAGTTAGAGCAAATTGGCCAGTCGGTCGCAGTTTCCTCTTTTCTTCATATTTCCCATTTTTGGTAGGATTTGCTCCTACTAGTTCCATGGTGGATCAATTTCCTAGTTTGCTTAGGTTTGGTCTCGACTAATAGGGTTCGAGATATTGTGCAGGCCGCTAAAACCTAATTTTTGCAAATTGATAAAATTAGGTTAGAAAAATTGAATTTTGCGTGTTGACACAAAATTAATCAATTTCTGGTGAATTTTGCGCGCTGACACAAAATCACTAATTTTTTTATCTCAAAGGGTAGCGCAACTTGCGTGCTTATGATTGAGTACCTCCATGCACATCTTAAATCCTGACACTTCGGGAAATTCATGCTACTCCACTGCGAGCGAACATTAATTGTCATGTCATGTCAGTATTAAGAGTTCAGCTGGGGATCATAGCATATGAATATCCTCAGCAGGCCATGCATTAGTGAATAATGCAGCTAGGAGCTTTAAATACTCATTAGGTTCTATACTAGTGAACAATTCATCTAGGAGCTTGAGTTTCAATACAATATGAAGAGAGGCATAGGTACTCATCACATTTTGATATATTCTTCAAATTCCTTGCGGAATACAGACATATCAAGGTCTACTACTTCTGATGCCGGGTCAGGTAGACAAACTTTTATAGTTTTCGCCCTAAACTAAAAACCACCATCAACAATAGTTATGAAAAATATATTGAAAGAATCATGCGCAACTTCTCATGGGGTTCCTCTCACTACACGAAATCAAGGAATTTGTAACGTCGAAAAAATGTTAGTATCTATATATTGTAACGTCAAAAAAAAAAAACGTTGGAAAAGTGTCGTTATTATTAGTGTTACAATAATTTATCAACGGTTGATTTCGTTACAATAAAATTTTATTAAATAACGGTTTCATTCGTTGGAATAAATACACCAACGGTTATCTAGTCAGCACAAGATATATCTGATGTCATTTTGTTGTAAACGGATAGCCGTTATTTTGTAGATCATAACAGTTAGACTGTAATGATTTGGTGTAATGATATTGTAACTATGACTTTGTGTGTAATGGTTGTCTTATTGCCACATGTCCTTCCTTGTAACATCTACAACAACGATTTTAATCGTTGTTTAGTTGATTGTAACAGATTGGATTTAACAGTTATTGTAACGATTTAAAATCGTGATATCTCAGTGTAACGGCTTCCGTACGACACATGTCAATCGTTTCTAACGTTTAAAGTAACGTCTTCAAACGTTGATGTTTGATTGTAACATTTTGGATATAACAACTTGTTGTAACGATCCGATTAAGTAATAAATGATCAGAACGCGTTAAATCCACGTGTCTATCGCTTGTAACATATAGACTAACGGCTTTAGACGTTGACGATTGATTGTAACAGTAATGAATTTTCCAGGTGTGCTAATTACTAACAGATTTTATAACGTTGATTTGACGTTGGTAAAAAAAATAGTTTTATAAAAAAATAACGTTTTTTTTCTGTTATAAATAAGCTCCCATAATTGGACCCCGCAATGCAATCCATTTATGAAGCTGCAATACAATTACTTCCTGAAGCTTCATTGCAATTCATTTCTGAACCTGCAATACTGAATCTGAAACCCATAACTCAATCTCATTCCACAGTACATACATTCTCATTCTAGCAACACAAGGAATTCATTTTATTCAATTATTCTGGAATTCAATTTCATTCCACAATACATACATTCTCATTCTAGCAAAGACACAGGAATTCATTCATTCAATTATTCTAGAATAATACTCTTCAATCATTCACATACGTAAGTAT
The DNA here is from genome assembly GCA_023531295.1 of Papaver armeniacum. Lineage (NCBI taxonomy): Eukaryota > Viridiplantae > Streptophyta > Magnoliopsida > Ranunculales > Papaveraceae > Papaver > Papaver armeniacum. Next base: position 274,489 of record JAJJWW010008634.1, on the reverse strand, counting down.
AAGTATCATCTTTACATTGAAAAATACATGGTTCCCTATATGGTTATAATCAAATGAGAAGGGTTGTGTTTTTCAGCAGTTTCTAAATATAAGCAAGTGTTGTTCTGCATTATATATATCTTGGCTGAAAAAATTTGTTCATCCGCCAAAAGAAGTCGTCCATTCACATCATAGTAGCCTTAACCAGCTCTTGCCATCAATTCCATTATCCTGACAAAATAATAAATGAAACATAAACCAAAATTAGAAACAGATCTCATAGGAGAAAAAGATTCATTCAGTAATTTGGGCATTTCGTTTTACATGATCATTATGGATGTGATACTTCTGCAAACAATAAAATTAGTGACAATCAAATTAGGAACAATGTTCGCAGGAGAGAAAAAGAATCATTTAGTTACATGTGCATTGTCATTCTGGATTTCATACATTTTCATTGTTGAATACCATTAAGTCATAATAATTTGAACATTGACAACCGAAGTATCAAAAGTTTATATTTATTTGACAGAATTGTAACTGGAAATTTACATACGCGGTTCATATGAAAAAGTCTGAAAAGTTGTAGTAAGAGTTTACTCACCGTAAGAATTAGAGATGATAATGCGTTACTTCTCAGTTGTCCTACTTCCACAGCTTCGCAGAACCAACATTGTCTCATATCTTCTAACTTGTCCACAAGTCAAGGTATTCTTGCACATCAACAGTTCTAATTATATTTTTCTATCAATGTCCTACAACGCAATACAAGGGCAAGGATAAACTTAATTCAAGAATCTTGATCTTGGTTACAAGTTCATCCCTCGCTTGTACATCTTTGCAAGGCCAACATGGTCTTCAGGTGTTTGCATCAATGAATCCTAAAAAATCAAAGAGAATGGTAGTATGAATCAACCAAATTTTTCATTTAGAGGAGACCATAATAATGATAAGTAATGCACATAACTTTAGTGTGTTAAGAGTTTACTCACCAACTGGAATTAAGTAGGTTGCTTGTCATGCTTGTTGCATCATCAATCTCCATAAGGTAAGCATTATTTGTGCCAAGAGAAACAACGCATATACATAGAGTATTCGGAAAAGTAATATGTCTCTACAAATACACGATGTGGTGAGTTGTTTCTTCTGCCATAAAAATGAACATCTTGATCTTTTGTTGTTGTATACCTAACTTGCACCCAAATTTTCATCAAGTGAAAGAGACCATAATAATGATAAGTAATGCAAGAAACTCTAATTTACTCACCAACTGTTAAGAGTTTACTCATTAAGCCGATCTCCATAAGGTGAATTAAGGAAAATTAAGATATACAGTAATATGTTTTTTTCTCTACGAAAACTCGTTGTGGTGAGTTGTTTGTCCTGGCATAAAAATGAATATCTTGTTTTTTCGTTGTTGTATACCTCTCCTACAAGACCGGTTCAAGAGCTCGGAATTAAATCATTTGAAGCAACTTTATTTATTCCATCTCTTGAATAGCCTTGCAGGAACAGACAATAGTCTTTTATCTTGTTCTTCACTTCAGATGGTACCGCCACACTAACACATCTCCAACTTCAAGTCTTCCAATCAATGAGTCCTCAGAAAACAATAAGAGAATGGTAGTAAGTGATTATTTCAGTCAGGATAAAATAATGACAAGGGAAACTAATTATCATAAGAGTTTAGTCACCAATGGAATTAGAGAGGAAAACGTATTAGTTGTCAGGTTAGCTGCATCGATCTCCTTCATTTACATCAAACCTAACGACTAATACGTATCCACTCTGAAAAATCTATGGTGGTAAGTTGCACCTGTTGGCAGGAGTCATGTAAAACATATATTTGAAGAGATCAAAATAGGTAAGTAAACAAACCTGAGATAGAAAAGGAAACATGCACCTTCACATCAACAATGTCTCATATAACGGCTATGCGAGCACATCTCTAGGTACCTCAAAACTACCACATCTCTTATCTTGGTGTACACTGGTCCTGCAAGGCTATATAAGTGGTTGAAAAAAATACATTACAAGATATGCACTTGTTAACTATGAATTTTTACCACACTTACACAACTTCAAGTCGCATCAATGAATCCTGGCAAAACAAAGGGAAGGGTAGTAAGAATTAACCAATTTTCATCAAGGGAAAGAGACCATAATAATGATAAGTAATGCAAGAAACTCTAATGTGTTAAGAGTTTACTCACCAACTGGAATTAAAGAGGTTACTTGTCAGGTTTGCGGCATCGATCTCAATAAGGTGAGCTTGCTTTTTTCCAAAATAAACAACACACCTACACAGAGTTCACGGAAAATTAAGATATACAGTAATATGTTTTCTCTACGAGAACTCTCTATGGTGAGTTGTTTATTCTGGCAAAAAATGAATATCTTGTTCTTTTGTTGTTGTAAACCTGCAGCAACATCGTGTTCATGGGAATGGCTAGAATCCTAGACGAAGGATACAACTCATATCGATGTAGGTGTATACTAATCCTGCAAGGCTGTCTAAGGGATGGAATAAATTCATTTTGACAAAGTTGATTTTGTCTAATAATGAATTTATTCAAACGCTTAAACAGATTTACAGAACCAATATTGTCCATATAGGAAACGTGACAACAAACCGCATACAGAACAAGAGGGAAATAAAACTTTGTGCTGGGTGTTGTATCTTTGGGCATAAAAATGAATTTCCAGTGCTTTTGTGGTTGTATACCAATCCTGCAATTCATGTTCAACAACTTGGAATCAAATCATTTATATAAACTTCATTGTTGAATAGATCGTAATAGGTGAAAAAACAAACCTGCGATTAAAAAGGAAACCTGCAGCAAGATCGTGTTCATGGGAATGGCTAGAATCCTAGACGGAGGATACAACTCATATCGATGTGGTGTATACTAATCCTGCAAGTCTCTATGGGATGGAATAAATTCATTTTGACAAAGTTGATTTTGTCGAATAATGAATTTATTCAAACGCTTAAACAGATTTACATGACCAATACTGTCCATATAGGAACCGTAACAACAAACCGCATACAGAACAAAATGGAAATAGATTACAACCAAATAACCATAAATCTAGAGAAGCAATCAGATGAATGCGATTATAGTTGAATAAACCTTATTTTGGTTGTAATCTATTGAAAGAGATTACAACATCCAAGAGAAAAAAAGAATGTAAAGCAGTAAACATCAACATATAAAGAATATAGATTAGTGATAGGTGTCTAAAACGCCTTTATATTTATCTATTGTTTATGCTTTCTTTATGAAGCTTTTCTTGTAAATTATGTATCTTATGATTGTTTTTGAGTTTATCGTGTGCAATGGATTCATTATGAGCAAAAGAAGGAGAAAACGCCCTTTTGGAGCGTAAAGGGCAAAAATGTCAATTCACGGGAGAGTGACACTTGAAGCGGGCCAGATTGCACAATGAGGTCAAGAATGAACCGCCGCTTCCTTAAAACCAACAAATGAAGTTGAGCAAAGAATTAGGTCAAGCGGTCCTCCGAAACCGACAAGGCATATTTGAGCTGGTTAGCCCTTAACCATTAAGTGGGGGTGTCGATATAAGTTTTGGTTCCTACATGACCTAAATTGAGAGATTTATGTCTCTCATTCAATCCATTTCCTTTTCACCTGGAAGTTAAAAAGAGCAAGTGGGTCATGGTTGTTGGGTCTGAGAGATCGAGATTAAATAAAGAGAAGAAGTCAGATATGCTACCATGATTTAATTGAAGATTCGGCAGCAAGATGGTTCGATTTATGAAGATTAGTTCTCAGTTGAAAACTCTATCAAGAACAATAAGCTGATGTGGGAGAAAATTGAGATGAAGGAGTAGAATCACCAACCAACCATGAAGCTTCGTGGATTCAAAGGTCCAAACAATGGGTTTGTGTTGGATTTGCATTTAAGCAGTAATGGTTTCGATAATTGAAGACTAGGGTTGAATTCGAACTGGAATTTAGGTTGATTCAGGTTGGGTTCAAGTATTGCAGGATCGAGAAGCTCTTTCTAGTGGTTGAAATCGTTTGAGTTATTCATGGGTCTGTTAATTGAAGTAAATGGGAAGAAAATTGAGAGTCATATCGCCGATTAATTTGATGTTGCATCAAGAAGAAACCCAAGTCAGGGTTGATTTGAATCAATTAGCACAATGAATTGAAGGGTTTTGACGGAAGTGAAAGATGAAGTCATTGTTGTCATTGGGTCAAGAGACATCGTGTGGATGCGAAAGCTACAATTGGATCTAGATGAGAAGCTTGAACCAATGGATGGATTTGGAGTTCTTTGAGTGGAAGAATTAACAGAGTCAAATGGATGAATGGCATGAAGTCAAGCTTGGTTCTCGGGTGGATGTTGGTGCAGCGATGGAATGATTTGAAGAAGAAGATGGAGCTAAAGGCAATGAAGTGTGTTTGAAATAATGGTGATGTGAAGAATCGGCATCGGGAATTGTTGTATGCGTAGTCTTGCAGCAAATGCAAGTGATGGTTTGTGCGCCTTCCGTGTTGTTGCTGTTGTTGGTATTGGGATGAGAATGGTAATGGGGTTTGTGCTAGATTGCAGACGAAATGGAGTTACAAGTGCAATTTTGCGTGGTGGTAATGGTTTTGAGACGTAGAGCCGGTGGTGTCAACAGGGGAATGAAGCAAGCAAAGAAAGAACTAGAGTATGTCAGGCGCCCGTAGATGAAGATGTTGAAGTTGTTGAGCTCTACCGTGGCATGAACCAAGTTAGGATTATACTGGCAAGGTCACAATGGCAGTGACTGGAGAAGAATGAAGATAAACCTGAAGCTGAGTTAGGAGATGGGTTCGATGTGAATCTTTGATTGTCATGGATCTGCATTTAATGATTGTCTCTCACGAGGCAAAGTGGGAGAAGTTATGATGTCATGTTATGGACTAGGAGGTTTGTGCAAATGGAAGCAGGAAATGGCGGAAGTTTGAGTATGCCGGAAACTGAGCTGAGTTCGGGTGGTGATATGAAGCCAGGATGATCGAGGCAGATGAGAATGTTGCAGTTTCAAATGGAGAAGAAAATGGTGTATGCCGCTACTTGAACGGTTGTGTGCAAACAAGGAGATTATGGAGCTGATGATGCTGCTGGAGTTTATGTTGAACCTAGAGTATGAGATGAATGGTAGGTGATGCAGTTGTGTCATTAGGCAGCTGAGATTGGAACTCGATATGGCAGTTTGGGATGAATGATGATGCTAGCTGGTTTGATGCAAATATGGCACTGTTGCTGCTCAAGGTTATGAAGCGCGTATGAATGTTGCAGGGAATGATGTTGAACAGAAGAAGGCACTGGTGCTATAAATGGATAATTCGAAGGAATGGTTGGCAGAGTTCAAAACACCAGGAACTGATATGAAGAATGAGCACTGAGATTGGTTGAATTAGTTGTTGCAGCTAAGTGAATGGTTGTTGATGTGGTTAATGGAGAAGCGATAACAACTGGTTCTGGTGGTTGTGTTACTGAAGGGTGCAGGCTTGTAATCTGAGTAGGTGCTGGTGATTGTCGCGGGAGTTTTGCACCACATAACAACAAGATGGATCTGTAGATGAATGTAATGACCTGAGGTATGCAGGGAATAGATGAATGCAGATGTTAGTGTTGTTATTACAAGAAGGAGCTAAAATGAGTTTGCAATCTGGAAAGTGTGATTTGGTTTCAGTCTGGTTTGTCGCAACCAGCTGCGAAAATTGTGCGAAAACACACAATGACAATGGCGAGCCATGCATTAGTTAGTTCCTTACAGTCGGGCTTGATTTAATGGAAAGTGGGAATTGCAAAGTTTCACCGAATCATGAAGGGGTTTCGAGCCTGATGCAATAGTTGGCCTCTAGACATATGAGCTATGAGTCACGCTTTTGGGCACGTTTCCGCAAGAATCCAAGAATTGGTTAGATGGTTCATTTATGATGTATGGCTCAATTGTGAATATTTGAACGACAGAGAAGTAGAGTTTAGCTCCCGGAATTATACACTTGCCTTGGGACATCTTCCAATGACTCAGTGGCCTGAGATAGTTATCCTAAGAATCGGATTCCCATGATCGTGACCGGATTCCGGCGATGACGTCAGCAATCCCAGCGAAAACTTTTGGATAGATATTTTCACACGGGTATTATCCACACATGGGCTTGGTGGACCACTTGGAGATGGGTTTTGAGAAGACCTAATATTGGAAAGAGTATCCTTTTGGAATGGGAGAAGCATATAAATAGAAAAGTCTTTCTCTAAACCTAGATATCTCCATTAGGGAGGCTTCTACTTGTTTTTTTAGGTTTCACATGATAGATTCTTCTAAACTCTTTGTGATGATTTCCAAAAACCCAAGTAGTTGATTTTTTATTATAAGTTAAAGATGTAGTTGGATTTTGCAACCAAGTTATTGATTTTATGAATTAGTTTTCTCTCAATATTATCGCTTGATTTCTACTGCGTATAATAATTGCATGATTGATGTATTGCAATATTATTGAATGTTTGTTTGGTTAAGTCTAGAATTGATTGAACTCACATCCATATCTATAGCTATTTTAGGGTTCATCATCGAGCGATAACCTTGAATACGAGTTGCATGATATGATTACGGTTTGTAGTGGTACACTCTTGTAATCATATGTAGAAATTGACCTTTTTCCGAATTGTCATGCGCAATGTATGACAATTGCATTGATTAGCCTATTTCTGAAACTTAATGTTCCTAGGAATTGAACTTAATTAGCGCAAGGCGTTAGGTTATTCTTTAGGTAGAATTCACATACGCAGCTCTAATGTGTGTGTTGATGACTTAGGAAATTTACGGAGTATTCTTGCAATAAGTTATTATATGGCTTTTGATGATAGCGATAAGTTTAAATACGAATTCTAATCATACATTCAAAACTTGTTTACAATTGAAGATGAAACCTCGTACCCAATATTTCACATCATTGTTTTGCGTGTTTATTGCTTTGTTTGCTTTTACTTTATTTTACTTTATAAAAATCTGAAAATCCCCCATTGTGTTATATAGGAAACCGAAACATATTGACAACCTAAGTCCTCTCTGTGGGAACGATCCTTTCTTACCCTTGCTATATATATTTTGAGTAGTGAGAAAGTAATTTATATTTGACGATAATGACAGCGATCAATTAGAACAAACTATTGAAAGATAATGCAAACCACTAAAAATCAGTAAACCTTAAATGCGAAGCAGAAATCTATTGAAAGACATTACAAACTGATGTTAAGCAGTAAACAGTATGGATGTTAAGCAGTAAACAACAACAAAAAAAAATCGAAAATATATATCTTGTTAAAATCTATTGAAATTACAACCAAAGAAAAACCTAATTTTAAAGGGAAAAGTACAAATCTAAAAACATACCAAAGATCTTCATACAAACATCTATTAAACAAATTGAAACCCTAAAGGAGAAAAATAAACTATTTTGAAAATTTATTTGTAGCTAAAAGGCACAAAGAAAACACCTTGAGATTGAATGAGATACAAAGAAAGATGCGAGTAAAGTGGTATCGTAGTTCTTCGTCTCACTCTTTAGAGTTGAATGCAGATGGGAAAAGGGTCTGAGTTCTTCGTCTCACTATTTTAATAAAACATGAGGAGAGTTGAAATTATTGAGCCAGAGGAGGGAAATGAAATTTGAGAGAGAAATCAGATAGGGTTTCAAAATATTGAGGGAATGGATATCAAAAAGAGTTATTAGATTAGAAAGTGAGGGGGAAACGAAATTTGAGAGCCAAAGTTTCAGACAAGAGAGAAGAGTACAATAATTGAGGAGAGATTTGCCTTTTCTCTCAAAATATATAGGTCCAAGGCGTCCGGTTCGAGGTAAAGTTGGTCAAATTTATGGTCAATTTGGTCAAATATGTGGTCAAGGTGGTCAAATGTGTGGTCAAACTTGTGGTCAAACACATAATTGGAAACAAAACAAGGCATATACAGACCCAATGTTGTCTTCCAGGTTAGGTTTGAGAAGTCAAATATCAGATTGGATGGATCCTGAGTGGACTCTGCAACCTATTATGGAACTCAGCTTGCAAGATTACCATATACAAACCCAATGTTCTCGTCCAGGTGAGGTTTTTGATGTCAAATAACAGATTGGATGGATCCTGAGTGGATTCTACAACCTATTATTGAACTCGGGTTGCAAAATTACCATATACAGACCCAGTGTTCTCGTCCGAGTGAGGTTTGAGAAGTCAAATATCAAATTCAATGGATCCCGAGGGATTCTCGCACCTATTATGGAACTCACTTTGCAAGATTACCATATACAGACCCAATGTTCTCGTCCAAGTGAGGTTATTGATGTCAAATATCAGATTGGATGGATCCTGAGTGGGATCTGCAATCTATTATGGAACCCAGCTTGCAATATTACCATATACAGACCCAATATTCTCGTCCAGGTGAGGTTTTTGATGTCAAATATCAGATTGGATAGATCATGAGTAGATTCTTCAACATAGTATGGAACCCAGCTTGCAAGATTACAATATACAGACCCAATGTTCTCGTCCAGGTGAGGTTTTTGATGTCAAATAACAGATTGGATGGATCCTAAGTGGATTCTGCAACCTATTATATATGGAACCCAGCTTGCAAGATTACCATATACAAACCCAATGTTCTTGTCCAGGTGAGGTTTCAGTTGTCAAATATCAGATTTGGTGGATCTTGAGTGGATTCTGCAACCTATTATAGAACTCGGGTTCGCAAGATTATCATATACGCACTCCAATGTCCTCTTCCGTGCTAGGTTTGAGAAGTCAAATATCGATTGGATGGATCCCCGAGTGGATTTTGCAACCTATTATGGAACTCACTTGCAAGATTACCATATACGTACCAATGTTCTCGTCCGGTGAGGTTTTTGATGTCAAATAACATTGGATGGATCCCTGAGTGGATTCTCGCAACCTATTATTGAACTCCGGTTGCAAGATTACCATATACTGCACTCAGTGTTCTCGTCCAAAGTGAGGTTTGAGAAGTCAAATATCGATTCAATGGATCCCGAGTGGATTCCCGCAACCTATTATGAAAGTCGATTGCAAGATTACCATATACGCACTCCAATGTTCTCGTCCGTGTGAGGTTTTTTTGATGTAAAATAACAGATTAGATGGATCCCGAGTGGATTCTCAGAACCTATTATGGAACTCACTTGCAAGATTACCATATACGCACTCCAATGTTCTCGTCCCCGTGTGAGGTTTCGTGTCAAATATCGATTCTATGAAACTGCAACCTATTTTATTGAACTCAGGTTGCAAGATTACCATATACAGACCTAGTGTTCTCATCCAGGTGAGGTTTGAATTGTTAAATATCAGATTCAAAGGATACTGAGTGGATTCTCGCAACCTATTATGAAACTCGGCTTTGCAAGATTACCATATACGCACTCCAATGTTCTCGTCTGTGTGAGGTTTTGATGTCAAATAACATATTGATGGATCCCCGAGTGGATTCTGCAACCTATTATTGAACTCAAGTTGCAAGATTACCATATACAGACCCAGCGTTCTCGTCCAGGTGAGGTTTGAGAAGTCAATATTAGATTCAATGGATCCCGAGTGGATTATGCAACCTATTATGGAACTCAGCTTGCAATATTACCATATACGTACTCCAATGTTCTCGTGACAAAGAGGTTTTTGATGTCAAATAACAGATTGGATGGATCCTGAGTGGATTCTCAAACCTATTATTGAACTCAGGTTGCATGATTACCATATATAGACCCAGTGTTCTCGTCCAGGTGAGGTTTGAGAAGTCAAATATCATATTCAATGGATCATGAGTGGATTCTGCAACCTATTATGGAACTCAGCTTGCAAGATTACCATATATAGACCCAATGTTCTCGTCCAGGTGAGGTTTTTGATGTCAAATAACAGATTGGATGGATCCTGAGTGGATTCTGCAACCTATTATTGAACTCAGGTTGCAAGATTACCATATACAGACCCAGTGAAAGCAAATTTACCAGCGACGGTGGATGCGAAATTCCTGGCGATAGCAAATTTACCGACGACGGTGGAAGCAAACTTGTCATTTAAAAGCAAATTTACCAACGGTGGAAGAAATTTTCCTACGACTTTGAAAGCAAATTTCCTACTTCTATGAAAGCAAATTTTCCGACGAAAGCAAATTGTCCGGCTACGCTGAAAATGACCAAAGCTAAAGCATATTTACCGGCGACGGTGATTATGACCAAATTACCCTCGCCGACAGCAAATTTTTGGGCGACTGTGAAAATAAGCAAATTACCTTTTGTGGGCGCACTGCTACGATTGCCCATTCAAGTTTTTCAACCAAAACTGGCGGTTATTATTGTCAGGTGATATTACCTATTAAAGCTTTCTCTAGGGAATAGGCGTGACCCTGCAAGAATTTAGAGTTTATTTCTGTTACCAACTGTTGTGTCTTTTAGGTTAGACTAGTTTATAAGGGTGTGGATGGGAAAAAACGGTTCGCTGGTTTTTTAGGAAAGTGAAGAGTCGAGCGTGTTGTCGAGACTCCTCGAACCGGGCAAACTGCTCAACCTCACACAGATGCACCGCTGCAAAGGGGGTGCTTAGATTCGAGAGATCAATCTCAGAGGACTCCGGCCTAAACCAAGACAATGGCCGTTCCATAGTCAATTCGGCCGCAAAGAGGGAGACGGGTTGATCCGGAGAAGGGAAGCCGAGAATTGTGTGGGATCAGTGATGATCAAGGATTGTGGGTGTGTTGAAGGTTTCCGCAATAATTGGTGAACAGTTGAGTTCGAATAAGTTCTGATGGATTGATGAATTCTTGATAGTAGTTACTCGTGAAATTCTGTGTAGACCCAAAAACGTTGTCCTCAATCATGGATTCGAGACTTATTTATACCGGGCGTAGTTGTGAACACCTTGATCCCTCGTAAGTGTGACGGTTTCATGAGTGGAAGAGGGGCGAGGAAGATCCCGATAAAGTCGGCCCATGTCGTGTGGAGACTTGACGGATCGTGCACCCACTACTTTGCTAACTCCTTCAACCGCTGACACAACTTACGCAAATTTATCGTCGTGGATGAATCCACGTCTTCGAGGCCGCCGACCAAAACCCTAGTTGTTATCCCCAATTTGACGTGATTGATGTCTCACGAATCGTGGAGTCTATATGACAGACGTGTATTTAGTTTGTAAGTTGTTGACTGATTAGACAATGAGTCTAGGTTTTGTTGAATCGAGCATGACAAATGCTCAGCGATTCATGAATGTTAACGTTGTGCAAATATTGTAAATTTGACGAGTTGTTGAATATTGATGATTTACTGAATATTTGTGGATTATTCGAGCAACTGAGCAAGTATTGCTTGATTCGACAAGTTACTGAACATTGATAGTTGGGTCAATATTCGAGCAACTGAGCAAGTATTGCTCAATTCGACGAATTACTGAATATTTTAGAATTTGACGTGCAATTGAGCAAGTATTGCTCAATTCGACAAATACTGAATATTACTAAATATTGATAGTGGACCAATATTTGAGCAACCGAGCAAATGTCGCCAATTCGACGAAATATTTATTGGTAACGTAACCCAATAAAATATTAAAATATTGGTAGTGTACAAAATATTGTATAATTAATCCCCGTGGATCAACATAAATTCATTTGGTGTTTGAACTTGCTCAGAATGATGATTCCGTGAAGCGTTTGTTCGAAACCCTAATTTTTGAGCAATTGTTCAACAATTGATGAATTGCTGAAAATAGTTCATGAGATGACCACATGAGATGACGGGCGTCCATGTGGTGCCCCTGGTGCTCGAGTGAGCGTACACCGGGTTCTCAACTGAGAGTCAGGTGAAAGAATGATGATTAAGTGCAGTTTTCATCATTTATTGAATTATCACTGGTTCAACATTAGGCAAAAACCTAAGTATGAAAGATGGGGACCGACCAAGAGAGCATGGGGCCGGATCTTGGTGGTCACGGGACTAGATGTTGTCCGTTCGAGCAATCCCCTATTGGTTGGAGAAAGTTTGGGCCCAATATGAGAGATTGCCCAAATTAGGTCAAAAGTGTGAAAACGTGCGGGGTCGGCTTTGCAAGCCCTAGGAATGACCCCGGGTCTGGTCATTAAGGCATGCACGTGTTTCCGTGGTGTCCGTGTCTCCGCATCGAGAGTTTCAAAGATTTTCTCGATGTGCGTTCGAGCAACATTGTGAATTTTCGTAAAAGTTTCATCTTTACCGAAATTCTTGATTTTTGTTGGAATGAGCATGTATGCTCAATTGATCAATATTTTATAAATATTAAAATAAGAATATTTTAACATTTAAAATTGTCGTGAGAGGCTAGCCTAGTCACGTGACCATGTTGGTTTTTGAATTTTCATGATTTGAGCAAAATTTGAGAAATTATGAAGAAATCATGATTTTTGCTTAAACCAAGGAGTTTCATGAATTCGAGGAAAATAATAATTATAAAAGACTAGGGATTGCAGGGTGTGGGACCGGCCACGGCTAGGGTATGGCCGGCCAGCCATGTTGCCCGGTCCCGCACTCCTTTTCTTATTTTATAATATTATTTTCATGAAACCGTGAAGTTATGAAGAATCCATGAGTTTTGTTGAAACGGAGGAGTTTCATGAATTTAGGGAATAATAATTATAAAAAGCTAGGGATTGTGAGGTATGGGACCGGCCACAGCTAAGGCATGGCCGGCCGGCTATGTTGCCCGGTCCCGCACACCTTTACCTATTTTATAATATTATTTCATGAATCCATGAAGTTATGGAGAATTCATGAATTTTGTTGAAACCAAGGAGTTTCATGAAATTAGGGAAAGATTATTATAATAGGCTAAGGATTGTAAGGCTTGGGACCGACCACGGCTAATGCATGGCCGGCCGGCCATGTTGCCCGGTCCCGCACACCTTTCCTTATTTTATTATTTTTCATGAATCCGTGAATTTATGGAGAATTCATGAATTTTGTAAAAACAAGGAAAGTTGCTAAAATCAAGGAGTTTTTTCATGAGTTCATGAAATAAAAAAATAGGGCAAAATAATGAGAGAAGCATGGGAACCCCACGACTAGGGCATGGCCGGGCCGGCAAGGGGGCCCGCCCTCGGGCGCTCCTTATTATTTTATTAATATTTGTTGTTTTCTCCTGTTTTTGCGTAGGATTCTCATCTATTCATGTTTTGGATGCTCGTTCGTGCATCCGGTGCTCACTGCATCATTGTCGAGTACACTTACACCATTTTTCGTGGGGCTTACTCGTGGATGTTCGGATGCCCTATTGTTGAGTATTTATTGCTAATCCATGAAATTCAAGTGTAACATAATTCATGAAACGAGACAATAAAATAAGTAGTTATTTATTATCAATTCATAGGATCACCAGGATTCGACCATGAACTCTAATAATAAAATAGACATTACTATTCCATGGGATCGTGGATTCGACCATAGAATCGGAGTAATAAAATTATCTATTACCATTTCATGAGATTAACAAAGGAATTCGATCATGAAATCGAGTAATGAGATAAATTGTTGTTGCCATTCCATGAGATCAAGTCGTAGATTCGATCATGGAATCGGAGCAATCATTATTGCCATTCCATGGGATCAAAGTAGTGGTTTCACCATGGAATCGAGCAATTGTTATTGCCATTCCATGGGATCGTATCGTGATTCGACCATGGAATAGAGCAATTGTTATTGCTATTCCATGGGATCGTGCCGTGGATTCGACCATGGAATCTGAGCAATTGCCATTCCATGGGATCTCGGCCGTGGATTCGACTATGGAATCGGAGCAATTGTTATTGCCATTCCATGGGATCAAAGCCGTGGACTCGACCATGGAATAGAGCAATAATAGATTATTCTCGGGAATTCTGGTGAATGTCACGGCAGAATTAATCTATGTGCATAGTCGAGACGGATAATCCCGAGGGTGCTCTCGGACACTACGGTCTATACACGCCGCTCTACGTAGTCGGATCGCTGAGTATCATTAACCTGAAGGCGTTGTTGCTCTCAATCTGACGGAGAACCGCCCAATCGTTCTTCTATGCAGAACCGGGGTCACTCTCCGTAGTCGTGGAACAAAGGAGTATCACCGACGTCCTCAAGGCGTTAAGCCCTCTCAACAAATAATTATGTAGGAGGACCGCCCAATTCTATTATTCTACATAGAGGTCACAATGAAATGTCAGGGATCGAACGCTCATCTAGTGGAGGCTTTTCAAAGACATATTCATCATGGCTTCGTAAAATATGAATCGTCACATGCCCTCGAAGCCGTATCGAAACATGCAAGATCATGATTTTACTGATTTGACCTTTGTTGAAAATCCACCATCAACATTAAGTCCCCCGCTTAGTGAGGGACAAGTCATGTTCCGCAGTAAGCATTAGATGGTGATTTTCAGTCGACGAGATCGTGGTTGAACTCAGTCTACAAAGGAAGTTTCATAATTCTCGATTTGCCCCAATGGTGTCATGTACGAGCAAATGTGCGGTCGAGGACCCTGATAGTGTGATAGAGTGTTATTTTGTGGACGTGGAGAGGTGAAGTGCTGCTGATTTGGTTAGCTAAAAGCCTAGTTTTGATCGATTTAGGATTTTCGGGCCCGAGCCCAAAAAAGGAAACCCGTGTTTTATTAGGTTTTGGAAATAAAATTGGTATAAAAGGGAAGAAGCCCTGAATTTGTTTTTTAAAGTTCATTTGTTCATGAGTTGTTCAAAATAAAATTCCATGTGTGCATGTATGCGTAAGTTTCATGAAAATTTATTTTTAGAAAACATATGCACGTTCGTTCGTTAGTTTAAGAAACGAGCAATAATCCATAATATGAAAGAGATACATGAATTCTTGAGTAGACATGGTCTAGTTACGAGAGATAAAATTTTGTTCATGAAGTTTCATGAAAACTAAAATTTATTTTCAAAGCATGGACTTTCACAAATACTTTTAGGAACGTAAGTCTGCTCATAGTAAAAGTAATAAATAATGATCATTAGAGTTAGAGGAATTTTTGAAAAGACCTGCACCTCGTGATAAAATTTATTTGGAACATGTGGACCTTTACAAAAGTATAAAAGACCCTCGTTTCATAGACGAATGCTCGTTTGAGCAAAACAATTGATTTTTTTTTTATAAATAACTCACGTAGAATTATCATTTTTTTTTTAATTTGTGAGATTTCACAAAATGGAATAAACTCTCGTTTCAAAGACGGATGCTCGCAAGAGGGAGCAAAAATATACATATATTTTCAAAGTTACATGAGTTTCACATTAAAGTATATATTTTTGTAAAATCAATGTTTTGATTTTGAACAACTGTTGAAAGTAGACAATTATACATGGTGAAATAATGTCTCGTATGTGAGTTTTCACAATTGTAGAATGGACGTCTGTCCAAATTTTGAAAAACCGTTCACACAGTAAAGATTTACGTGGGTTGTTCACGATCTTATGAAAGATTTTGCAAAGTGATCTTAAACAATTGTTAAAAGCAAACAATAATGTTTTCGTGAATTTCGTGATTTCATAGTGTATGCACACACGGTAGAAAATCAAAGAATGTTCACATGAAGGGTTATGAATTATTCATAATTTCGTGAAAAGTCGTGTGTAAGACTTTTTTAAGCAAATGGGTGTTGCTCGTGTTTGCAAGTTTGATGGAGCGAGCAAGATTTTCGAAATTATGTTATTATCACTAAGTTCGTGAAACCGTAAATAGGTAAGAGTTGAGAGTTACCATTTTTGTTGACGCTGATGTGAGCATCCTAATTATGTTTGTTGTGCTTTAATTCCACTACTTTGATGAAATCAGATCTACGGATGATATAATTGGTAGGAATGTTGTATGGACATCACAAAGAACTTTGCAAGAATGATCGGGTTCCCATAATGATACTTCCAGAGATGATATTTCTACGAGATGCACTTCAATAAATGGTGCTTCTGGGACCTCTGAGTGATGGTGAGAGATCCTTCACACTGAGTTGTATTCCCAGAAATAGCAATAAGTCTTTTGAGTGGAGAATTCAGAAATAAGGATCATAGAATGATATCGATCACTGTAAAATCCTCGGCTGTCTCTTTGGTGAGTTGTTAGCCCTCCTTATATCATGACTTTTTCTTGTCCGTGCAATTAGGATCATGAAACCAATGTTTGTTACTTCGTTTCAGAACTTTTGCTCCATCGAGCCTTGACGGTCTTCAATTCATTGTCACCGAACAAATAATTTATGAATCGAGCGCCAAAGAAGAATTCGATGTAAGTACCTCTTCAGATAATCGTTCATGGCACTCCTGAATGAAATACCACTAATTTTTGTTGATGTATTCAAGAGGAGATTTCCATGGAATGAGGGAGTACTGACGATTCCCATTCGTCTTCGGAGGATGGTGAAGAAGAAAATTCCGGATTTCGAAACCGAGTGAAAGCAATGATGTTTCCGATGGTGATGTTGGCAATTCCAGTCCTTTGAGCACTTTAGGGACTACTCGAGTAAGTACCCATCGTATATTTTATTCATAGAAGTATTAAATTGCTGATTTGTTGATGAATGAATGAAGATTCTCATGAATAAGTGAAAAGTTTTACCAAATACGCCACTGAAATTCAACTCATTGCTTTAGCAAAAACGCTGTAAAATCTTCGTTCGAAGTCGGATTTTCGCGATATTCATATGTATCTTCAAGCCCAGAAAATTTCAAAGCTTTTTCAAAGAAGCTTCTTGAATTTTTGAGCATGTTTAGGGCCTGAAAAGGCGAAACAAGAACTTCCAGGAGACTTTCTTAACTTTTTCAGATTGTATATTGTCCAATGTTTCTACATCTCCTTGCTCTCGTTTCTTCAATTGCTTTGTATTTTGGACATGTTGTATAGGAAATCCATACGAAGAGAATGGTATATGACCCATCCCTAGATTCTTCACCAATTCTCCTGCCTTGCCGGTTTGCACAGATAAAGTAAAATCATCTCGATTTAGGCTTGATGTAAAACACTCATGTTGTGTTTTTAGACCATTCGCTTGTGTCTTGAACGATTGATGAAGGATTTTAATGTCATTGATTCATTTGATATCAGACCCTTGATTGATACATGATCATGGTGCTTGCAAGTCTTCGTCTTGTATTTGTCAACAAAACACCACTTCTGAAACCCCCGTCACGGGACCATAACCGAGGTTACTCTCAAGAGGGGATGATGTAATGACCATGGTGGCATGTTCCGGCGGTAGCATTCCTTTTACGATGATTGATTATCACTGGAGATCCCGGCACCACGAGTCTTGGACTGTGAAATTGATCGTCATGATCAGTGGACCGTCAGTCCCCAGTATTTTGTTGAATCTCTCTCTTTCGTTTTCCCTTCTTCTGGCAAGACCTAGGTAGAGTACCCGGGTAGAAAAATTGATGTAAAGACCTAGGTGGTCGAAGTTGGAGGTACCTTGATGAAGGACTTAGCGGAAAGACCTGGTGGACACCGATCGACTGTGGAAGTTATGAATCCCGTCTAAGAATTGTTGCTTGCATGTTGTATGCTCTGGAAGCCGTAGAAACCTCATACGACGTCGGAATTCGATGATTGACCCAAACTTTTGAAGCTAAGAGACTGATTTATCACATGAGAGAAGAATCACTCAATTTGGAGTTGTAGAGGTCAGCCAACGGAGCGTGCACATTTGTAATTTGTAATCCCGTACAAACTTTTCAGATTTCGTAGACCTGACGGTAAAGGCCATATCTTTCAGCTCGTATGTCCGATTGATGTGCCCTTTTGGTATGTTGTGGAAGATACATAGGCAAACATATTTCATTGAGGAATCATTGTCCCATTCCTCACCCATTAGTACTTTTTTGTAAACCCATGGCCTGAAGTGTGTTGTATCTCATTTGCAGAGGTGATGAGAACATCTTGTAGAAGTCTTTGGCTTGTGTCCACCAGTCGTGCAAGCTTTGGGAAGACTTTCATGTGAACATATTTTCATGTCTACATATCTTGACACGAATCATTAATGCTTGGAGAAGTCCGCTTCATCGAGCAATGCTTCGAGAATGGTTAGTTGATGAAGACTCGATGTTGCACCCGAGACCGTTATTGATGCCGAGATCACGATTGAATTCTCTCCGTAAATTCTTGTTAATGCCGAGACCATGAATAGAGTTCCTCCACATATCCTTATTGATACCGGAGCACGGGTAGAGTTCCTCCACTCTGCACCTTCACGTTCACGAACTAGTTGTTGGGTTGAGCATCCCTAAGATGTAGGTGTACCGAGTACAACCCGAATTATCCTGATAAGTATGACTTTACCGTGAACTGGCTTCATCAATGAGTCGACGTTGTTGCGGAAGATTGCATCAGCAGTCTCCATTCTGGGTGTGATCTATGAAGAGAGAAGTTCCTTAGTTGTGCAAAGTTTGTGATGTAGAGAGATTCCGTTGATAAAGTTTTCATGGAATCGCATCAGGTTGCAATGACTTGCTATGTCTTGAATCTTGTCCAATAAGATCAAGTCCCGCA
The DNA here is from genome assembly GCA_023531295.1 of Papaver armeniacum. Taxonomy (NCBI): domain Eukaryota; kingdom Viridiplantae; phylum Streptophyta; class Magnoliopsida; order Ranunculales; family Papaveraceae; genus Papaver; species Papaver armeniacum. The sequence goes on along the minus strand of JAJJWW010008634.1, from coordinate 255,931 downwards.
GTATCTTGAAGGAATTTGTGCCATCGATGGATGAATGATATTGCAAGGCTTGAAGTCTTATCATGGAGATAGTGAAGACTCAGCGATTGTAGTTCTGTTTCACTTTGATCGTGTCGGTGGTGAATCAGTGTGTCATCGTCGAGATGTTTGTGCTGAAGCCAGAGGCACCATTATCGAAGGTGTACTCTTTGATTGGGAGTAAAATTTGAAGACTTCTTAGATACTTGAGCATCAAGCGTATTATTTAAGCTTCAAATGTCTTAGGCTTGATCGTCTCGGCCGAGTATCTTTTGTTGATTCAAAGATTCCTTTCCCCGTGGGTAGTAGGATTCAACACTTGTGCGTACATCGAGCTTTCTCGATTTTGTGGGACATATGGACACTCCCGCAAGGCTACAGAGAAACGCCAAAAGTGTTCCTTGCCATGCTTGGACATTATCTCAGTAATGAATGTCTCAATGCTCGATTCAGAGAAATGTCAGATTCAACCACTTAGTAAAATACTGCTGAAGTGAGATTACCAACTTATAGCATCTTGCAATAGCATAGATACTAGCATAATTGAGTCCCCATGCTAGAATAGCATGTGAGGAAATAAATGACATAGACATGGGAGGAACGAGACTTGCCCGAGTACAGACTTTTTGATGAATGTCTATGCATCTTTTGCAGTTCTTATTTCAACCTCGTCATAATTCGAAATTCCTCCAAGTGCTCGATGATGGAACGTCCACCAAATCTTCTCGGATCGAACTTTCTTCGTTGGAGAGATGTGCAACCAAAGACGCTTTGTCGTAGTCATATTCTCGGCATGAATCCACGTCCATCCAAGAATCATGTCGTATCCGGGATCTTCCCTGATTATGTGAAACTTGGTTTCGTCCAGGTTGAGCCAACTTTCATTTTGAGAGTGATGCAACCGCATGCATCTCTGAGCGTTCCTTCATGGTCTCTGATTGAGATAAGAGAGGAGTAACAGCTTAGTTGAGTGATGCCTGCGACTTTGAGGGTTTTCAGTAGAATATTGTTGATGGCGGCGTCAGCATCGATCAACATTCTTCCAAATTCATTTCCTCTGAGATGGACTGTGGTAAGCAGTCCCCAGTCGTGCATCTCCTTGTCTCTGTGGATGAAGGTTCAAGGAGTATTTCCGGGATGGACAGATGTCTGACACAATGTAATTTGGTGTTGTGAATATGTCTTTTATTTGTGTCTTAAACAGATAGAGCAATTTCACAGATACGCTCGATCAACGATTGAACTGCTTCTTTGACCTATTGTTCATAGATTGCAAAAGTTCGATTAGGAGAGGATTCTTGTGTACTCCTTCAATCCCAGCTGAAGATATTATGGATCAACCTTCTCTTTGAAGATGTGCTTCAAATATTGCGCTTACTTGTTGGATGATCGATGAACCTATGAAGGCGACAAAAGACTGGGATTCTCCATTTCTTCTTCACTGGCTTCTCTCCCGATGAACCACAATTTGATTGCACCATCTTGAACTGCACTTCCAAGAACTCGATCACTCCTTCATGAGAAGAGAGAAGTTTGAGTCTCTGCTTGATCATTTCCCGTTTGTTGATGCCGAGTCGAGGTTTGTGCATTTTAGGATTGGTTATCTTTTCTTCGCGCCTTTAGAGGAGCCTGGGATATTTGGAGAAGCGCTCTGATGCCGTGTCTCGGCTTTCCTTTCATTCCTTCCGAAACAATGTTTGTTGAAGGCCGGAGATTGTACCGATTGTTGACTAGGATGCTTCGAGGTTCCTCCGCCTTGCGTAAATTTGCTCTTTCCATTAAAGCAGTGCAAAGAATCGCTGATCGTTTGGATGCTTCATGAAGCTCTGAGAAAGTATGGAACTGGAGATTTTCCAGAAAGTCTTTATAGACCGGGATCATTATGTTGATGCACAAGTCCACCAGTTGTTGTTCAGTGACATTCGGGTCATGACAATCCAAAGCTTGGACTCGAACCTCTTCACATAATCGTTGGGATGTTCATTGCTCTTCCGAGACATTCTTTCTAAGCTCTGAGAGAGTAATATGCCCCGAGATGAAGAAGTATTTCCCGTATAAGGCATTAACCATTTCTTTTAACTAGCGATGCTCCTGTGTGCAATATTGTTGTACTGTGTGTATGTTCACATTTCGTCGTAGATTTCGAGAATTCCTTCGCACGAACGACATGGTTGTGCGTGATCTCCTAGTACCTCCAGGAATTGAGAGACATGTTCTCGAGCGTTCCGTGTTCTGTTGTACAACGTGAATGTTGGGGAAGTGTAGACCTTCAGGAAAGGAATTCTTTGCGTAGCAGCAGGATATGGAGGTTGATGACGATGAACAGATGATGCTTTGTCTTTTCCTCGATCCTCCATGAAGCATTCCAGGTCTTCACGAGTGATGAATCCCTGCAGTTCCTTTGTTGGTGGGTTATCTCGCAGCTTTGTGCACCTCATCATCATCTACTACATGGATCGGAGTGACTTTAAGATCAGCAAATGGAGATGTTTCTTTGGCTTTTCCTTTCTTCGAGCTTTCTCGACATCTTGTCAATGAGAGCTTTGAGATAATTGCACAGCTCCTTCTGAGTGTTATCCATGTCAATCTGATTTTTGGCAAGAGTTTCTTACACCTTCGTGAGATCACCTATGGTAGGTGAATTTCTTCTGATTTCTTCGGGATGCCTGCCGAAGAGCGGATTGTCTCCAATGTTGGTTTGCGGAGGAGTGGTATCACCAGCACCGATGTTGGAAGCATGAGTAGTTTCTGGAGTACCACCGTTGTTGCTAGTGCTAGCATTGTTCGTGTTGGGATTGGTGACTGAACCTGACCTAAGATCAACCATTTTGTGAGAGTTTGATATTGCAACCGAGAGATTAAACTCCCACTGTGGTCGCCAATCCGTGGATGGGGAAAAACGGTTCGCTGATTTTTTAGGAAAGTGAAGAGTCGAGCATGTTGTCGAGACTCCTCGAACCGGGCAAACTGCTCAACCTCACACAGATGCACCGCTGCAAAGGGGGTGCTTAGATTCGAGAGATCAATCTGTAGGACTCCGGCCTAAACCAAGACAATGGCCGTTCCAGAGTCAATTCGGCCGCAAAGAGGGAGACGGGTTGATTTGTAGGAGGGAAGCTGAGAATTGTGTGGGATCATGATAATCAAGGATTGTGGGTGTGTTGAAGGTTTCTGCAATAATTGGTGAACTGTTGAGTTCGAATAAATTCTGATGGATTGATGAATTTTTGAGAGTAGTTACTCGTGAAATTCTGTGTAGACCCAAAGACGTTGTCCTCAATCATGGATTCGTAGACTTATTTATACCGTCGAGTTGTGAACACCTTGATCCCCGTAAGTGTGACAGCCATGAGTGGAAGAGTGGGCCGTGGAAGATCGTGGTAAAGTCGGGCCCATGTCGTGTGGAGACTTGACTGATCGTGCGCCCACTACTTTGCTAACTCCTTCAACCGTTGACAAAACTTACGCACATTTCTCGTCGTGGATAAATCCACGTGTTGTAGGCCGCCGACCAAAACCCTAGTTGTTATCCACCAATTTGACGTGATTGATGTCTCACGAATCGTGGAGTCTGTATGACAGACGTGTATTTAGTTTGTCAGTGGTTGACTGATTAGACAATGAGTCTAGGTTTTGTTGAATCGAGCATGTTTGAGAAATTCTCAGTGATTCATGAATGTTAACGTTGTGCAAATATTGTAAATTTGACGAGTTGTTGAATATTGATGAGTTACTGAATATTTGTGGATTATTCGAGCAAATGAGCAAGTATTGCTTGATTCGACAAGTTACTGAACATTGATAGTTGGGTCAATATTCGAGCAAATCGAGCAAGTATTGCTCAATTCGACGAATCACTGAACAGTTGAGAATTTGACGTGCAATTGAGCAAGTATTGCTCAATTCGACAAATACTGAATATTACTAAATATTGATAGCTGGACCAATATTTGAGCAACTGAGCAAATGTCGCTCAATTCGACGAAATATTTATTGGTAACGTAACCCAATAAAATATTAAAATATTGGTAGTGTACCAAATATTGTATAATTAATCCCCGTGGATCAACATAAATTCAGTTGGTGTTTGAACTTGCTCAGAATGATGATTCCGTGAAGCGTTTGTTCGAAACCCTAATTTTTGAGCAATTGTTCAACAATTGATGAATTGCTGAAAATAGGTCATGAGATGACGGGCGTCCATGTGGTTCCTGTCAAAGTGCTCGAGTGAGCGTACACCAGGGTTCTCAGTTGGAGAGTTGGTGAAAGAATGATGATTAAGTGCAGGTTTCATCATTTATTGAATTACTGCTGCGTGCAACATTAGGCAAGAACCTAAGTATGATAAATGGGGGACCGACCAAGAGAGCATGGGGCCGGATCTTGGTGGTCACGGGACTAGATGTTGTCCGTTCGAGCAATCCCCTGGTTGGTTGGAGAAAGTTTGGGCCCAATATGAGCGATTGCCCAAATTAGGTCAAAAGTGTGAAAACGTGCGGGACCGGATTGTGCAAGCCCTAGGAATGACCCTGGTCGGTCATTAAGGCATGCACGTGTTGTCGTGGTGTCCGTGTCTCCGCATCGAGAGTTTCGATTTTCCGATGTGCGTTCGAGCAACATTGTGAATTTTCGTAAAAGTTTCATCTTTTTTACCGAAATTCTTGATTTTTGTTGGAATGAGCATGTATGCTCAATTGATCAATATTTTATAAATATTAAAATAAGAATATTTTAATATTTAAAATTGTCGTGAGAGGCTAGCCGGTCACGTGACCATGTTGGCTCTTAAATTTTCATGATTTGAGCAAAATTTGAGAAATCATGAAGAAATCATGATTTTTGCTCAAACCAAGGAGTTTCATGAATTCGAGGAAAATAATAATTATAGAAGATTAGGTATTGTAGGGTGTGGGACCGGCCACGGCTAGGGTATGGCCGGCCGGCCATGTTGCCCGGTCCCGCACTCCTTTCCCTATTTTATAATATTATTTTCATGAATCCGTGATGTTATGAAGAATCCATGAGTTTTGTTGAAACGGAGGAGTTTCATGAATTTAGGGAATAATAATTATAAAAAGCTAGGGATTGTGAGGTGTGGGACCGGCCACGGCTAAGGCATGGCCGGACGGCTATGTTGTCCGGTCCCGCACACCTTTCCCTATTTTATAATATTATTTCATGAATCCATGAAGTTATGGAGAATTCATGAATTTTGTTGAAACCAAGGAGTTTCATGAAATTGGGGAATGATTATTATAATAGGCTAAGGATTGTAAGGTGTGGGACCAACCACGGCTAAGGCATGGCCGGCCGGCCATGTTGCCTGGTCCCGCACACCTTTCCTTATTTTATTATTTTTCATGAATCCGTGAAGTTATGGAGAAATCATGAATTTTGTAAAAACAAGGAAAGTTGCTAAAATCATTGAGTTTTTTCATGAGTTCATGAAATAACAAAATAGGGCAAAATAATGAGAGAAGCATGGGGACCGGCCACGGCTAGAGCATGGCCGGCGGCCGGTGGGCCCGGCCCCTGGACGCTCCTTATTATTTTATTAATATTTGTTATTTTCTCCTGTTTTGCTTAGGATTCCTCGTCTATTCATGTTTTTGGATGCTCATTCGTGCATCCAGGTGCTCAGTCGTGCATAATTGTCGAGTACACTTACACCATTTTTCGTGGGGCTTACTCAGGGATGTTCAGATGCCCGGTTGTTGAGTATTTATTGCTAATCCATGAAATTCAAAGTAACATAATTCATGAAACGAGACAATAAAATAAGTAGTTATTTATTATCAATTCATGGATCACCGTGGATTCGACCATGAACTCTAATAATAAAATATGCATTACCATTCCATGGGATCGTGGATTCGACCATAGAATCGAGTAATAAAATTATCTATTACCTTTTCATGAGATTAACAGTGAATTCGATCATGAAATCGGAGAAATGAGATAAATTGTTGTTGCAATTCCATGAGATCAAGTCGTAGATTCGATCATGGAATCGAGCAATCAAGTTATTACCATTCCATGGGATCGTGCCGTGGATTCGACCATGGAATCGAGTAATTTTTATTGCCATTCCATGGATCGTATCGTGGATTCGACCATGGAATCGTGAGCAATTGTTATTGCCATTCCATGGGATCAGCCGTGGATACGACCATGGAATCGGAGTGGTTAGTACCACCATTCCATGGGATCAGCCGTGGATACGACCATGGAATAGGAACAATAATAGATTATTCTGGGAATTCAGCAGAATGTCACGGCAGAATTCTATGTGCATAGTCGAGACTATAATCTCGAGGGTGCTCGCACACTATGGAGAACACCCGGAGTCTATACACTTCGTTCTACATAGACAGATCAGGAGTATCACCTGCCTCAAGGCTTTGTTGCTCTCAATCGACATAGAACCGCCCAATCATTCTTCTATGCAGGTGGGTCACTCTCCGTAGTCGTGAACAAGAGTATCACCGAGGTCCTCAAGGCATTAAGTCGTCTCAACAAACAATTATGTAGGAGGACCGCCCAATTCTATTATTCTACATAGAGGTCATAATGAAATGTCAAGGATCGAACGCTCGCCTAGTGGAGTCGAGAGAAAATTTTTAGAGGGAGATAATTGTTCAATGAATTTTTTTCTAAATCAAATCAATCAAAATGGCTGGTGATGATGATCGACGCGAGACAAAGGGTAAAGCCCCCATGATCGAAGAGGAACAATTGAAAGAGTGGGAAGAGAGGCAAAGACAAGAAAGGTTATCCACCACTATGCAGATGATAGGGCAGATGACCAAGGATGATCTCCAGAAAGTACAAAAGAGAGTAAGTGACTTGTTGAGTGATATCGAACTCGATCCTCTATGGAAAGAAATGCATGCTGCGGAAAATAAAGTACAAGAGAAACCGGTAGAGATTTTTCCAAAGAAACCGGTAGAGATTTTTCCAAAGAAGCGTCTCTATGATCCCTTCATAGATGAAGAAGAGAAGGAAAAGTACTATGCATGCATGACAAAAGACGAAGGTTGGCGCAAATTACGGAGATCAAGGCGGCAGAGGCAAAAGAATATGGAAAGCGCGATAGTGATGCAAGTGCTACCGAAGATGAAGAGCCAGTTTTTGTTGTTCATAATGGCAGTGATATCTCCACTACATATTCAGACGAAGCTGCATCTGACCTAGAAGAGTCACTTGAGGATTTTCACGAAGATGAGATTCTTGGGATTAATGATGAAATTTTGGCTCAAAAGACCGATTCCGAAGCGGAGTTAGATGAAGATGAAGAGGAAAAGGGGTCTGATGAGGAGGAAGAGTGTTCTGAGAAATCGGAATCCGACGATTCCGATTCCGAGTGATCGGGTATAACGAGTAAGCCTCATCGAAGGGAAAATGGTAAGTCACTGAATCATGTTTTCTTTTTTGGTTGTGGCAATGGAGACTGTTGTGTTTATTTTGCTTTTTTCTTTTTGTTTTTGGTACTTGGATTTTTTGTGTGTAACTGGATATGAACATGATAGTGTTGCTACTAAATGTTGCTCAACATTGAATGAACATAAAGGTTGTAACTTTATGAAATGTAATATGATGAAGTCAGTTTATTTATATTGTCCGATGATTGTGTGTCGATAATGTTGGAGACGCGGGTTGTAATCTAGAAACTAAAACTACAATGCAAAGAAATGGAACATGTACAAGACTAAAATGTAATGAAAACAAATGCATACTGAAAACAAGTCACTTTAGTGTTTCTTAATAGTTGCCCTGCATATTTGAAATTGCAGGATGTTTGAAATTGCATCTTTGATTCTCTATCCAGTCTAATTCACTTGATGGAGAGGCATATACACACCTAGTCTTAATCTACAATCTGGCGAAGGGACAAATTACCAACATCTATATATGTTTGATCTTTATATCTTTATATCTTCTGTCAATACATGACTAACAAAAATTATCTTGTGTTGGTTGCGTCATATTCGAATTGCACATAATTGACACAAACCCTACTTACCATATACAACCCACACACCTAATTCTACAATCTGACAATGAATACAAATCACAAAGATTCCTGAGATGCTGATTCTCAAAACAGAATGCAAGCTTTATTCATCCAATGCTACAAATCCTACAACCAAATACTATGTCATCCAATGTCTAAGATCATCCTAAGATCATCCCGACATATAAAACCACTTGGTGGAGGCATAAAGCATGCAATTGAGATGTTCATAATCACCAAAAGATTCTCAAAACATGATACAATTCACAAAGAACATAAAAATAAACCTAAAATCAAACATAGAGATGTTCATACTTCATAATCACCATCAGAAATTGTAACATTCAAAATCAAAAGTGTGTAACCTCCAATTTGTAAAATCATTAAACCCCCAAATGAATGAATGAGAAATACCTTAGATGAAGATGACCAAGATTTGCATTTCCAAAATTATGAATCACTATCAATACTTCTATGAGATATCGATTAAACTAAAATCTAGGCTTGAATCGATGTTTCATGGAAGAATCGATTGATTCATTGTTGTTGATAAAGTTTTCTGCAGTTGAATCTCCAAGAAACCCCCAAATGAATGAATGAGAAATACCTTGGATGAACATAACCAAGATTTGCAATTCCAAGATTATGAATCAGTGTCAATACTTCTATGAAAGATCGATTAAACTTAAATCTAGGGTTACATCGAAGTTTCATAGAATAATTGATTGATTGATTCATTGTTGTTGCTGAAGTTTTCTGCAGCTCAAATCAATGGAATTAGATGAACTGATAATGAGTTATGTCTCAAGTGTTGTTCCCGACATAGTGTTGGTAGATTTTTGTGGCTCATTTGAGTTGTTGGTCAGGGACCAGGGTATTGAGATATGGCATGATTCCTGAGCCAAACCATGGTGCAGTTCAAGATATCGGCCATCTATACACAAGTGTGCTGATTTTATTTTGCTTGACCTATGTTTGACCTGATTTGTTTGACATTAGTTGATTAATTAGTTGTTGGTCAGGACTCAGGGACCATGGTATTGAGATATGGCATGATGCCTGAGCCAAACCATGCTGCAGTTCAAGATATGGCCCATCTATACACAACTTCATTTAATATTTAGGAAGATAGTAATGTCAAAAACAATAGTGTGGCACAGTGGTTCACTTTAGTTTAAGTAAGTTTGAGGTCGGAGGTTCGAAACCCCCTAGACCTTTTTATTTTTCTTTAAAATTTAGGCATTATGTGGCACAGTGCTGATTTTATTTTGCTTGACCTATTTTGTTTGACCTAATATGTTTGACATTAGTTGATTAATTAGTTGTTGGTCAGGACTCATGGACCATGGTATTGAGATATGGCATGATGCCTAAACCAAACCATGTTGCAGTTCAAGTGAAGATATGGCCCATCTTTTAACTAAATAAAATTAAATAAATATACATAAGTGTGCTGATTTTATTTTACTTGACTTGTCAGGTTTGACCTAATTTGTTTGACATTTGTTGACCTATTATGTTTGACCATTTTTTGTACACCGAACAAATCTCATGAATGTTAAGCCATTTCAGGTGTGGACACTGCCATTATAGATGCAGTATACCAACGCCACATAATGCCTCTCAACAGGTGCTGGCTCTTCAATATCTACCAAAAATCAAATATGATAATTAGTGTTTGGTTGAATTGTCTATCAACCCCTTAATGGCAGTTATTAGATATTGAGAATCGGAAGAGTCTATAATTAGGCTAATGGGGGTGTACCAAATTAGTGGGGGGCGTACCATCCCTAAGGCAAAACCAGTTTTCTCTTATATGATTTTGGACACCCCCCACTAATTTGGTACACTCCCATTAGCAATGTTGGAGCGCAGGAGTTAAGTGATGGGTTTAGGACTTGTTGCGCATGCCTTTGAATAATCGTGAATAGCTAAGGGACGATACGTTCCACCGAATGCCTTAAATGACTATTAATGGCATCTTCTCTACAAAAGGAAATTAAACAGAGAATTTCCAAAATATACAAAAATCATCCTAAAAGATCAGGCAAGGAAATTAAGAAAAACATAGATTAGAGATAATGGGTGATCAAGGAGGAAACAATGCTAACGGAGATAATCAGCCTTCTGGACCTTTTAACTTCACCAAGAAAGTTGCCAAGACTCTGTGTACTAGAGAGTTGGAGAATTTAAGGGGTTTTCTGCAACAAGAGATTGGAAAGAGAAATCGTCAGATTGAGTACGAAAGAGTTCGTCAGGAAAATGCTCCAGAATATGAACTATGGAAGAGGAAGAGAATTGCAAGAGATGTGAGGAAAGCTAGAGAAAGAGAGGAGAGACATGAGGGGAGACGATTTGTTTGGAGAAAGACCCGCAGTGCAACCGAAAGTGATTCTGAAGAGAAAGAGAATGATTTTGAGAGAAGTGATGATCATGAGAGAAATTCTGAGACATAAAAACAAAGGAGGAAGAGAGAAAATATGCTTGAGGATGCATGGTATGAAAGATACTTTTGAAGAAAAAGCAATCCCTCGGCTTTTTGCAAGAACCATGAATGAGAGACTGAATGTTGATTCTGATGGGAAACAATTGATGGTCTTGATGAGAATGGTGAACCAGTTGAGGTTGGAGATTTGGAGGAAGATAATGAAGATGATGAAGGAAGTGAAGATGCAGGTGATGGAGGTTATGGAAGTGCAACTAAAACAGTCATCAAGATAACAATGAGTACATCGATGATGAGATGGGCATCGATTTACTTACGCACGATGATGATAGTGCAACTGAAAATTCAGGCAGTCAACATAGAAATGAGAACATCGGTGATGATTTTGAATAATCATCCCTGGAACATCAACAAGATTTCGATGGGAAAGCTTCGATTTTGTGAAACCGGACTTGCTTCTTCGTGAAAATTCAAAGAAATCTTATAGGTGTTTGCTGATCATTTTGCTCATATTGTTGAAGTTGCTGATAGAATAGGTATTGGTTTTCTTGTGGTTATTTTTCTATCTCGGATGTTTTTTTTTTTTTGAATAGATGGGCTTGTTTTGATACTTTTATGCAGATGGTAACTGCTAACAGTTTTAGTAGTATGTGTGTATGGTGTTTGCAGGGGGGTTCGAATGTCTAGTTTTCCCGGTATGAATAGTTAATGTCTCGATGTTTAAGGGAATTACGTGACTAGGTTTTTGGGTCATGTTTTGATGTTGATCTTGTGAATGGGTTTGATTGTTATGGAACTACTTAGTAATTATGGGTTTGATCATTAATAGTGATGGTATTTGTAAATATGGTTAATGAAATTGCAATTTCGGTTTCTTTTTGTGTTGATTTGAATATAGTGGGTTACATTTGGTATGCTGGAGATGTCTTTGTGATTTTTAATGAAAGGAACAATGGTATGTTAAACTGTGGTATGTTGAAATGTATTATATGATCTATGAATTTACTAAAGCATTATCTAAATTCTATCAAGAACTAGAATCCTAGTACAAGGTAAGGGAACATATTACGAATCCTAATTCTCTCCGCTTTTCATCTAAAGTGCAGAAACTGCTTCTCAAAACATACTACAATCTTGATTCACTAATGGTAACAATATCCTACACCCAAACACTATAATTGAGTCTAAGTTTATCAACAAAAGGTATAACAAGTTGTAGATCATCTGTCAAAGTCGTAATAACTTGACTCAAGATTGAGTCATGTGAAACCTACATGATTCCACTGACCCACAAAACTACTTGGTGCTGGTGGAGGCATATACACATCTAATTCTAATCTACAATGTATTATGACCACTTACCCAATAAACTACTTTGGCAATGAATTCATAAAGAACTAGAATCTGACTAGGCAAAGGGAACAAATTATGAACAATAGCTTCTCTTTGGTTTTCATCTAAATTGTTGAAACTGGTTGGGATTCTCATTAGAGCTACTGCTTCAATACACAATTGATTGATTCACCCATTTACAAACAAATGGAGATATCCTATAAACAAATTGTGACATCCTACAAACAAGTAAAATATTATGTCTGACTCAGCCTAATTATCAACTAAACCTACAAAGTACACTGAGATATTCTTAAAACATAATAAAATGTACTGCAACATCCACAATTTCATATACAAATTTCTTAATCACACTCAACAAACACAAAAACCATAAACCTAAAATCTACAATCACATATAAATCTAAAAGATATAGATGTTCATAAACACCATCAGAAATTGCATCATTCAAATTCAAAACCAATAGTTTCTAACCTCCAATTTGTAAAATTATTAAACCCCCAAATGTTGAAAAAACAATGATTCGGCGAAAAACCAATAAATGAAATACCTTAGATGATGATAACCCAAATTTGCATTTCCAAGATTGTGAATCAGTGTCAAAACTTCTATGAGAGATCGATTCAACTTAAATTTAGGGTTACATCGATGATTCACAGAAAAATTGACTGATTCATGTTGTTAATGAAGTTCTCTGCATCTGCATATCGATGTTTCCGAAGCTCAAATCGATGGAGTAAAATGGACGGAGAGGAAAAGGGAAATGGGTGGAGAAATGTCTCAGGCTCTTAGTTGTTCTTGACATATTTATTCTCTTTTAATTTTCGCACAATTAAAAAAAAAAACGAAAAACTAATTTCATTGATTTTAGTTTTGTTTTCTGATTTTCGGTAATTAAAATGAAGAGTTATAATGGGAAAAAAATGTTGGAGAAAAAAGCCAGAATCGTTGGGAGGTCGTTGGGAGGTAGCCCTTGAGTGTGAGATGAAATTGGGAGCTGATAGTAGTAATAGAGGCGCTAATACTAGTAATGGAGGGTAACAATGTAACTTGGCAATTTAAGTTGAGGATAGGAAGGTAATTACCCACAACCCTCCCGAAACTCAGTACCAGATACCAATTATTGCAACGATTATCCAACGTTACAAAGTTACCAACGTCGATACAACGTTACTTAATAAAAATCCGTTACAAAATCGGGCGTTACAAATTTCCTGATTTTGTGTAGTGTCTAGTACTGCTAAAAACAGAAGTTGGGTAGCTTGGGTGAATGCTTCTTTTCCTAAGAAAAGAGGTGTCATAGGCATTACAAAAATAAAGTTGGTAAATAAAGCACTTCATTGCGAATAGATATGGAGATATGGTAAGGAACCTAAGGCACTATGGAGGAAGATCATTTGGCAGAAATTTGGAGGTAACGTTGATTCCTTTCTTCCTAACAGTTATGTTAAATCAATGGGTTATAGTCTTTGGTCTGGAATTTTAAATGCTAGAGAGCATGTCAGGCAAAATAATCTTTACACTGTCAATAATGGAAAAAAAATAATTTTTTGGAAGGATAGATGGTTGGGTAATAACTCTCTGCAACAATCATTTCCATCTATTTTCAAGCTTTCTAGGAAGAAATGTGCTTCAGTTCGTGAAATGGTTTCTCTGAGATGGTGCTTGGGATTTTGGGTTTAGAAGACATCCAAATGAAATTGAATTAGGCGAAATCGTTTTGCTTCTTCAACAACTAGGTGATATCTCTTCTAGAATTCTTTTGTCAGACATTGAGGATACTAGGAAATGGGAACTGGGTATGGAATTTTTTGTAGCTAATGTGTATTCCTCTTTAGATGTTGATGGCTTTCTCGCATTTCCACACAAGCAGTTATGGAATTCAAAACTGCCAATGAAGGTCTCTTTTCTTGTTTGAACTTTATGTTTTAGTGGTGCACCAACTTTAGATTTTCTAATGAGGACAGGTAAAAGCAACTATAATATTTGTTTGATGTGCGGTTCAGGCATTGAAACAAATAGTCACTTATTTTTGCACTGTAGAGAATCTCAGAAGTTGTGGAATTATTTTCTTGAAAGCTTTGGGTTGTCTTGGGTTTTCTCCAACTTTGTCAAATCCAATTTGTGGGAATGGTCTAAGAAGAAAAGCAACAAGATGATCAGAAGAATATGGGATCTCTTACCTTTTAGAATTTGGTGGACAATCTGGAATGAGAGGAACGCTAGACTTTATGGAAATAGAAGAAAAACCTTGGCTCAATTCATAATCTCAGTCAAGTGTACTTTGTATAATTGGTCTAGAAACACTAATCTTTTCGAGGGGTACTCTTTGAGTACCTTGATTTGTAATTGGAATGTTGTGATTGATAATAGCTAATTGTATTCTCTCTTTAGGTGTCATCACTTGATAACTCATGAATTTTTCAATGAATTTGCCCTTTTTCTTGTCAAAATAAATAAATAAATAAATAAAATAGCCTATGGGATTGCCTTGCCATTATGATGCCTTTGGAGTCCATTTCTGGTCTTTAACTTGTGATGATCAATTTATGCGGTGCGACATACGCATAACCCAACAATACTTAGAATACTACATCTACTGGTTCTAATCATGATCATGCGTAATTGTTATATGCTTATTAAAAGAATTTTTTGAGAAGATTTATCTGTTAAAAGATAAACAACAATTCTTATACTAAAAATTGTTGTATAAAATGGTGTAATAGACAATTCTAAGTAGTTGCTTGTCTTTCAAACGAATGACAACAAGTTTATTTTTTCTCTATCTAGAGGATAGGCTCTACCAACCTCTATGTAGTGGTGGTGGACCCCACTAATTTAGATGTTTGTTTTTTCCACTACCTCTACAAAGATAGAGGCAAATCTCTATCTATGTAGAGGAAATGAGATGGCACCAATCAGGTGTTATCTTTGAGCCGCTACTTCTATCATAGTTTGAAATGACTAACTTTCCCTCAAATAAATTCAATTTATTATTTCCATCTTTTTGTGTCCTTAATTCAAAACCTAATTTTTTTCCCTCTAAATTTTCATTCTCATCTGCCCTATTTAAAACATATATCGTTAATTCTTCCCTATTTTCTACCATTGCAGCCGCCTCCCCTTCCTCCTCCACTGCTTCTTTCAAGGCTCCAATAGTCCAACACAAAAAACTCAAAAAATTTGCACTAATTAGATTTGCTGATTATTTGAATGAAAAGAGGATCGGTACAGATCGCAAATCAAACCTAGGAATCAACCGATTTCTTCTTGTAGTACTAGTCATGATTTTTGAATTAAGTGGACGTAATCAAGCAACAACCACAATTGAAAAAATGGTGGGTGTCGTGGATCTGGAGAAACAATGGATGAGTCAAAAAAGAGAAAACAAAAAACGAAATGGACTGCTTTGCATTTGGCAAAGAAGCGTCTCGAGTTTTAAAGGGATAAAAAAGGAAATACATATAACAGATTAAAATTTGAACAAATCTATAAAACCACTGGAAAATGGAAAAATAAACATCATGTTTAAATACACTACGTAAAGGCACTTCAAAAAAAAGTAGAGATAGAGCTCTATTTAACAACCCCTATCAGATAGTTTCAGAAAACAAACATGTTGTGAGTATTACAATAATAGTAAGCTATTTGTATAGAATCAAGGTTACAATGAGTTTAAGCAAATCAAGGTTACAATGAGTGTAAGTACAAATTCAAGAAACAACAAAGAACCATATTGTGATAGAACAAGGCCATGAATTCCGATAATGGAAAGAGATATCAAACACAAATATGAAAGAGCCAAACGAATAAGAGAAGTGATGGTTTTTCCGGAGTATAATTCAACCATTTGATTGATTGTCTTCAACAAAGATGCTCTAGTGGAGTGATTTGCGAAATTTTTCTTCTTGAACTTGTGGATGAAGATTCCGACAGGCGAAAACCATCGCAGGCGGCCTTAAAAATCAAACTCTATAACCAAAAATACCCACTAATGGCATTAAGAATCACTACAATAGTGAAGATAGAAACACCATAAAGGTGCATAGACCTTGTCGTCAACCGGCAAGTGAAGAACATAAAAGATAAACCTAAAAACATAAAACTCTAGATAATCTAAGAAGGAACAAGATAGAAATTAAATTAAACAACTAATTACTAATGATATTTCCCAGATTTACTTGGATCTATAAAGATCCAGCTGATTTGAGCAGTTTGAATCCTACCGGAAAAATAGAGTTTTTCTATGCCGGGAATCGCCTCTAGAGTGGGAGAAAATCAAGGTCATCAATCAGAATCTTAGCTTAGCTTTGATTGTGTAATAGACATGGTGGTGCAAACGTCAATTTTGTCACCCAACAGACAACGTTAACAGTCTCTAACAGACACCATCAACAAGTAATGTTACCAAAGCTAACAAATTATTCGACAGGTGTACAGTTGAGGTTACGCTAAGAAAATCATTATTTTATTGTCCATTATGCTCCCTTTAAGCTTTAACGGCGGTAGTATGCATAAATTTTCCTTGAAGTGGTAGAAAAATAGGAAAAATAAGGCAAAGTCTAATAGAAAGTTCCCATAGGGACTTCAAATATGGTCGGGGAAATGCCTAAGTCTGATGGTTTGGGTAAAAAAACAGATTTGAGCGAGGTTTCAAAAATATTAAAAATGTGGTCAAAATTTCGTATAATTTATTAAATTTTGTGGTATTAAATACTGGTTAAAATATATTTTATTAGATTTTTTTTGAAAACAAAGCAAACAAACGAGGATTGAAACCTCGCTTTCCTTTAGGTTTCCTCCACCGTTCCTCACACTCAAGAAGAGAGAAAAGGAACCGTGCTCTAGGTCAAGGTTTTTTGTCGCTTTTTCTTTCCACTAAATATCTCCATTAGACTTAGCCTAAGGCCTTCGGTAAAAATATCATTTATTGACAGTGACTCTTTCATCACCACAGAATAGGGATCCATAATATCATACAACAACACTGAGTTATTAGTCATATGAATAGAGGCACCTGAACAAGAGATCCATCAAGAACTTGCGAGTAGTCCAGCACACTCTGGTGAAGGTGCATTATGAATTTAAAAGACCGTATATGGTTTTTTGAGGGTATATTCATTTGAAAAAACACCCAGGAGCAGAATATTCATTCTTCTTCTAGATTTGATGCTGTATCGTACTATAATCAACATTAGTTAAAGATTTTTGTTGTGACTTTCCATAATTTCTAGAATAAAATGGAGCTAGAGGTTTCCTTGAACAATTTGTAAAACATCAGATGAATATGTCAAATTAATGTTCTCATTTGGACCAGTGATATTACAATGTTTATTTTTCTTGTTATTAATCCTCTGTGTAAAGAAGATATTTGATGAATTAGGATCAAGAAAATTATCAGAAGCTTTACTATATCAACTAAGCATCCATTGATCCTGATTTAAGAAAAACAAGATATTAACATAGAAATTTGACTGAAGTTTCTCGGTTTTGCATCATGATTAGAAATCAATAAAAATCAGCACCTAAAACCATTTAAGGTAAACATTTTTAGAATCTGAAATTGTTTCAGCAATTGTTACAAAGCTTATCTGAATTGTTTTTCAATTGATTTGGATAATCAACAATCGGCCCAGAATCTCTTTTACAGTTTAAAGTTGATTTTCAGCATAGATTTTCATGAAAAGATTATTTCATGAAGTTTTTCATCAAATAATTCCACCTTACCAACGAAGATTCAAAGAGAAAGAATGGAAGTAAGTATATTACATGAAAAACGATCCAGACTCT
This sequence comes from Papaver armeniacum, assembly GCA_023531295.1. Classification (NCBI taxonomy): domain Eukaryota; kingdom Viridiplantae; phylum Streptophyta; class Magnoliopsida; order Ranunculales; family Papaveraceae; genus Papaver; species Papaver armeniacum. The sequence continues at coordinate 238,309 of JAJJWW010008634.1, read as the reverse complement.
AAAATTTGATATAAATTACGTTAGGAATTACTGGTTTGGAAGAATTTTGGTGGGATTAACTATGAAAAATCCATCCACAAATCTAAGAAGATCAGTGCTCAGAAAGACGATTGGTTAATTTATATGGTCGGATAGTTACATTATCCATATCGAATAGGTGGTAGAATCCACCTTGATAGTGACAAAGTTGTTAAGAGGTAGTGGCGAAAGACCGATCAGAGAAGCGGGATAAACAAATTAAGAAGCCATTATGTTAGAGTATAGGATTGGTAATAATAAATTATATGGAAATTTTTAGTATTTTGGGTTATATTTAGTATTTGATATATTTAGTATGAATTGATTTACAAGTATTATTCTTGCATACCAAGTTACGTATCACTATATATACCCTATGGGTTCTCAATGTAAAATATCATTCAATAATATAATTCTCTTTTATCTTTATATTTTTCTAGTTCTAACTTGGTATCACGGTTCGATCCGGACTCGTTGCCCACCTTGTTTTTTTTTTTTCTAACCTATGGCGATAGCTTCCAATGCTACCGCCAAATGATCTTTCTTCCGCTGTAATATGATTAGTTTTTAGGTTTGTTCGATCGGCTTGCTACTAAACATTAGTCCTCACCACTACCGTCTCTCCTTATTATTCTTCCTACAAGTGACCACGTTCCAATACCTCTCAATCTTCTAATGCACCTCCTCCAGCGCCTACCACGTAAAACTACTACAAATCCACGTCCTGCTTCTCGCCAACTCCTGCTATGGAATCTCCTTCTTCACCGCTACAACATCAATTCAACCACCGCACCTACTTCGACAAAGACTGGCTCCAAATATGCTATCGATAAAGACCTACTTCTAATCCGACAAAGACCTAGCTCTACTTCAACAAAATCGTCCGCCGCTCCAACTAGCTCCTCATTACGTCCGTCATCCATATTAATTCCCCTCTCGTCACCTACATATACAATACCAAAGACTTCATCACCTTTCTATCAATCATTAATTAATTAATTCCTTTCATCACTTTTTCTTCCCCATACTTGCTACTCCAATTCTATCCTTTCAATTTTTTTATCTTTCTCCCTACGTACAAACACTCCAACTTCTTTAATTAATCCAATTTGTTCTCTCTTCCACCACCATAAACGTCTTACTGTTCTTTTTTCCCAACTACCAAAACGAGCCCACCAGTCAATCTACAAACAATTTCATCGTCAATCCTATTGAGTCATGTCTACATAATCATCAACCATCTCCTCTACAATCTCTTCTAGTATCTCTTCTACCGTCTCTCATTGTTACTACCTCTACCATGTCTTCAAACAGTGCAATCTTCTATGATGTCTTCTTTTCAATTTTCTCAACCACATCACATGATCACTGGGAAGTTAGATGAAACAAATTACTCCTTATGGAGACACGCTTCTTCTTATACTTCTCGGCGTTTATTGGCACCGCACTTCATTAACAACTTTCAAGGCCAATCTCATGTGATTTGCAATCCCCATGAGATTGAGGGAGGGTGTTAGAGTATAGGATTGGTAATAATAAATTATATGGAAAGTTTTAGTATTTTGGGTTATATTTAGTATTTGATATATTTAGTATGAATTGATTTACAAGTATTATTCTTGCATACCAAGTTACGTATCACTATATATACCCTATGGGTTCTCAATGTAAAATATCATTCAATAATATAATTCTCTTTTATCTTTATATTTTCTAGTTCTAACTCATTAACGGACATTTTGAATTTTTTTTTTTAAGTAATTGGAAGAATTAAAGAAGAAACTCACTAGAACAACTAAATATATTAGATATTTGATAGACGCATATATGTGTCTAATTTGTCCTCAATGTTTCGTATTGTCAGTACTCTCGTTTTCGTCCTTATTATGGTGTTTTGTGTGTTTGTAGGTATTTTTTGGAAATAAATATTGTTGGAAAATTCTGGCTCGAAAAGTTGCTCGGAGCACTCCTAAGACACGTGTTATTCTTGACTCTCGCTTTTGGATAAGGGACACCTCGCTTGGGCACCCGCTATTCGCACCCTAGAACAGGATAAGGGGAAACCCTTTCTTCTTCGTTTGAAAAACAAGTTTTGGGGAATTCTTTTCTTAACCGCAGAATTAGGGTTGGAATTTTGGACTGGATTGAAGGAGACTCAACGGCCGGGTAATTGTTGGGAAGACTTGACTAGTCTTAACAAAGGAGTATGGTTGATTTCGTCACCTAAAATTGGCTAGATACTCTGTTGGAAGAAATCAGAGACGGGAGATATTCACGAGTTGGCACGAGATATTCATGGGATTTCCTCGTATGCGATAGAGGATAGAGTGTATCTTAACAGAGTTTTACTCCAACTGGGAGTGTGTCAACACCAGGAAACGCGTGAAGGGTCAAATCAGGGAAGAAAATATTCCCGAAAATATTTTCTTTAACACCGAGTAATGGAGGATTATTGTGGGTTAATGAGCGAGATTTATTGGTGTTGTTCGGTATAAATAGGTTCCTGGGGTCTCATTTAGGGGGACGGAGAGATTGAGAGAGTTGCAGAGCATCAGAAAGTCGAGAAAATCAAGTGGCAGGAAACCACCATTTCTGCTGCTGTGAAGAACACGAAGAACAAAAGACTACCAGAGGCAAATGTTGTTTGTCAAGAACATAAGACGACAAGGAGCTGGGCCGTCGATTTGCTACAAAGGACAACGACATTTCATAATATCGCTCCTCAGAATAGTTCGGTTTGTAACAAAAATAATTGTTACAAACCCGATTTTTCATTATTTCTCCCTTATTAATCATTTGTAAACCATTTTTGAGCATAAATAAATTCTTTGAGAGGGTTTTCAGCATGATGAGCGGCTAAAATACCCAGTGACTGAGGCAACGGAGGAAAGTATTCACTCATGCTTGATTGGTAATTTCTTTTATAATTTTTTTAATTATTTATTTTATTTAATTCACTAGGATCAACATAAAGATAAAATTGGTTTTCTTAATTAGTTGTGAATCAATTCGATGTATTATGCTTAGAATAAATTCTTTGATAATTCATGCTTAGGGATTACAATTTAATGTTTGGACACCATATAGATTAATAGTGAATTAATGAGAAAAAGATCTTAACAATAATTCTTGAAATATCATTATAAACCAATCAATTAGGAGGAATAGTGGAACTGAGCCTTGGTCTATTTTTAAATCTTGAAATCACTTTTTATATTAAGTTTTGTTTGTTTTTAAGTTTTATAAGTCTAAAATCTTTTGCTTTCACAAGTCTCAACGAACCTTTTACTACAACTCAATTAAAAATCTCATCAATTTATGGCGCCGCCGACGTGGACTTTTCTTTAGGCTAGAATTTTTAGATTTATTTTTTAGGTTTTTATCTATTTTTTCTACTTTACGTTTTTTTTTTTGGGGTTTTGTCTTTTTACTACAGATTTTGGAATTTGGAGCAAAAGAAAAATTTGCCAAAGCTTTTGGTGAATACTTAAAGATTTGGAGTTAAAGACAAATCGAAAGGAGCGAAAGAAGAAGATTTTTTTTATTATTTTAAAAAGAGAGAAAAAAAGAGAGGCATTTTTATTTTTTGGATATTTTTATTTGTTTTAGACTTTCCTTTTCTTTTGCACTTTTACTTCTTGGACATTTGGACATTTGGACATTATTTTATTTTTTAAACCCTACGGAAGGGTAGTATTAAATATTAAACTCGTTTGGCAGAGAAGGACGGTGATTACGATATCACCTCTACCTCGGGTTCGTACATGACATAGGAGTCGTGGTCCGAGTCGACTACAATGGTTCATCCCCCGTCTGGAACGGGAGGTAAGTTTGTCGAAACACTCGCGAATCCCCTGTTAGCGAGTTACTGTATTCCTTCGTTTGCATATATGCTGAGGACTTGAACACGGCTGCTTTAATTTCCTAGTAAAGGGCAAGGACTGGCCATACAAGATAAGGGTTCGGATTTCATCACCGTTCTCTTCTTGCCCGCCTTAGGAGAACAATACTTAACGTGAACCTAAGCCTTAAAATTTGGAATAGAACGAGACCAATAGGGTAACGAGCTTAGTAGGAAAGTCGTTCGAAAAATATTGGTTACTCTTTTAAGCATACTGTTCATGATGGTTTCGTGAGTTGAATGCGTGACTGCGCCGCCTTGTAATGCGGTGAGGCCTTGGGTATCAAAGATCCACGTAGCTTCCCTCGCCTCTATTCAACTTACTTAAACTCGGATTGATTTCGTTCGAGGGGTTTGCTCGTTGTAACGAATTCCCTTTCGAAGGATTAGAAGTCGGTCTAGAAAACAATCTAAGTGGAGCCATCATGCTTTTTGTTTGATAGATATCAATAGGTTTGCTGTGGTGGAGTCAGCCTTGTTTGTGTTTGCATAGGAATTCCCTTCCTTTTAGGATTTTTCTTTTTCTTTTGTTTTTCTAGTGTATGCCCGAGGTCATTAGAGAACTGCTTGGAAAAGAAACACTCTAGGTCGTTTGATTAGTAACAAACCTAGTAGTTCTTCTTGTGAAGGGAACTCAAGACTCTTCTTTGAGAGCCCCGTTTTTGGAAATTTCAGCTTTGAAAACTTGACAATTAGTGAAGAAAGTACTTAGTCCTTTGGTAGTGCCAAATGGCAACTTTGAAAGCTTTGTTAAACCCAACTAGGACCTCTCGTCCGTCATGTATCAAGTTAGCTAAACCGAGGCAAATTATGAACTCAAACTCCGACCTCGCAGATGCTCCCAATCATTTTAGGGAAAGAAAGTGAAAACCCCTATTTTCATATTAGGGAATTTGAAGAAGTTTGTGGTACTCTGAAAATTAAAAACCTAGATGATGCTGAGTTGAAACTTAGGTTATTCCCATTTTCCCTAAAAGATAAAGCCAAATCATGGCTATATAGTTTGGCTTCGAGTCAATTGAAACCTATGACCAACTTACAACCGCCTTTTTAATAAGTTTTTCCTAGGCATAAAACATCGTCTATTAGGACGCAAATCAGAATTTTTCTCAACAAGAGGGAGAATCTTTATATAGGTATTTGGAAAGGTTTAATGACTTAATATCTCAATGTCTTCATCATGGTTTAGAAAAGGTTAGGCTAGTTCGGATCCTCTACGAGGGTTTAGATTATTCGACAACAAAATCATGGTTGAGTCCTTATGCACAGTGGGTTTGAGAATAAAACGTTGATGAGGCGATGACATTTTTGAATGAAATCGCCGATAAGACCCAACAATGGGAAAATAGTAAGGAACCCCAAAAACAATTCTTCTAAGTAGAGGAAAATGTCAATAGGGTAGAAGGATCTTATGAGTCTCGATGCTAAAATAACACCATAGCCAAAAGGTTAGAAGCCTTAGAATTAGGTCATTCTAGTGGTAGTGGTGGAATAATAGAGCCTTTGGGAAGGCTATCTTTGTTGAAGAGCAAGCCAATGCTCTTTATAATAATGCTAGATTTGATAATCGTCAAAAGTTTGACCCTTATTCGGAAACCTATAACTGGCCGGAGAAACCATCCAAACCTTTCTTCGTCTAAGGGCCGTAATCAAGGTCAGTCTAGTAACTCTCGTGTTCCCCCGTGCTTTGGCTATACTAAGAGTCCTTCAAATGTACAGTTTGAGAACCCTTCGTATAAAAAGATTATGAGTTTAGAAGAGAATCTTGCTTTGTTAATCGGTAACATCAGGTAAATTTCAAAGAATTACTGCTCAAGGTTTATAAGAAAATAAGAGAATAGGTCAGGCTAACTCTCGTGCTATTTCCGAGTTGAAAACTCAGTTAGCTCGAGATAAATAAATCTTTGAGAGAAAGAGGTAGGTTTCCTAGTCAAACTCAACCCAACCCTAGAGGAATTAACGAAATAGGTGAAAGACCATCCAATCATGTGAATGCTATTAAAATCCTTAGAGTGGAAGAGTCATAGATAACAAGGTTGCCATGCCTGATAGTGAACATGTCAGAAGTTCACCCTTCTCCAACCGGGAAACCGAAGAGACCGAGTAGAATCTCTAAAGAGACCGATGAGGTTCCCGACAAGCCCGGATTTGTTCCTGCAGAGCCCCATTCCCACAACTCTAGTTCCAACTAAGAGGGAGTCCACCTTTAATGATATATTAGAGGTTTTTAAGCGGTAACTATCAACCTTCCACTATTAGATGCAATTAAGCTGATTCCCGCTTATGCTAAGTTTCTTAAGGATATGTGCACGCGAAAGCGTAAGCTTAGTGTCCAAGAAAGCATTCCTAGCTAGTCATGTGAGTTCTATTATTCAATACCACTACTCCTAAGTATAAATACCCGTGGTCCCCTACTATTTCTTGCACAATAGGTAAATACCGTGTTGAGAAAGCATTGCTTGACTTAGGAGCCAAAGTCAGAACTTACTCCCGTACCATGTGTACCTTAAGCTAGGACTTGGTGAAATGAAACCTACCCAGATGACTCTTCAGTTAGCTGATAGGTCCGTTAAAATTCCTCGTGGTGTGATTGAGGATGTTCTTATAGAGGTCGACAAGTTTATATATCCAGTGGATTTTGTTATCCTAGATACCCAACATGTTCCCCGACCCATAGAACCAAATACCAAACTGATTTTAGGTCCCCTGCTTTTAGCTACATCCAATGCGATCATTAACTCGTCGAAATGGTATTATGAATTTTTCTTTTGCAATATGACTATTGAGCCAACATTTTTAATATTAGTAAGCTACCCTCTGAACTAGATGACTCGAACATAGAAGAGGTGAACATGATAGGAACATTAGTCGAGGAGTCATTACCAAACACTTTGTTAGAAGATCCATTAGAGAAATGTCTAGCTCACTTTGGGATTGATTTTGATGATGATTATGTGATTAATGAGGTGAATGCTTTGTTAGATTCAACCCCTTTGATAGACACTAGTAATGGCTGGAAGCCTAAGTTCGAACCTCTACCCGTTTCTAAGTCTACACTAGTTCCTTCGTTAGAAAAGCCTCCTAAGTTGGACCTTAAACCATTACCAGATACCCTGAAGTATGTGTTTTTAGGCCCATATGAAACTTTACCTCGTGATTATAGATCCGACTTGGATAGTGATCAGAAAGTAGGCTAGTGACCGTCCTTCCTAATAACAAGGAAGCTTTAGGTGGACCATAAAGACATTAAGGGTATAAGTCCTACTGTTTGTATGCATCAGATTTATTTAGAGGAAGTGTTTATGGGTGAAAATCGTTTCCGCCGATTTCGGTAAATTCGGTAGGTGAGTGAGAAAAACTGGTTTAAACCCTAAACAAATGTGCTGCATTGAGCACTTTATAGATTCGAGAGATCAATCCGTACAAGTCCGGCCTAAACCAAGAAATGGCCGCCCAGACTTGCTTCCGGTCACAAAGTGGAGGAGAAGGGTTGATTTGGGGAGGGAATCAAAAGAAAGGTGTTGAGACCAGAATACTCGAAGAGTAGTGTCTCGACTTGTATCGTAAAGTGAAAGCTTCGGAAGCTTGCAAGAGATGAAAGCTTTTTGGAGAGCTTGCAAAGTTTCCTTTTCCGAGAGTGTTGTATTTTTCTTGACCGAGACTTGTTGTCTGGGTGGAAATAGGTAAGACCTATTTATACAAGTCGAGGCTGAAACGTACTCGCCTCATGAAGGAAGAGAGTAAAGGGTGAAATAATGGGAGGATGTGGTAACCGCAAGGTGTTTATGGGTGAAAACGTTTTCACCATTATTTCCTCATTTATTTGACCGCTTTATTCCTATTCACGCTTTCTTAATGTGAGCGTAGTGTACACCGCATGTCAGGACCGCCAAACCAAAACCCTAGAAAGCATCCCCGCCTTGTGTTGATGTCTCGAGTGTTGGCTGCACCTTGAGTGCAAGTGGCGCCGCTAGAGGCGCGTGGTGGCATGTGCCACGGCATGTGCCACCGGCATGTGCTAATGCCTTTGTTGCGGGTTGCACCTTGAGTGCAAGTGGCAACGCCGTAGCTACTAGTGGCGTGTATGGCATGTGCCAATGGCATGTGCGAATGCTTTGGTAGTAAGTTGTACGTTGGGTGTGAGTGGCAATGCCAGAGCTGCGCTAGTGGCATGTATGGCAAGTGCCAATGGCGTGTGCTTTTAATGCCTTGATGGTAGGTTGCACGGTTTGCAAGTTAGCTACCAAATGCGTGTTTGGCATGTGTCAATGGCACGCATGGCCATTAGATCTATGTCCCGGTAGGAAAAGCTACCAGCGATGCATGTTGGCATGTGCCAATGGCATGCGTGGCCAACTTGGGTCACGACCTGTAGGAAAAGCTACCAATGAGCGTGTTGGCATGTGCCAATGGCATGCGTGGCAATCGGTGCTGGGCCCCGGTAGGAAAAAGTCACAACAGCGTGTTGGCATGTTCCAATGGCATGCGTGGCCAATTTGGGTCGCTCCCTAGTAGGAAAAGCTACCAAAATGAGCGTGTTGGCATGTGCCAATGGCATGCTCGGCCAATTTGGGTCGCGCCTTTGGTGGAAAAAGCTACCAAATGAGCGTGTTGGCATGTGCCAATGGCATGCTCGGCTAATTTGGGTCGCTTGGTAGAAAAAGCTACCAAATGAGCGTGTTGGCATGTGCCAATGGCATGCGTACAATTTGGGTCACGCCTTGGTATAAAGCTACCAATGAGCGTGTTGGCATGTGCCAATGGCATGCGTGGCCAATGGGGTCGCGCCTTGGTAGAAAAAGCTACCAAATGAGCGTGTTGGCATGTGCCAATGGCATGCATGGCCAATTTGGGTCGCGCTTGGTAGAAAAAGCTACCAATCGAGAATGTTGGCATGTGCCAATGGCATGCGTGGGCCAATTTGGGTCACGCCCGGTAGAAAAAGCTACCAAATGAAGCGTGTTGGCATGTGCCAATGGCATGCTCGGGCCAATTTGGTCGCGCCTTGGTGGAAAAAGCTACCAAATGAGCGTGTTGGGCATGTGCCAATGGCATGCTCGACCAATTTGGGTCGCGCCTTGGAAGAAAAAGCTACCAATGAGCGTGTTGGCATGTGCCAATGGCATGCGTGGCCAATTTGGGTCACGCCTTGGTAGAAAAAGCTACCAAATGAGCGTGTTGGCATGTGCCAATGGCATGCGTAATAATTTGGGTCGCGCCTTGGTAGAAAAAGCTACCAATGAGCGTGTGGGCATGTGCCAATGGCATGCGTGGCCAATTTGGGTCGCGCCTTGGTAGAAAAAGCTACCAATGAGCGTGTTGGCATGTGCCAATGGCATGCGTAATAATTTGGGTCACGCCCGGTAGAAAAAGCTACCAATGAGCGTGTTGGCATGTGCCAATGGCATGCGTAAAATTTGGGTCGCGCCTTGGTAGAAAAAGCTACCAAAGAAGCGTGTTGGCATGTGCCAATGGCATGCGTGGCCAATTTGGCCTAGGTTGCATGGTTTGCAAGCCTAGGTGCGGGCGCTACTTTGGCATGGCGCGGCCAGGGCCAAGGTAAGGGTGTTTGGCTTAGGCGGGCGTGACCGGCGTAGCTAGGGGCCAAGGCAGAGTGTGTTTGGCATGGCGCGCTAGCTCGGGATAAGTGTGGCTGGCATGATTTGCCATTGGCACGAGGTGCGGCTAGGCCAAGGTAAGGGTGTTTGGCTTAGCATGGCGTGACCTCGGCGTAGCTAGGCCAAGGCAGAGTGTGTTTGGCATGGCATGGCTCCTGCTAAGTGTGGCGGCATGAATTGCCATTGGCACGGAGGTGCGGCTAGGGCCAAGGTAAGGGTGTTTGGCTTGGCGTGGCGTGACCAAAGAGCTAGGGCCAAGGCAAGAGTGTGTTTGGCATGGCGCGGCTAGCTCGGGCTAAGTGTGGCTGGCATGATTTGCCATTGGCACGGGAGGTGCGGCTAGCATGGTTGGCATGCTTCGGCGCGTTTGGTATGGTCTGGCATGATTTGCCATTGGCACGAGGTGCGGCTAGCATGGTTGGCATGCTTTCAGCGTTTGGTATGGTCGGCATGATTTGCCATTGGCATAGAGGTGCGGTTAGCATGGCTGGCATGCTTCGGCGCGTTTGGTATGGCCCGCTTTGCCATTGGCATAGAGGTGCGGCTAGCTTGGGCTAGGTGTGGTCGGCATGATTTGCCATTGGCACGGAGGTGCGGCTAGCATGGTTGGCATGCTTTGGCGCCATTTAGTGTGGTAATGACATGATTTTCCATTGGCACAGAGGTGCGGCTAGCTTGGGCTAGGTGTGGGTCGGCATGATTTTCCATTGGCATCGAGGGGAATTAGGGTTTTGTTCTTGTAACCCTAATTTGAAAAAATACCCCTATTAATTACTCGACTACATGCATTAAATGTCCTAATAAATGTGTCACTTTGGTGACATTAGGTTATTTGGGGTTTTACGATTTTACCCTTTGTTTAAAAACCACCATCAACATTAAGTCCCCGCTAGCTCGGAACAGAGCTTTGTTGCGAGGTAAGCATAAGATGGTGACAAATTATCAACAAAGAAATCGTAAAGAGAATTGGAGGAGGCTTGTCTTTTTTTTTTATAAATAGGATTTGAATCCTTGCCTCCGGGCAAGTTTGCACAAATCGGAGGTCGGCACACTTGGGAAGTCAACATCACCGAGAGACAGAAGTCGGGCCGCATTGAGAAGTTGACGCGAGTTGGGAACCGAGTGTGCTAGCTGGTGGGACCTGGCAAGCAAGGTGAAGCCGAGCGTGCTAGCCGGCACGACTTGGCGGTCCTTGGGAAGTTGGCGAATTGGTGGGACCGTGCAACTTGGGCGACATTGGGAAGTTGGGCACAATTGGTGGGACCGGTGCAACTTGGGCGGATTGGGAAGTTGGGCGCAATCGGGGACCGGTGCAAACTTGGGCGGCATTGGGAAGTTGGGGTCCTTGTGAGCCCGCACGATTTTTGGTAAAGGGAAATCCTTCCCTATTTCGTAATCTTCACGCCCATATATATAAAATCCCTTTCTCTCATCTTGCACCTTATTCCTTTCATCATTTCCTACTAGCTTACAGAGTCACAAAGAAAACCGCCTTCCAAGTATGTCTTCCAAGATTTCTCTTGTTTCCTTTTCATGTAGGTGCAAACCCTAAGAGTAGGCGTTTTTCTTTATAATCCTTGTAATGATATTGCGCATATAATTTCTTGGCGTGATTCTTGTAGAAAATATTGTATGTATGCACCCAAGGGAAATACTGCATATATTATTCGAACCCATAGGAAAGTGCTCCATATATAATTTTGAACCCGAAGAAGGATATTGTAGACGCACTTGAGCCCGTATAGAATACTGCGTATATAATTTTGAACCCTGAAGAAAATACTGCGTGTGCAGTTTTGAACCCGTAGAGAATACTGTATATGAATCCCGAAGAAGAATACTGTATATGTGCTTCATATGACTTCGAACCCATAGGAAATATTGCATATATGAATTTCAGTCCTGAAAGAAATATTTCGCGTGCAGTTTTGAACCCGTAGAAAAATGCTCCATATATAATTTTGAACCCGAAGAAGGATACTGCAGACGCACTTGAGCCCGTATAAAATACTCAAGTATATAATTTTGAACCCTCCCGAAGAAAATATCACAGTGTGCGCTTTTTGAACCCGTAGAGAATACACCCTCTCCCCCCCTTTTTTTTTTTTTTTTTTTTAGGTTTTCCTTTTGTTGGGTGCGATTATGTGTCAGGGAGATAATTTAGTCTTTCTTCGTGTGCGTATATCTCGTTACTAAACTGTTATGAAGAAATCCGACAAGATGTTACTCCGAACAAAATTTCGCCTCATCGAAGGATGTTCATAGTTCCAAACCAAACACGAATGATGAATTCTTTGCTAGACCTCGCCGCCCTCGCTCTAAGAATCACCTGTGTTTCGTGCCAATTTTGTTAATCGGGTGGTGAAGATGAAAAGAAGAAACGCTCGTTCGCCTAGAGAACACCATATACGGTTCTGTCTTCATGAAGGGGTATATTCTTCTTCCAACATTGATTTCAGGATGTGTCAAAGCCCATTGCGTTCTTTTTGATAGATGGGTTGAGTTCATGGTGAGTAGGGAGCACATAAATACCAACTTGACTCGAGCGCAGATTATTGATGCTGTCAGAGCTTCAAAAATCTCCATTAGGAAGGATATCCCGGTCTTGGTTGATTTCATCTCCATATGGTGTTCTGACACCCATACGATCATATGTAGATGGGGTGAAATAACTTTCTCCTTGGAGAGTGTGGCTCTCTTGTCAATCTTCCTAGAATCGGAATCTTAATATCCGATTGTCCAAAGTGAGGAGAAGATGCGAAGACCTTGCCGCTAAGTTGGGAGATTACGCTCGAAAAGGATCCACTCATGGGTCAAGGATTATGTCCTAAAGAGGATGAAAGGTGCTTTTACAAAATTGGTGGATATCTCAATGGTTTCCTGGACGAGCTGAACCTAAACAGTAAAAGCAAATGATCTTCATGTTGCAAAAGATTTTTGGCTCTCTGGTTGTCTAGAGACATTTTTGATGACGGTTCCCGCAAGAAGGAAATAAGACCAGTTGCTAGTGATTGTTTGTGAAGTTAGCAAAGGTGAAGTTCTTCCCATTGGAAAGCTATTCCTTGGTTCCATGTATGTGCATCCGGATCACCTAGTTGCGAACATGCGAGTTTCGAATGGTTTCATGAAAGTGGATTCATATGTGCACGTTGCTTTTCTCGCAAGTCCGCTATGGGAGCACTTTGTGAAGTATGCTCCAAACCGATGCCTTCGATTCCCGCGAGTTGGGGCGGCTCCCGAATTCTTCGATGGGTGAACAAGCGTCCAAAAGTTGGCATGAGCTTGGTTAGTCTTCTCGATAAGTCGCATGAAATCGCGCCCATGGGAGCCTGGGCCCATAGGTCTGACTCAAATTGACACCTTTGCTTCGCTCCGATCATGTCTTTGTCTTCCGACTCAAGAACTTGAGTGTTGGTGAAAACTTGTTTATTCAAAGCTGCATGTCCTGCTATATGCCGTCTTTCTTCATGGGGTCTTTCCGAATAGTCGCTATAATATTGATCGTGCCGCTCGTCACATGGGTTTCGATCAAGGGGTGCCTCTTGCTTACCAAATTTCGGTGGTTTCTAAGGATTCATTGCATGCCGCCCTCAATGCCGCCCTTTGAGCCGGTATCCGCCTTCCCTTCTTTCAAAAGGGAAGAGTGACTTGACGACTTTTGGCTATAATGAGTTCTCGCGCGATGAGTTTATTATGATCCAAGATTTTGTAAAAATCGTGGTGAGAATGTTCGTTGTAAACCTTCCCAAAGCTTTTTTTGAAGAAGTATCCAATCTTGAGAGATCCCAGCGAAAGTTTCCTGGCCACTCTGAAAGTCCCCAGCAAAGGAACAGAGGACGAAGAATTGTGCCGGCGGGTTCCGGCGGTTTCACAAGATCCTCCCGTAGCTCTCGTGTCTTTGATTCTTCCAATAACCAGGTATGTGTCGCCTCCTTGTTGGTTTGTCTCAAAACACGTGAATTTCTCCAAAACATGCGTCTTGTTTCTTGCAGGGCTTCGGTAGTGTTAATGCTTTCGCCGCTTTGCACGCTGCCAGAGACGGCAATTTCTTCAAGAATTCTACAGACCGAGCCTTCTCATGGTAGTGATGAGTCGAGAAAGAAGAAAGTTCGACAAGTGAGAGTGATTCCTCCGGCAAAGACTGGGTTCTTTTTCTAGAAGTGGTTCGGTGAGTTTCGTGCTTTCTTTTCTTTCTTCTCCCCGTTTTTTTTTTTGAAAAAAATGTCTAACTCAAGTTCGCAGGAGGAACCGGTTCGGAGGATGATTCCGGGGGTGGAGCCGCATGAAAACTTGCCTTTGGTGACCACCGCCGGTGACTTGGAGATGGGAGTTATCCAATTGTCGGGCACAAATGTGGCTCAAACGGTGGATGATTCTCTGATGGCTGCTGTCGTAGACATGTAAAAAGACCCTTTGCGAGTCGTGAGGCCGTTGCAGCGCCATTTTTGATCCCCTCATTACTTGGTTCCTTATCCAGTCATGTGTCAATTGGCGGTTTCAGCGTCTTTGGCTAAGTATGAGGCGTTGTATACTTAACCGGGAGAAGCATGAACATATGGCCACAACCAAGAAGATCACTAGTCGATTTGCGCTTTAAGCGTGTGGAAGAGGCTTTATCTTCCATTGAGGACATGCGTGAGGTGATCGGCCACACCGCTTCCGAAGACGTTATTGCCGATCGGGAGCACCATCGCGACGTGTGTGTAGAAAAAGGAGTTCAACGCTTCGTGGTTTGTCGAAGGCCTTGCCGAAATCCGTCGAAAGATGCAAGCAATCGAAAGCCTTTCTCGCAGAGAGATTGCACGACAGAGGCGAACTCGAAAAGCTTTCCAAGATATTAACTATGAAGAGAGCGGCTCTTGAAGATGCAAAGTTGACTTTCTCCAACAAGAGAAAACCTCTGTTGGATGATTTTCCTTGAATGTTTCTCTGTTAAACTTTCATTTAGGTTTTTCTTCTTCTTCTTTTTTTTCTCTTTTTTTTTTGAGACAACATACTGGGTGTCTGGTTCAAAGTTTGACCGGTTTTGATAGACAAATGTAGCTTTTGAGGATATTGGATTATTTCGGGATGAATGGTTTTGATAATATAACTCTGATTATGTTTTGTGAAAGGAATATTGCTTTTATGAAAGTGTGTGCTAGCAATAAGCACAAATGCAGTAGTATGACAGTTTTATTAAGAACCTAAAAACAGATCGTATATCTCGCCCAGTCTAAATTTAATCACTTCATAGGTTTTTTGCGAACATGCCCCTCTCCATGTAAAAGGCGGCTTTGCTGGTAGCGTCGCTAGCAAGTCCCCAATCGCTCGCTGGTAGCATCTTCAGCGAGTCCCAGTTTTCTGGTGTAGTTTTTACGACTGGTAACCAGTTTTTCTGGCAGTTGAGTCGGATTGAGTCGCCTTCCCCTACCATCTTGACATCTGGGTCGAAGAACGAGATCGACAGTCTGACATTGTAGCCGATTGGGTGAAAATCTTTTATGGGTGAAAATCGTTTCCGCCGATTTCGGTAAATTCGGTAGGTGAGTGAGAAACTGGTTTAAACCCTAAACAAATGTGCTACACGTGAGCACTTTATAGATTCGAGAGATCAATCCATGCAAGTCCTTCCTAAACCAAGAAATGGCCGCCCGGACTTGCTTCGGTCACAAAGTGGAGGAGAAGGGTTGATTTGGGGAGGGAAGCAAAGAAAGGTGTTGAGACCGAATAATTCTAAAGAGTAGTGTCTCGACTTGTAGCGTGAAAGTGAAAGCTTCTGGAAGCTTGCAAGAGATGAAAGCTTTTTGGAGAGCTTGCAAAGTTGACTTTTCCGAGACCTGTTGTATTTTTCTCTCCCGACCGAGACTTGTTGTCCGTGGAAACAGTAAGACCTATTTATACAAGTCGAGGCCGAAACGTACTCGGCCTCATGAAGCAAGAGAATAAAGGGTGAAATAATGGGAGGAGGTGGTAACCGCAAGGTGTTTATGGGTGAAAACGTTTTCACCATTATTTCCTCATTTATTTGACCGCTTTATTCCTATTCACGCTTTCTTAATGTGAGCGTAGTGTACGCTGCATGCTTTGATCGCCAAACCAAAACCCTAGAAAGCATCCCCCAGTTTGTGTTGATGTCTCAGTGTTGGTTGCACCTTTAGTGCAAGTGGCGCTGCTAGGGCGCGTGTGGCATGTGCCACTGGCATGTGCGGAATGCCTTTGTTGCGGGTTGCACCTTGAGTGCAAGTGGCAACGCCAGAGCTGCTAGTGGCGTGTGTGGCATGTGCCAATGGCATGTACGGAATGCTTTGGTGGTAAGTTGTACGTTGGGTGTGAGTGGAAATGCCAGAGCTGCTAGTGGCGTGTATGGAAAGTGCCAATGGCGTGTGTGGAATGCCTTGATAGTAGGTTGCACGGTTTGCAAGTTAGGCTACCAGCGTGCGTGTTTGGCATGTGTCAATGGCACGCATGGCTATTAGGGCTATGTCCCGGTAGGAAAAGCTACCAACGATGCATGTTGGCATGTGCCAATGGCATGCGTAGCCAACTTGGGTCACAACCTGGTAGGAAAAGCTACCAATGAGCGTGTTGGCATGTGCCAATAGCATGCGTGGCCAATTTGGTGCGCGTCTGGCAGGAAAAAGCTGCCGAGCGTGCGTGTTGGCATGTGCCAATGGCATGCGTGGCCAATTTGGGTCGCTACCGGTAGGAAAAGCTACTGGCGAGCGTGTTGGCATGTGCCAATGGCATGCTCGGCCAATTTGGGTCGCGCCTTGGTAGGAAAATCTACCAACAGAGCGTGTTGGCATGTGCCAATGGCATGCTCGGCCAATTTGGGTCGCGCCTTGGTGGAAAAAGCTACTAATGAGCGTGTTGGCATGTGCCAATGGCATGCTCGGCCAATTTGGGTCGCGCCTTGGTAGAAAAAGCTACCAAATGAGCGTGTTAGCATGTGCCAATGGCATGCGTGGGCTAATTTGGGTCGCTCCTTGGTAGAAAAAGCTACCAGCGAGCGTGTTGGCATGTGCCAATGGCATGCGTGGCCAATTTGGGTCGCGCCTTGGTAGAAAAAGCTACCAGCGAGCATGTTGGCATGTGCCAATGGCATGCGTGGCCAATTTGGGTCACGCCCTGGTAGAAAAAGCTACCAGCGAGCGTGTTGGCATGTGCCAATGGCATGCTCGGCCAATTTGGGTCGCGCCTTGGTGGAAAAAGCTACCAGCAAGCGTGTTGGCATGTTCTAATGGCATGCTCGGCCAATTTGGGTCGCGCCTTGGTAGAAAAAGCTACAGCGAGCGTGTTGGCATGTGCCAATGGCATGCGTGGCCAATTTGGGTCGCGCCTTGGTAGAAAAAGCTACCAATGCGTGTTGGCATGTGCCAATGGCATGCGTGGCCAATTTGGGTCGCGCCTTGGTAGAAAAAGCTACCAAGCGAGCGTGTGGGCATGTGCCAATGGCATGCGTGGCCAATTTGGGTCGCGCCTTGGTAGAAAAAGCTACCAATGAGCGTGTTGGCATGTGCCAATGGCATGCGTGGCCAATTTGGGTCACGCCACAGTAGAAAAAGCTACCCGGCGAGCGTGTTGGCATGTGCCAATGGCATGAATGGCCAATTTGGGTCGCGCCTTGGTAGAAAAAGCTACTGTGAGCGTGTTGGCATGTGCCAATGGCATGCATGGCCAATTTGGCCTAGGTTGCATGGGTTGCAAGCCTAGGTGCGCGCTACTTTGGCATGGCGCGGCTAGGGCCAAGGTAAGGGTTTTTGGCTTGGCGTGGCGTGACCAGCGTAGCTAGGGCCAAGGCAGAGTGTGTTTGGCATGGCGCGGCTAGCTCGGGCTAAGTGTGGCTGGCATGATTTGCCATTGGCACGGAGGTGCGGCTAGGGCCAAGGTAAGGGTGTTTGGCTTAGCATGGCGTGACCAGCGTAGCTAGGGCCAAGGCAGAGTGTGTTTGGCATGGCGCGGCTAGCTCGGGCTAAGTGTGGCTGGCATGATTTGCCATTGGCACGTGTTTGGCTTGGCGTGGCGTGACCAGCGTAGCTAGGGCCAAGGCAGAGTGTGTTTGGCATGGCGCGACTAGCTCGGTCTAAGTGTGGCTTGCATGATTTGCCATTGGCACGGAGGTGCGGCTAGCATGGTTGGCATGCTTGCGCGCGTTTGGTATGGTCGGCATGATTTGCCATTGGCACGGAGGTGCGGCTAGCATGGTTGGCATGCTTTGGCGCGTTTGGTATGGCTGGCATGATTTGCCATTGGCATAGAGGTGCGGTTAGCATGGTTAGCATGCTTCGGCGCGTTTGTTATGGCTGGCCTGCTTTGCCATTGTCATAGAGGTGCGGCTAGCTTACGCTAGGTGTGGCTGGCATGATTTGCCATTGGCACGAAGGTGCGACTAGCATGGTTGGCATGCTTTGGCGCGTTTGGTGTGGCTCACATGATTTGCCATTGGCACAGAGGTGCGGCTAGCTTGGGATAGGTGTGGCTGGCATGATTTGCCATTGCACGGAGGGGGAATTAGGGTTTTGTTCGTTGTAACCCTAATTTGAAAAAATACCCCCTATTAATTCTTGACTACATGCATTAAATGTCCTAATAAATGTGTCACCGGTGACATTAGGTTATTTGGGGTTTTACGATTTTACCCTTTGTTTGAAAACCACCATCAACAGGACGATACCAAACCTGGAGATGCAACATCGACTAAACCCCAATATGAAAGAAGTAGTTCGAACCGAGATCCTTAAGTTGTTAGATGTAGGCATTATCTACCCTATTTCGTATGCTAAGTGGGTCAGACCCGTCGGGTTGTTCCCAAGAAATCCTAGATTCTTTGTAGTCCCGTAATGATAATAATGAGTTAATCCTAACTCGAGTGACCACGGGTTGGCGTGTTTGTATTGACTATAGGAAATTGAACAAGGTCACTAGGAAGGACCACTTTCCCCTACCCTTCATCGACCGGATGCTAGAGAGATTAGTTTGGACATAGTCATTCACGCTTTTAGATGGCTACTCCGGCTATAATCGTATCGTTATTTCCCCATAAGACCAGGACAAAACCACTTTTACATGTCCCTTTGGTACCTTTGCGTATAGACGCATGCCTTTCGGCTATGTAACTCCCCTGCGACTTTTCAAATAAGTTGCATGATGAGCATATTTTCGGATATGGTAGAACGGTTCTTAGAGGTCTTTATGGATGATTTTTCATTGTTTGGTTCATCTTTCGATGAGTGCTTGCATCATTTGTCATTAGTGTTGACTAGGTGTAAGGAAAAGAATCTAGTGCTTAATTGGGAGAAATGTCATTTCATGGTTCGATCAGGAATTGTTTTAGGGCATATCGTATCTTCTAAGGGTATAGAGGTAGATA
The DNA here is from genome assembly GCA_023531295.1 of Papaver armeniacum. NCBI lineage: Eukaryota > Viridiplantae > Streptophyta > Magnoliopsida > Ranunculales > Papaveraceae > Papaver > Papaver armeniacum. The sequence continues at coordinate 219,420 of JAJJWW010008634.1, read as the reverse complement.
AAGCCAAAGTTGACCTTATCAAGACTTTACAGTCCCAAAAACCGTAAGAGATATTAGGTCATTCTTAGGGCATGTAGGTTTTTATCGTCGATTCATTAAGGATTTTAGCCTGATTTTAGACCTCTCTGCAATTTGCTTGCAAAAGATGTTAAGTTTGTCTTTGATGATGCTTGTTTAGAGGCTTTTAAGAAGCTTAAGACTTTACTTACTACGCCCCCATAGTCCGGGCACCCAACCGGAACCTACCCTTTGAGATCATGTGCGATGCTTGATTATGCTATTGGTGTTGTCTAGGTCAAGCGAGAAAATAAATTACTTCATGTGATTTACTATGCTAGCAAAAATCAATGATGCCCAGTTGAACTATACCACTAAGGAGAAGGAAACGTTAGCCATTGTGTTTTCCTTAGACAAGTTTAGACCCTATCTCTTAGGTTCTAAGGTCATAATCTTCACCGATCATGTTTGCTTTGAAGTATCTTCTTTCCAAGAAGGATACTAAACCTAGATTGATTAGATGTATCCTCTTGTTACGGGAATTTTCCTTAGACATTAGAGACAAAAAAGGTGCGAGAAAATGTGGTAGCAGAGACCACTTATCTAGGCTTGTTGTGGATACCCCCGATGATTCTCCTCTGTTAGGGATAGTTTTCTGATGAACAAGCGTTCTTTGTTACCCAATTACCTTGGTATGCGAATATAGTGAACTATCTTGTTCTTGGGTCGAATGCCCCAACATTGGGGTAAACAAGATTGTTCTAGGTTTTTATCCGAGGTTAAGCACTTCTTTTGGGATGATCCTTATTTGTTTAAGTATTGTCCCGGACGGTTATTAGGAGATGTATACACGAGAGTGACCAGTCCAAAGTATTATTTCCTTTTGTCATGATCATGCTTGTGGGGGTCACTTTAGTGCTAAGAAGATCACTTGCTAAGATATTGCAGTGTGGATTCTATTGGCCTTCGTTGTTTAAAGACTCCCACAGTTACTGTGTTACTTGTGAACGTTGCCAGAAATTAGGAACCATTTCCTGTAGGAACATGATGCCTTTGAACCCTATTTTAGTTGTCGAGGTCTTTGATGTGTGGGGTATTGACTTTATGGGTCCATTTCCTAATTCCTTTGGTAACCTATACATCCTTGTCGCCGTAGACTATGTCTCTAAGTGGATTGAGGCGGTTGCGTGTAAAACCAATGACCATAGGGTTATGATTGAGTTCTTGAAAAATAATATACTTACACGTTTTGGTACACCGCGAGCTATAATTAGTGATGGAGGGTCGCACTTTTGTAATGGACCTTTTAGGCTTCTGATGAAGAAATATGGTATTACACATAAGGTATCTACCCCATATCATCCGCGAGACTAGTGGTCGGGGTAGAGGTTTCTAATAGGGAGATAAAACGTATATTAGAGAAAACAGTTAATCCTAATCGGAAAGACCGGTCGTCTAGGCTTACCGATGCCTTATGGGCTTACCGTCTTGTGTTTAAAACCCCATTGGAATGTCGCCTTATCGGCTTGTGTATGGCAAGGCATGTCATTTACCTGTTGAGTTAGAACATAGAGCTTATTGGGCTGTTAAGCTAAATTTTCACTTGACAAGGCAGAGCCCATAGGAAACTCCGGCCCAATGAGTTGGGCGAGATTCATATAGATGCTTACGATAGTGCGAAGGAGTATAAGAACAAAATGAAACTTGTGCATGATAGAAATATTTTACGGAAGTCATTTTCCCAGTCAACAAGTTCTTCTGTATGATACCCGCTTGCATCTTTTTCCTGGGAAGTTACGTTCTCGGTGGACGGGTCCTTTTATTGTTCGCATTGTCTTTCCTCATGGAGCTGTTGAAATTGAGACACCGTATGGTAGCAGTTCTTCGAAGGTTAATGGTCAGAGATTGAAACCCTTTTTAGAGACATTTCCTACATGTGATGTTGAGGAGGTCCCTCTGGAGGACCCTGTTTACCCTTGATTGACCATCGAGACAGTTGTATGTTGTATATTATTTTTGATTTTCTCTCTCTTCACCCAGGTAATATCTTTCCAACTGCTCCTCGTGTTATTTTATTTTTGGTACTGCTCTTTCACTAGAAACATTGAGGACAATGTTAGATTTAAGTATGGGGGTGGGGAAGAACTTTTTAGTTGCACTTTTGAAACTTCTAGCGTCACATGGTATCCTAAGTTAGATAAGTTTACATCTTTGTTTCTCACCGAAAAGATAGAAATTGGAATGCTAGGGATAACAACCTATTGAGACATTAGAGAAAAGACATTGAGATCCTTGAAATTCGGAGAAAACTTGTTCCTTTTAGAGGGCAACCGTGATGGACCTAACCATCCATGATGGAAAGGCAAGTAGGTCGGGAAATGCCCAGGAAGACAAAGCAACCTCACAATGTAGTCTTAGTTCTTTGGATTACAACTCTTTCTCAGTAGAAACTTATCATCATCAACAAACGGAGCAACATCAAAATCTATAAAGAAAGTGGAAGACGTTTAAGGTTTAGAAGCAACAATAGAAAATCAGAATTCAAAATCAAGGGTTACAAGAAGTTATAAGAGCAAGAAAAATCAAATGATATAAGTTGTTGGAATTCATGATACCAAGACATCACGAGTTGCGAAGATCCAAGTTTTTTTTTTTCAAGTCCTTCTCTCATGGCCATGTAAATTTTTGTCTTGTAATTTTTGTGTCAAAAAAAAAAAAAAAAAAAAATCATCATTACGTTCTTTTTATTCTATAATTAGTTTTTGTTCAATAAGGCCATAGGGAAGTAGAATTTTTTATGTCAAGCAAGAAATCAAAGAGAAGAGTTAATTGTCAAGGTTCTATGAGGTTCGATAGTTTATCATCAACAATTGAAGACCGAAGAAGACGTTGTTTCTACTGAGCACTATGAGAGAGTCGAAGAAAGATACATTTGGTTGCTTTGTTAGTACGCTTTCAATACGGCACAAGATCTTTCTAGCACTTGGTTTAACTCATCACACGTAATTAGTCCAAATGTGCGAGATGTCCCTCTCATCTTTTCTCTCTCCTAATCTTATCCAAATGTAAATCGGCGGACGCATCTTACAATGTTTATCTAATTTGTGTGCAGAGATATCTCTTTATCTAGCGATGTTGCGGATGTGTCTCCTCTTTTCTTGATCATCTTTAGAGCGACACCATTAATTTCTCCGGCATTCTAGTCACTTGGAGATAGGTTGAGAATATGTATGTCCTCATAGCTCTTTGGATACTGGTGACCAATTAGAAGTAAAGGTTTTGTGGGACACTCCGCCGCTAGGGCCACCTAGCGGTTTAACGGCTTGCTACACGTACTTAGTGTAGTCATTTTATTATTAGTTTTGCTCGAGGACTAGCAAATATTAAGTTTGGGGGTATTTGATAGACGCATATATGTGTCTAATTTGTCCTCAATGTTTCGTATTGTCAGTACTCGTTTTCGTCCTTATTATGGTGTTTTGTGTGTTTGTAGGTATTTTTTGGAAATAAATATTGTTGGAAAATTTGGCTCAAAAAGTTGCTCGGAGCACCTCCGGAAGACACGTGTTATTCGGACTCTCGCTTTTGGATAAGGGGCACCTCAGTTGGGCACCTGCTATTCGCACCCCATAACAGGATAAGGGGAACCCTTTCTTCTTCGTTTGAAAAACAGTTTTGGCGGGAATTCTTTTTCTTCACCGGGAGAATTAGGGTTGGAATTTTGGACGGGATTGAAGGAGACTCAACGACTGGTAATTGTTGGGAAGACTTGACTAGTCTTAACAGGCAGGGTATGGTTGATTTTGTCAGCTAAAATGGGCTAGATACTCGGTTGGAATAAATCAGAGGACGGGAGATATTCACGAGTTGGCACGAGATATTCATGGGATTTCCTGTGCGTATTAGAGGATAGAGTGTATCTTAACAGAGTTTTACTTCAACTGGGAGTGTGTCAACACCGGAAACGCGTGAAGGGTCAAATCAGGGAAGAAAATATTCCCGAAAATATTGTCTTTAACACCGAGTAATGGAGGATTATTGTGGGTTAATGAGCGAGATTTATTGGTGTTGTTCGGTATAAATAGGTTCCTGGGGTCTCATTTAGGGGTACGGAGAGATTGGGAGAGTTGCAGAGCATCAGAAAGTCGAGAAAATCAAGTGGCAGGAAACCACCATTTCTTTGTGTGAAGAACACGAAGAACAAAAGACTACCAGAGGCAGTCGTTGTTTGCTGAAGAACATAAGACGCACAAGGAGCGGTCGTATTTGCTACAGTGACAACGACAATTCATATTTATCGTTCCCTGTAACAGTTAGGTTTGTAACAAAAATAATTGTTACAAACCCGATTTTTCATTATTTCTCCCCTATTCATCATTTGTAAACCATTTTTGAGCATAAATAAATTCTTTGAGAGGGTTTTCAACATGATGAGCGGCTAAAATACCCAGTGACTGAGGCAACGGAGGAAAGTTTTCACTCATGCTTGATTGGTAATTTCTTTTATAATTTCTTTAATTATTTATTTTATTTAATTCACTAGGATCAACATAAAGATAAAATTGGTTTTCTTAATTAGTTGTGAATCAATTCGATGTATTATGCTTAGAATCAATTCTTTGATAATTCATGCTTAGGGATTACAATTTAATGTTTGGACACCATATAGATTAATAGTGAATTAATGAGAAAAAGAGCTTAACAATGATTCTTGAAATATCATTATAAACCAATCAATTAGGAGGAATAGTGGAATCCGGAGCCTTGGTCTATTTTTAAATCTTGAAATCACTTTTTATATTAAGTTTTGTTTGTTTTTAAGTTTTACAAGTCTAAAATCTTTTGCTTTCACAAGTCTCAACGAACCTTTTTACTACAACTCAATTAAAAATCTCATCAATATTTGAGTGAAGGAAATCACTATTGCAGATGATATTATGTGGATAGAAGATATGAGGGTTGGATCAAACCCTATCTGATAACATAAAAGATATTTTTTGAGCACATCTCTATTGATATTATGAACGAATAGGTCTTACAAGAATAACATTGAGCTACTTGTATAGAAATTTAGATTCAGAATGAAGAAAGATTAAAACTAGTGTAACAAATAAAAACAAAGAAAAAAGGTTTCTGCAAACACATAAACAAGCCTTTGAAAAGAAAAGGAAAAAACTCTTTCCTCAAAAAACCTCTCTCGTTGAAAACCTATCATCACTAAGCCTCCCCCGCTTTGATCGGCTCTTTTGTATTTTCTTATTTTTAGTGTTATTTTGGCTTATTCTGCTTTGTTTTTCTTATTTTTATTTATTTTGGTGCTTGTTTTTATTCATGCTTGTTTTTTGGTTTTGTTTCTGGATCTATGGATTCTTAGGGAGGGATCGGTTGTGATCTATTGCATCAAAGAAATCAATGCATCTCCTCTTCTTTAGTGCTAATATGGGAGCAAGATGAAGCAACATCAACAATTTTACCTTCGATTTCATCATCATCTTCATCTCAACCTAAGCTCTACAGTTTGGAGTTTATATTCTATGGTGTTGGATGATCGGATGTTAGTTTCTAATGTCTTAAGTTTATGTGATCTTAAATTTCTGGGTTGATCGTTTAATCCAGTTTGTTTCAGGTTACTTTTGTTTTCGGAAATTATATCTAAAATCTGGACTCTTTTTTTTTTCATTCTACTTTCTTTTGTGGGTTGTGTAATCTCCTCGGTTAAAAGAAAAAGTTTCTTTTACTTTCTTTTCGGCAAAGTTTCTTCTACGGCATCGTCAGGCTCTATGATTCCATTAACACTTCTTACTCCTTCAATGGCAATAACAGTTCCAAAAACTCAGACACGAACAATTATGAAGACACTAAGACCGATTTCGAAGAAGACCTTAATAGTTCCAGGACGATTGAGTAAAATGATAACCCATTATACCTTCTACTTGTGTTACTGTTACTATGAAAAAATCACTAAAAAAAAGATGAATCTGTGGATTCTATTGTACCTTTATCACCTGTTTTATTGTGATTTTGAGGTAAACCCTGAGAAATGGTTGGAGATTTAGATCGTAGCATCTCTATTGTTTGTAGAGCTGCTATATGGTTTGGATGTGTTACTTTTGATCTAACCAATATCATTTAAACTTGTCATGATGCTTTGGAATAGGTTAGTGAAAAAGTAGGGGTCTAACAACCACACCCAATATTTCGTTTAGGCAATATGTATGGACAAACTCCAATATAATTCCAAGAGAATCAACTAGACAGTCAGACTCAATCAATGAAAATATATCCAAGAGTTGTATCTTAGTTTCTCAATGTCATCAACAAATCAAACAGATAGAATCTGTGAGCCTGATTATTATTAGAAACAACTTGAATTGTACCAAAGACCAATGTTCAAGTGTCAATCAATTTATATCAACAACCAAAGGTTGGATTATCTAATTGATTGAACTACGCACAACCTGTGATATTTCAATTATATAGAAAATATAATGCGGAAAAGAAATAACACAGACACCAGAAATTTTGTTAACGAGGAAACCGCAAATGCAGACAAACCCCGGGACCTAGTCCAGATTTGAACACCACACTGTATTAAGACGCTATAGACACTAGCCTACTCCAAGTTAACTTTAGACTGGAATATAGTTGAGAACTAACCAATCTCACACCGATCAAGGTACAGTCACTTTCCTTACGCCTCTGAATCCCAACAGGACTCTACGCACTTGATTCCGTTAGCTGATCTCACCCACAACTAAGAGTTTCTACGACCCAAAGTCGAAGACTTAATAAACAAATTTGTCTCACACAGAAAAGTCTATTGAATAGATAAATTTGTCTCCCACATAAATACCTATGAATTTTGTTCCGTCTTTTGATAAATCAAGGTGAACAGGAACCAATTGATACACCGAATTTATATTCCCGAAGAACAACATAGTAATGTTACCTTGTTAACAAAGCATTCAATATTCACCGTTAGATGAAAACCTGATTAAACTCAATCTACGGTGTGGTGTTCAAATCTGGACTAGGTCCCGGGGTTTTTCTGCATTTGCGGTTTCCTCGTTAACAAAATTTTTAGTGTCTGTGTTATTTCTTTTCCGCATTATATTTTCTATATAATTAAAATATCACAAGTTGTGTGTAAGTTAAATCAATTGTGAATCCAACCTTTGGTTGTTGATTAAATTGATTGAAACTTGGATATTAGCTTTTGATATCGTCCAAGTTATTTCTTATATTCAATCGGGCTCGCAAATTCCTATTTGTTTGATTGCATATTGAATTGAGAAATAGAGATATACTCTTTGATATACTTTTCTTAAGATTGAGTCTGACTGTCTAGTTGATTCTCTTGAAAGTATATTGGAGTTAGTCCATACAGATTGTTAAGTGAAATATTGGGTGTGGTTGTTAGACCCCCACTTTTTCAATTGGTATCAGAGCAGGCAAACACGTTTAAGACCTTATAAGTCGGTGTTTGTAGCAATCTGACTCTATGGACAGTTGTGCTATCTCTGACAAACGCATCACCAGAGACAAAAATTTTATTTCAATGAAATCTATTAAAGAGAAAGACTTGTCGCTCTCACATATAGATGAACATTCTGTTCCTACAACACAGACATGTATTGATATGTGTTACCCTTATTTTCTTGCTGACGAATCTGATTTGGAAGTAGAAAGGGAAGCAGCCGGAGAGAGTGCATCGATTTTAAAACTTGTTAGAATCCGGGCAGTTGAAATCAATAGGCTGAAGCACAAGGTAAATACAATATTTGGTTTGGTAAAAGATCGTGATTCCCAACTAAGGGTTCTTCACGAAGAACATGCTGTCAAGGCTAAACTCAAAGAAGATGCCTGTGAAATTGAACGACTATTGAGTAATCTCTCTATTCAAGATAAACTTCGTTATGAGGAGTCTGTCATACCAAATACTTCTGACTCTTCTGGGATATTTGAAAACGTGTCAAATTTCAATCATGTTTCTCAAATGAAAACAACTTCAGAAGCTAAACTAAAAACCATTCCTATTGATAAAGAAGTGCTTGGTTCTTCCACTAATCATGGATTTACCACGTCTCATGGAAGGAAGAAATATTCTAACGATGTTGCTAAAGCTACTCACTCTAATCACTTTGGTGATTAGAAAGTATGTCTCTTTTGTGATTCAAAAGGGCATGTTCAACGGAAGAGCAAACTGAACCTGAATGATAATTACTTTGGTCGACTTCAGCATACCTTAGATTTAATACTAAAAGTTGTAATTGACATTCGGATGTCTAAACCGATTGGTTTTAGTACTCACCCTGTAAATTCTTCCAGGATTGTCAGTTCAATGTGCTCATCGAATGTTCAAACCAATTGTAGCTTTAATACAAATCGTTCAAGGAGATTTCAGAAAGGTTCTTCTCAACCTCATGTGAAGAATGATGTTCAAGATGTGAAAAAGGTACCTGTAGATGAAAGCAACAGTGGAGATATGAAGGACAACCTTAATCTAATAATTGAAGGATACAAGGATCTTATCAACAGGCTGTCAAATTCCTCTTGTCAAAATTCTCCAGGTAAGAAATCATACTATGCGTCGTACTTTGATGATAGTAAGTTTTATGACAACTTTTCACATCAAAATGTTTTTCCTCCAAAGATTAGGAAAAAGAGGTTTAACCAAGAACAACATTCATTTGATGAGTGCAAAGCTCATACTTGTGCTAATTAATCACAAGGTTGATGTCTCACTCACAAAAATCCTAGTTGAGTGAGATATGATCAGGTATACTTGTTGGCAAGAATGTTTTCTGATCGTCTATCTATTTTCTTATCCTTCTTAGCTGGACTATCAGTTGCAGACATTGGTGCATAAGTATGTATGTTTTGGCTTTGTCATTATTGATTCTAAATTTCTTATGAAACTTTAATGTATTAAAATGATACTCTTATGCTCTAAGTTTTTCTCTTGAGAGAATACAAAATTTACCGAGCTAAGATTTGTGAAAATATTCACTTAGTAATATTTTGCTTTGCAAACAGTTTTTCCTGGTTTGCCCTTTCTGTCGTTTCTTTGGTTATGGGTCAAGGTTGTGTTCGTACGGGTACACGTGTTACATGTCTCGAACCAACTATAGAAACCCTGAAATTTCCCTGAAATTGTTTATATATCTTCCCTATTGAGTTGAGATTATCTCACTCTAGGTTTTCCCTTATCAAGAATGTCTTCTCCTCCTTGCTCTTGGGATTTGCCAGAAGATTTTGTTGATAATGCTATATATTTCGATTTCGGTGGGAAGAAGAAAAGAACTCTTGTAGAAGTTGACGATCTCTCTTCTCAATCACCTGATATTTATTCATACATTGAGGATGATGAAAAGATTTCTGCTGAAGCAGTTCTTGATTTTATTAAACTCTTTGAGGAAGCAAAGCTGCAGCTTGTTGACACCATGAAGGGTCTTGATGTGCTACGAACTAAGTTGAAAAAGGTTAATTCTGACCTTGTTCTCATGAAATCACATGTTAAGGATCGTCTCATTGAGAATACCATCACCGAAGAAGCGGTCAATGCTGTCAATCACAAGCTTAAAGGCCTTGAAACCCGTGAAGCTTTCGAACGTGGACTTTGATTTTGCTTGTGATCGGATTTTTAGAGTTACACTTTATTTTTGTCTAGGAAACTTTTTATGAGAATTTATTCTTGTGTTTGAGAAGGATAACTAGGGTTTGGAATAGCTATTATTGTGAGTACACATAGCTATTGCCAACGATTTTCATCTTGCAATGTTTTTAGATATATTTATTTAAATTCTAAAGTTTATTTGGAAGATGATTTTGTAGTATTGTAGATGGGGAAAAACGAGTTGCTGGTTTTTAAGGAATTGAGGAGACGACCGTGTGGAGGAAACTCCTTGAACCGAGCGAACTGTCCAACCTCACACAGATGCACTTTGCAAAAAAAGGAGTGCTTTGAATTCGATATATCAATTTGTAGGACTCCGGCCTAAACCAAGACAATGGCCATTCCAGAGTCAATTCGGTCACAAGAGAGGATGGGTCGATCTGTAGGAGGGAAGCTGAGAAATGTGTGAGATCAATGGTGATCGAAGATTGTAGGTGTGTTGTGTATTCTGCGTGAAGAAATAAGATAAGCTCTGATTGATTGAATTTTGCTCTGTTGAGATTAATTGCTCATACGTCGAGTTCTTAATCTCTTGTTGTTTGTTTTTCGAAAGATTGTCTTGTTTTCAATCATGATTCAGAGACTTATTTATATTTCTAAAATTGTAAACACCTTGATCCCATGAAGTGTGACAGTTGCTGGAGTCAAAGAGTGGGGAAGTGGAAATCGTGTTAAAACCAGTTTCTCATCGTGCGGAGACTTGGTTGATTTTCCATCCACTACTTTGCTAACTCCTCCAACCGATTGCACGACTTACTCACATTCTCATCATGTGTATACACACGTGTCGTAGACTGCCAGACCAAAACCCTAGTTAATATGCCCCATGTGACACGATTGATGTCTCGTGACTGTGGAGTTTGCAAGGCAGACATGTATTTAGTTAGTTAGTCAGTTGTTGACTTTATGGGACGATGAGTCCTTGTATTGTGGAGTCGAACGTGATTTGCAAATGTTCTAAGACTCATGAATTGAACATGTCTATTGAGACGGAGGTATAATTCTCGAATAAATGTTGATAGTTAAGGTGAGCAAATATTGCTCATTTGATGAATTGTCGAATATTGATAGTTGAACCAATATTCCTTAGTTTGAGCAAACATTTCTCATCTGAGCAAATGTTGCTCGTTTGATGAATTATTGGTAGCATGACCAAATAAAATATTAATTTAAAATACTGGCAATTGAACAGAGTATAATCAATTAAAATGTTGATCATGGGATCAACGTAAAATTATTAGCGTTTGAATATGGAATTATGAACCTTGGATTCAAAAACCCTAATTTCGATATGCTGATCAATTGATGATTTATTGAAAATCAACCACGGAGTGAAGGAGGGACCGGCTACATGGGATGATGGATTAACCATGTAGCGCCCAGATGCTCGAGTGAGCAAATACCAAAGTCTCTTGAAGACCAATTGGTGAAAGGATGATTAAATGTTGGTTTAATCATTTATTAAAATAGTGCGTTAGGAAATAAAATCTAATTATGAAGAGATGAGGGACCGACCAAGGGATCATGAAACCATCCCTGGTTGGTCACGGGACCGAATGACGATCGTTTTATGAAATTCCAAATTGTTTGGAAAAGTTTGAACCTAATGTGAACAAATTAGGTCAAATGATGAAAGTGTGCGGGATCGGCCTCTTGCAAGCCAAAGATCCAACCTTGGTCGGTCAATATAATATGCTCATGTCACCAAAGTGTTCGTGTCTCAGTCCTGAGAATTTTGATATTTTCTGATGCGCGTTTGAACAACATTTTGAGAAAATATGAAGAAATCAAGGTTTTTGCTCAAACTGAGGAAATTTCATAAGATGAAGGAAATAATAATAATAGAATAAGGAATCATGAAGTGTGGGACCGGCTATGGCCAAGGCATGGCTAGTCGGCCAATAAGCCCGGTCCCATGGCACTTTTCCTAATTTTATGTTATTTTCATGATTTTAAGGAAATATCATTAAAATCAAGGAATTTGTTGAAACTAAGGAGTTTCCTTGAAATGAATGAGTTTCCATGAGATGAAGGAAACATTAATAATAATAAAATAAGGGGCATGTGGGACCGGCCACGACTAGGGCATGGTCGGCCGGCTAGGGCCCGGTCCCGTGAGTCTTCCCTAATTTTATATTATTTTCATGATTTTAAGGAAATATCATGAAATCAAGGAATTTTATGGGATGAAGGAAATAATAATAAAATAATAAGGAATCATGAGGTGTGGGACCGACCACAACTAGGGCATAGCCGGTCTTATTAGAGACCCGGGTCTCATGCCACCTTTCCCAATTTTATATTATTTCCTTGATGTGAAGGAAACACCATGAAACTGAGGAGTTTCCTTAAAACGAAGGAGTTTTGTTCAAATGAAGGGATTTTCATGAGATCAAGGAAAAATAATAAAAATATGATAAAATAAAAATTTTTTTCTTACTATTTTGCATAGCGTGGGTATTTTGGAATGCTCGTTCGTGCATTCATGCTCGTTAGCGCATTATGGGCCTTGCACCATTTTGGTCTGGGCCTAGTGCCTTAGCTAATATTTTAATATTATTATTTTTCTTACTATTTTGCAAATGATAAATGTTCATCGTAAAACTTATAGTATTTTGGAATGCTTGTTCTAAGGGGCTATTCGGAACTTTGAGAGCGATTAATTTTTTTAATATTTGTTATTTATAAACTTTTTTGGGGCCACCAAAAAGAATTGGGCTTTACTCGATAGTGGCTCGGATGCCCGTACGTTGAATATTTATTACTAACCAATGGAATTCTAACTGGGAAGAACCACGAATTGAAGTAACGAAATATTATGAAGAACATAGAATATTTCCGAACATTCAGTTAATGAATTTAAGGATTATAAATAATTAATTGATGGCTCTATACTAGCAGGCTTGCTGTCTAGGAGCATTAATTATTTGAGAATTGAGTAATATAAGCTTGTTGAAGCGTCATATTTCTTTTATATAGTCAGGGAAAACATTGTTACATCCACGAAGACGTTATTTCTCTATACTAGCGGCAAGTTGTCTAGGAGTCGTCCAATCGTTCGATTCTATATAGAAGTAATTACCGAAATTGCTCAGTACTCATGAGATATGACGTTGCCTCGGCTAAGAGACTGCACATCTACATATACTCTGAGAGACTGTATTCTCAGTCATAGGTTCTTGCGGCATGAGTTTTCATGCTTCGATGAGGGACATGAGCCTCAATACTCATCTGATTGTTGGATCAGGAATATGTATAATTATGGTTTTACGATTTTAGCCCTTGTCGAAAATCCACCATCTACAAGTATTATTCTTTATAGTTTTATATATTGCAACTTGTTATGGGATATGTGTGTTTGCGTCCGTGAACTATGATTGTCCCATATTTTCTCAAAAGTTAAGTCTACCATACGTCATTATTCAAATATTGATAAAAGATAGAATGAACTTTTGACAACAAAAGTTAAGCCTATTATGTCATTATGCAAATATTGATGGAAGATAGGATGAACTTTTGTTTACAAAGATTAAGTCTATTACATGTCTTTATGCAAATATTGATGAAAAATAGGATGAATCTTTGAATATTCCGCAATATTGGTCTTTCCCTGATCCACATCTTTGTGTAAGTACTGTGCGGCTCCATAAGTTCTCTTATGTTGAGTATTTCCGATTAAATTAATCATGGGTTCTCTTATGGTTAATTTAATTGAGTATTTTGGATACAAATTCATGTTTCATGTGATTTGTTAATATCCAAAGAAATCCTTCCTTTCTTGTGAAAGTAAGGTCGCTCTTGTTGTTCTTTCGGGAATGACATTTTATGGTGGAGAGTTCTTAGTTGAACTTGTGCTTAATTTCCAAATCTTTGTGGGGAGTGCGGTTGTGGAATATTTTAGGAGTTTTCTTGTATCTTTATTAACTCCTTGATGAATGCATTTAGTTTCGGCTATATGATTGCATCTAAACAAAATTGATATGTTTTCTTTTGGTCATGAAGTATCTCCATGAGAATTTCATTAGGATCCCATTAGTTTTCGTACCTTTGCCAATTTATATTGACAAAAAGGGGGAGAATTAATGTGTAGTTCACACTACAAATACATATGGTTTACGGATCATTATGTAAGGGGGAGTGGTTTTCATGTGAGATGAAGTATTGACTAAGGGGGGGTGATACATATCACCATAGTATTGTTGTATTGTTGTCAAAGTTGTGATACAATTGGACTTTGATGTTGTGTAATAATATTATGACATTGTATAACAATGATTGAGAGCTACTTGTTTTCTCATTGTTATAGCTACGGATCTTCAACAACTATGATCTTTGAGTTGAACACATTCACTGGAATCAAGATTTTGAGTAATGTACTTGGAAGTGACGAAAGATTTATTTCGTAGTAATATTGAAGAACCAAGGAGTTCAAGCATTTGGATGAGACGCTACAAATTTTATTTATTTTATAGTAATCCATATGTATTGATAGTTTTGTCACTAAAATTGACAAAGGGTGAGATTGTTAGAGCTACTCTATCTCCTATTTGAGACAAAAGGTTGAACTCTTTTAATTAATACTCGCGTTGATATCTCAAGCTTGTTTGTCAAGTTTAGTTGCCAAAAATATAAGCCTTTATTTCTAGTCTACTTATAGCTAAGTCTTCACCATGATTAGGATAGAAAGTGTAGTTGAAATTTTATTCTTCTTCCAATCTTTATCGCTTCTCGATTATTTCTTCATCGGTAAAAAAAGTTCATTTCGATTTTAGGAATCTTCGACATTCATTGAAGAACTACTAAGGGAGCTTGTGGAACTTCATCAACAAAAGGTAAGGTATGTGGAAACTTGAACTCATCTATCACTCAAAAAAATCTATCTACTCTATCTCCTATTTGAGACAAAAGTCATATAGTTATATAGACTTCAATTATACATATTTGATATTTTGAGCTGAGTTTAACTCGCTTACATATTTCTCGAAATATGTGTTGGTAAGATTTCGCTTTAACCAAGTTCATCTTATATTCTTGACGAAAGTCAAAAGATGATCATGTGAAAATCACCTGTAACATCTTACATGATTTGTGTGAGACAATTATTTTATGTAGACTCGGAATGTTTCGTATTGATTATTCGATCACTTGAAAATTGCTTTGAAGCTAATAGTTTGTATGAGACAGCTATTGTCGTCTTCCGAGAATGTTTCAATGATTGAAATGGGAGTTTAGAACAAATAACTATGATTGGATATAACACAGTATGCGTATGATAACTATTGCAAGTTATTCCAAGTCCGGGAACCATGGTATGCATACCCATATGCGTACTGATTGGTTTAGTAGAGGTCCGGGAACTAAGTACGCATACGCGTACTAGCGTGAGGTTCAAGTTCCGGGACTTTACTGAGTTTTGTGGTATGCGTACACGTTCGCATACTAGCGAACCCAAACTTAGTCCGGCCACTTAGGTATATATGCGTACCCGTTTGCATACTTGAGTAGGTTATGTTCTAAAATCGGTTTGTTCATGAACTAATACATTTATATAATAAGGAATGCAATCTATTGCAAATTGTGGCTATAATGTTCATGAATTGATTTGAGTGAATCAAAATCGATTTTGCTTTAATTGTGTCTTGTATACTTCTATGATAATATAAACAATTGAACAACTCTAGAACTAGTTTCATTTGAGTCATTTGAACTAGTTATGGTTAAGATGAATAAGGTTGATATGAAAGTGTTCATATGGCTAACTTCGGTTAACTATTGTTGAGCCAACAAAGGTGTACACGTTTAGGTACGGTTACCCATATCTAAATTAAGTCACTTTTTATTTGTGTGTAACAAACTAAGTTCGATCTAACGGTTGAAAGATATTAGCTTGAGTCTAATCAGGTTTTCATCTAACGTTGAATATTGAATGCTTTGTTACCATGGTAACATTGATTGCAAACCCTGATTTGAAGACTATATAAGGGAGAACTCTAGCAACCCACACCTCCTGTGTGATACTAGTTGCGACTAGAGTCGATTCTCCTTTAACCTTAGGTTTTTTCCAAAACCCTGTAGGTTAACGACTTGAAGACTTCATTGGCATTGTGAAGCTAGATCCAACTATTTTTTCTGTAGTTGTGTGTTCTTATCTTGTTGTTTTCTATCATGATTGAGTACTATCTTCTCTAAGATTGGCTCGAGATTTAATCTCCGATAGGCAAGATAAAATGTAATCACAAACATCTTCGTCTCATCGTTTGTGATTCCACAATATCTTGTTTCGCTACCATATGATTAAGATTATTGTGAGGTGATTGATATTTCTAGGTTGTTCTTCGGGAATATAAGTCTGGTATATCAATTGGTTCCTATTCACCTTGATTTATCAAAAGATGGAACAAAACTCATAGGTATATATGTGGGAGACAGATTTATCTATACAATAGACTTTTCTATGTAAGAAAGATTGGTTTATCAAGTCTTCGACTTTGGGTCGTAGCAACTCTTAGTTATGGGTGAGATCATCTAAGGGAATCAAGTGCGTAGAGTCCTGCTGGGATTCAGAGACGTAAGGAGCACAACTGTACCTTAATCAGTGTGAGATTGGTTAGGGCTCAACTACATTCCAGGTCCAAAGTTAACTTGGAGTAGGCTAGTGTCCCGTAGTAGCTTAATACAATGTGGTGTTCAAATCCGGACTAGGTCCCGAGGTTTTTCTGCATTTGTGGTTTCCTCGTTAACAAAATTTCTGGTGTCTGTGTTATTTCTTTTCCGCATTATATTTTCTAAATAATTGAAATATCACAAGTCGTGCGTAAGTTCAATCAATTGTGAATCCAACCTTTGGTTGTTGATTAAATTGATTGACACTTGGATATTGGTTTTTGATATTGTCCAAGTTATTTCTTATATTCAATCGGGCTCGCAAATTCCTATTTGTTTGATTGCAAATTGAATTGAGAAATAGAGATATAATTTTTTTTTAATGCTAATAGAGATTACTCCTAAGCAAACTCTTTGATTATACTTTGAGCGGAGACTCTTAAGATTGACCAACCAGGCTAACCCCACTTGGTTAATAGAGATTAACTCTTTGATTCTTTTCTTAATATTGAAAGTATTGATTCTCTTGAAAGTATATTGGATTTAGTCCATACAGATTGCTAAGCAAAATTTTGGGTGTGGTTGTTAGATTCCCGTTTTTTCAGTGTGTGTATGAATCAAAAGGTTAGAGTTCTCTTTATTTCATTCTTTCTGCTTATAAAGTTTAACTTGAAGTTTTCATGGAGCTAGTATGGAGTTGTGATTACTAATGGTTCTTAGTGTGAAGTTGAATTTGATCCTGATGCTGTATTGCAACGTCGTCAAGAGGATTAAGCATGATTTTAGGTCTAAAATTCAGTTTTAATGTTTGAGCTCTTGGTTATTTTAGTTTCTTGTTTGGTGTCTGAGTTGAAATCTCTTACCTCATCAACTATTATCTGAGTCTATGCTGGTAATCTTTAACTTTATCTTTAGATTACTTTAGTTTTAATCTCATGTGTTCCACTTCTACATCACTACCTCAACAATAAACAATTCCGTCTTCAAAAGTTGTTTTCATCATAACTAGATTTGTGGCAACTAGTTTTTTTTTTTATCAAGTCCTACTTATGCTGATACCCGGAGCTTTTAAATCTGAGCATGCCTATCTCTGCTACACATTGTCTAGATTAGAGAAAAGCTTAATGTTGTTCCATTTGAAAGTGAGGAAAATCTCCTCTTGAATCGCAAATGTACATTGGTGAGTGTTTGCTGCACATTATGTGCTTAGATTGCCTATTTTTCATTTCATCCCATTGTCGTTAGTTTTAGTAGAGTCCTTGTCATGTGTGAGATCACGAGTGAGTTGGCTTGCACGTTTAATGGTGAAACTGAAGATGTTGTTATGGAATTGAAATTGGTGAGATATATTAAGTACAAGTTGAAGTTCTCTTTGATGAATCAACATATGATCTATGTGCAACCTACAATTCTTTATCTTTTATCCTTTTTTAGTTGCTTTTCCCTTTCTTCTAGTGAATAATAATGGGTACCTTCTTCAGTACTGCAATAAGTTGCTTCCATTATTGTTTGATGGTGTTTGAGGGTGAAAATAGTTTTCGCGATTTTGGTAATTTCGGGTGTGTGGGTGAGAAACAAATTTAGACCCTAAACAATGTCTACTGCAGGAGTACTTTAGATTCGAGAGATCAATCTGTACAAATCCGGTATAAACCAAGAAATGGTGGTTCCGGACTTGCTTCGGTAACAAAGAGGAAGAGAATGGGTTGGTTTTGGGAGGGCAGCGAAAAAGTGTTGACCCGGGTTGATTACGGAAGAGTAGTGGTTTTACGATTTGTATCGGAAAATGGGAAGCTAACGAGATGGGAGAGCTTAGCCAAACGTTTTTCGAGTGTTGTCGATCCTTGACCGAACTTGTTCTTTTTTGTGGAAATAGGTAAGACCTATTTATACAAGTCGGAGTGAAACGTGACTGGTCTCATTAAGGAATGGAATAATGGGTGAGTAAATGGGAGGAGGCGGTAGCAGTTAACGCATGGAATTGATGTTCCATAAAAGAAAAGCGTTTCACCATTACTTCCATATTTACTTAACCGCTTCATCCTTATTACACTTTCTTATTACGGGTGTAGTGTACGCCGCACGCTGTAAACCGCCAAACCAAAACCCAAAGAAGATCCCCCGGTTGTGGTTTGATGTCTCGAACGTTTTCGTGAAAACATGTAACATGGTTGTTGCCACGGCAAGTCGAGCTTGGGAGACTTGCTAGCTTGGCGACCTTCGACGGTCGAGATTTTGTATCTTAAGCGGAAAGGTAGCCGTTGATCGTTTGCGCTTAGTTTTTGATAGTCGTGTAGGAAGGCCAAAGATGATGGCACGACAAAGTTGGCAGGCCGTTGGCATGGCATGCCTTGGAGTGGCCAAACTAGACTTTGGGTCAAAGGTTACCATGCATTGTTTGGTAACCTTGGACGGCTAGGACTTGCTCCTGAAATTGAAGGGCAACCGTTGATTGTCGCACGCCTTCATTTTAGTAGCCGCATATGGAAGGCTAGCATGGTGGCGCGGCTAGGTTGGCATGGCATGTCTTGGTGAGGTTGGCGTGGCCAAACTAGGGTTTTGGGTCAAAGGTTACCATGCGTTGTCTGGTAACCTTGGACGGCTAGGATTTGCTCCTGAGATTGAAGGGAGACTGTTGATGGCCGCACGCCTTCGTTTTAGAAACCATAATTAGCGCCCTTTACTATAATCGCTGTAGAATTCTCGTACGGACTCGGATTTTGACGGTCCGCCCCTCAAATCGACCGGAAAAGAATTTCCTATCTCCTTACGCGTGTATATTTAGGTTTTGAACTCGATCGGGAGGTGAAAACAGCCCGACAGTAAAACTCAAGAAGAATTCAGGAGGGATGTTGCGGGCCCGAGGAGGCATAGTTTAGGCGCGGCCAAAATTAGGGTTTTGGCATTGGGACAAACGTTACCATGCGTATTTGCATCTTAGGTGGAAGGGTGGCCGTTGATTGTTGCACGCCTTCGTTTTAGTGGCCGCATAGGGAAGGCCAGCGTGGTGGCGCGACAAGGTTGGCATGGCATGCCTTGGCGCGCTTTGGCATGAACAAACTAGGGTTTCGGCCCAAAGGTTACCATGCGTTGTCTAGTAACCTTGGATGGCTAGGATTTGATCCTGGGATTGAAGGGGGACCGTTGATTGTCGCACGCCTTCGTTTTAGTAGCCGCATAGGGAAGGCCAGCATGGTGGCTCGACTAGGTTGGCATGCCATGGGCATGGCATGCCTTGGCGCGGTTTGGGCGTGGCCAAACTTAGGATTTCGGGCCAAAGGTTACCATGCGTTGTCTGGTAACCTTGGATGGCTAGGATTTGATCTTGGGATTGAAGGGGGACCGTTGATTGTCGCGCGCCTTCGTTTTAGTAGCCGCATAGGGAAGGCCAGCATGGTGGCGCGGCTAGGTTGGCATGCCGTGGGCATGGCATGCCGTGGCGCGGTTTGGACGTGGCCAAACTTAGGATTTCGGGCCAAAGGTTACCATGCGTTGTCTGGTAACCTTGAATGGCTAGGATTTGATCCTGGGATTGAAGGGGGACCGTTGATTGTCGCGCGCCTTCGTTTTTGGTAGCTGCATGGGGAGGCCAACACGTTATGGCGTGGCAAGGTGGCTGGCACGGCATGCCATTGGCACATGTGGGGCCAAGGGTTCGGTATGGACGGTTTGGCATGGTGGGGCCAAGGCAAGGTGCGGTTGGCTTGGCTAGCATTATTGGCATGCCTTGGCGTGGTAGGTGTGGCTGGCATGGTTTTCCATTGGCACAATGGTGCAGCTAGCATGATTGGCATGCCTTGGCGCGGTAGGTGTGGCTGGCATGGTTTGCCATTGGCACAGTGGTGCGGCTAGCATGGTTGGCATGCCTCGGCGCGGTATGTGTGGGCGGCATGGTTTGCCATTAGCACGGTGGTTCGGATAACATGGTTGGCATGCCTTGGCGCGGTAGATGTGGTGGCATGGTTTGCCATTGGCACGGTGGTGCGGCTAGCATGGTCGGCATGCCTTGGCGCGGTAGATGTGGTCGGCATGATTTGCCATTGGCACGGTGGTGCGGCTAGCATGGTTGGCATGCCTTGGCGCGGTAGATGTGGGCGGCATGGTTTCCCATTGGCACGGTGGTGCGGCTAGCATGGGCGGCATGCATTGGCGCGATAGATGTGGGTGACACGGCATGCCATTGGCACGTGTGGTGTGGGAATTAGGGTTTGGCCTATCGAAACCCTAATTAGTATTTAAAAAAAGGTACCTTGGTAATTTTCTCATGACATATTAAAGAGTTCAATAAATGCATTCGGTGGAGACATTATTACTCAAATTCACGGTGACGTCACATCCTACTAGGGTTTTACGATTTTAACCCCGAGCTAAAAACCACCATTAACATTAAATCCCGCTTAGCTCGGAACAGGGGCATTGTTGCGAGGTAAGCATAAGATGGTGACAGACAAGGACAGAATCGAAATGTAAATCATGCAAGATGGTCAGGAAAGTCCAACTAACCTTTTTCGAGAGGTAAGGAGAGTTCATGATCCGTGTTTGGCGGCCTTGCATAGCTTCTATTTGTGGTGTAGACCGTGAAGTGGTGAAATGAGAACCGTCGGTTTAGTCGCTACTCATCACTTTGGTCAAGTTAGGGAAAATCATGGCGCTGGCTTGGCGAGTTGTTGGTGTTGCTCGGCTCGGAATAGGAGCCGCACGCGTTGGTCGGCTTGGAATGGAGCCGTCGACATTGGTCGACTTTGAATGGTGGAAATGGTGATGACGCTGGAACTTTGGCTATCGAATGGTGGTGATTGCACAATTTCGTCTAAATTAGGGTTTGGCATTCTGAAACCCTAATTAGCGCTCTTTAGTAGAATTGTTGTAGAATTCTCGTACAAACTCGGATTTTGACGGTCCGCCCCTCCATCAGATCGAAAAAGAATTTCTTATCCCCTTAAGCGGGAATATTTATGGTTTGAGCTTGTTTAGGAGGTGAAAATGGCACGACAGTGAAAATCGGGGAAGAATTCGGGGAGGGCGATTGCGGGCAAAGTGGTATAGTCGCGCCAGATCATCTATTCATGTTCATGGAGCAAGAAGGAGTCTTTATTCTGTTCAAACTCTAGAAACTCTGTCCGCATGAAAATAGGTATCGACCCTCTTTTCTTGTTAAATGCGGATCCGTGCTTTCGTCAGGTGTCTCTCCAATGGATTCCAAAATTTACCAAAACTCCACCGCATTCTTGGGATGAATGGATGAAATACATGCTCGGTGGCGATCATGTCGGCGCTAATCTTGGTTATTGTTGTTGCGTTGTCGGTCCATTCTTGACTTTAGGTTGTTTAGCGTCTGGACCCTCTTGATCGCGATGATGATATGTCGTGGATGATTGTATGGTAGAAATCTTAGAAGACACGAGGTGAAATAGATGAGCCGGGAGACATTCATTGCCGATGTGTGCTGCTATCAAGTCTTCGAATCTTGGACTATCGTATGGAATGGGATCCAGTGGGCAATCCTCGGTTATATTTCTTAGATCCAATGGAATGGCCGAATATGTGAATGTATCTTTGTGGCGTGCTTTTGGAGTCTTCGATGCATACGTGTGGCTTCATGTTGAGAAATTCCTGCGGCTCGTGAAACTTGGCGGTGACGATGTTGAAATCGAAATAACCGAGGTTGAGGGGAGTGAAACCGTCCCATGTGTAGTCTACTTTCATTGCATCGCCTTGAATCCACGACCACGTGATTTTACATAAGATTATCGTACTCTTACGGATGTGACGTGGGATGCTCGAAAATTAAATGATGAAATATTACGATAGTGAAGTGGTAGGAATGAGAGAGTTATGTTGTTTATCATGGCTCCCTCTCGTTTCTTCAAGAAAATGTTTCGAACGCGTCTATGGAGTTATCTCATGAGTCTTTGATGGTCGTCGTGATGGATTGCGATGAGAAGTCCCCATCGTATTTTTCTTCGGTTTAAAGTTGTTTTCCTCTCGAAAGCGAGCTTGGTATCCTCCGCGGCCTCGTAAAGTGTTGAACGCGTCTTCTAGACAGAGAGGTGATGATATTCTTCCGTTGCATCCTTGAAGAGTAGATGACCTTGTTGTGGCTATGGCCTTTTGGTTGACTGTGTCTTCTGAGCTTTGACAGTGAAGGGATTCCGTGTATATCCTTAGTCCCCAAGTATGGTTTACATGTTTTCATCTTTGTAGCGATTGTTGTTGTGGTGAAGCTCTGGCTGGTATCAACAAATGCTGAAGCGGAGCGGCTGCTGAAGTGAACGTTGAAGCGGAGCCGCTGCTGGAGGTTGTTGAAGCGGAGAGGCTGCGTCAATCAGTGTTCTGTCAAAATGGACACCCTTCAAGTGAACAGTGGTTAGGAGTCCCCAGTTTCATCTATCGTGCTTTCCAAGAGAGGTAGGGGTTTGGGAACGACTTCTTGGCTGGAAGTAGATGTTTTCCTGACACAACGCGGTTGAGGGCTGCAAATATGTCTTGACGTTGCGCCTTAGTAAAACATAAAATCTCTCATAAATGTTCCACCATAGACTACACAATTTTGTGAGCGAAGTCCCAGAAATCACGAATCTCCTGGAAGAGAGTCTTTGTGAACTCGGGGGTTGTTGATCTCCTTGCCTCGATTTTGGAGAAGTCGTTCCCCGACCTCTACGTGTGATGAAATTGGATTGTTGATTCCCTCTTCTGCGAGCGTTCAAGAGCAATGCCGGAAGGATGCAAAGGCTGCTGGCGCTGGGAAGATGCAAGTTGTTAGCTTTGGAAGGATGCAAGTCGTTAGCGTTTGGATCGGCTTGGAATGGGCGCTCGGCTTGGCACGACGTTGGCTTGGTGTGGCGCGGATCGTTGGCTTGGCACGGTGCTGGCTTGGCGTGGCGCGGTAGCAATAAAGTGGTCAAGCAT
This sequence comes from Papaver armeniacum, assembly GCA_023531295.1. Classification (NCBI taxonomy): domain Eukaryota; kingdom Viridiplantae; phylum Streptophyta; class Magnoliopsida; order Ranunculales; family Papaveraceae; genus Papaver; species Papaver armeniacum. The sequence goes on along the minus strand of JAJJWW010008634.1, from coordinate 196,235 downwards.
ATTCCGTCCCGTACTCGGCATTTCTCTTCCAATTTGTTTTCTTGTGTTGGTGTATACCCTAGCCATAGGTATGTCATTCATAAACTTGTAGAAGTACTTGTTCTTCTCTTCGAATATCACCGTATTAGTGTCGGCTACCTCATGAATAGCGACTAGTAATCGTTATTATGCAAAGTAGGTATGTACGGGTAGGTGGGCGATTCCACGAAGAACCGGGCGTTATGGTTTTTCCGAGATCCAAAAGTTGCGGTGAGGTGACCAAAGGTCCTTCCGCGGACGTGGTCAAACAACAAGAAGCGGAGGTCGAAAGGCTGTCCAAAGAGTTGGAGATGAAACAGGCGGTCCTCAAATGACGAAGGCGCGCTTCTTCGAGAAGAGCAAAACACCGTTGAATGCACTACATCTTACGAAATTCTTCTCGTTTCATTTTTTTTTTTTTGAAGGCAAATGGAACGCTTTGCTTATGGTTTTGATTTTACGGATTTTTGGATTGATAGACAAGTGTTACTTATGAGGTTTTGGATTATTATTCGGATGAACTTGTTTTAGGATGATGCCGTTTTGGTTATGATTGTAAGTAACACAAACATCCCGGAAGATATGGAAACATGAACGTTGGGAGTCGGTGGATGACATGGGATGAAGCATAACATGGCTATCGGTTTTATCATTCCCGTGAAAACTTGAAATAGTAAACCATGTATTTTTTTCTAGGCAAGACTTACTCCATTTTTGGATCTGCTAACGAAAACGAGTCAGGTGCAAGTCGGACTTTCGTGGGAAACACCGCGATTGTAGAAATTCCCTAGTCGTCCACTGAGTTACTTGATAATCGAGTCGTCGATCCACGAGCGGATCGTTTTGCTTTTAACCTCTGGGAAGCCCCAGTCGCCTATTACCGCGTCAAGATTGGTTGGATCGTTCGCTTTTAAACTCTAGGCAGTCCCAAGTCATCCCTTGCCGTGTCAAAGCGTGTCGGGTTGTCTGGTAACTGAGTCGTCGATCCCTGAGCGGATCGCACCACTTCTACCATCTTGATATCCGGTCGAAGCATGAAATCGATGGTCGAAAATTGACATTGTAACCGAAAGATCAATCTCCTACGTGGTCGCCAATTGTTTGAGGGTGAAAATGGTTTCTGCCGATTTTGGTAATTTCGGGGGTGTGTGGGTGAGAAATGAATTTAGACCCTAAACAATATCTTGCACGGGAGTACTTTAGATTCGAGAGATCAATATGTACAAATCCGGCCTAAACCAAGAAATGGTCGTTCCAGACTTGCTTCGGTCACAAAGAGGGGAGAATGGGTTGGTTTTGGGAGGGAAGCGAAGAAAGTGTTGAGACCGGGTTGATTACGGAAGAGTAGTGGTTTCACGACTTGTATCGAGAAAATGGGAAGCTAACGATGGGAGAGCTTAGCCAAACGTTTTTCGAGTGTTGTCGATCCTTGACCGAACTTTTTTCTTTTTGTGGAAATAGGTAAGACCTATTTATACAAGTCGGAGTGAAACGTACTCTGGTCTCATTAAGGAATGGAATAATGGGTGAGTAAATGGGAGGAGGTGGTAACCGTTAACGTATGGAATTGATGTTCCATAAAAGAAAAGAGTTTCACCATTACTTCCCTATTTACTTAACCGCTTCATCCTTATTACACTTTCTTATTACGGGCGTAGTGTACGCACACGCCATAAACCGGCAAACCAAAACCCAAAGAAGATCCCCCGGTTTGTGGTTTGACGTCTCGAACGTTTCGTGAAAACATGTAACATGGTTGTTGCACGGCAAGTCGAGCTTGGGAGACTTGCTAGCTTGGCGACCTTCGACTGTCGAGATTTTGTATCTTAAGCGGAAAGGTAGTCGTTGTCGTTGCACGCTTCCATTTTTTGATAGCTGTGTAGGGAAGGCCAGCATGATGGCACGGCAAAATTGGCAGGCCATTGGCATGGCATGCCTTGGCGTGGTTTGGCGTGGCCAAACTAGACTTTGTGTCAAAGGTTACCATGCGTTGTCTGGTAACCTTGGACGGCTAGGACTTAATCCTGAAATTGAAGGGCGACCGTTGATTGTCGCACGCCTTCGTTTTAGTAGCCGCATAGGGAAGGCTAGCATGGTGGCGCGGCTAGGTTGGCATGCCATTGGCATGGCATGTCTTGGTGCGGTTTGGCGTGGCCAAACTAGGGTTTTGGGTCAAAGGTTACCATGCGTTGTCTGGTAACCTTGGACGACTAGGATTTTCTCCTGAGATTGAAGGGCGACCGTTGATGGTTTAAGTAACACAATTTACTACCGATTGTGGAAGGCAATTTTTTCTCATTACGAAATACGAGATAAGGGCTAGCTTCAATTTAGGTTTGGGTGACCTTATTTTGTCTTATTGTTGGTCCCTAATTCCTTTTGGGTGGCCCCTAAAAATTCTAGGTTAAAAAATTGAATTTTGATTTTGAATTTTTCTCGAAAGAGGAAACAGAAAAGTTGAGTGGATATTGACGAATTGACCCTTAAATTATTTTTTCAATTGCCGGTGTACGAGGGCATGTGGTAGTAAAAAGGCCTTATTTCACCTCTTGGCTTTATAATAGTAAGTTACGGGCATGAAGAAGTGATTAATTTAATGTGCTTGATTTGTTGTGAACTGAAAATTTCGTATAACAGCCAGCACAATACTCATTAATACTTATGCATGTGCAGACCCTAGAATCACAGCCAATGGATGGCAAGAGGTACCAAAAATAAATAAATACAGAATCTGCCCCATGAGGGAAATGCCATAGAGAATGTTAAAATTTAACTTTCTAACAGCTGGACAACAGGTTACCTATAATAACGAACTACAAAAACAGAAAAATGTAATGCAAACAAAAGCTTGGTTAAGTATTCATTTATGTATACGCTGTGGGTACGAGAGATAAGATTGACTTTCATGTTCAATTTCCCATCATGAAATTGGCAGACATGGGTAAAGATATGCAGGCTACGAAATAAACATTTTCATAGATAGTTTTGGTCAAAATGAAGCATCTGTCAGTTCAAGTTATGACTAACCTGAAAATTATCAAAAGTGTGAGAGGAATGTTACCATCAAATTCAGGCATTATATCCCACGACCCGTCACTACACCAGCCAAAACAACTGTAATAGTAATCACTACAACAAAATCAGGAGGCCAACGTTAGTATCAACTCTTCGTGTTACCTTTTTCACAACAATATCAATATGAAGTGAGCTGGACATTCTTTTTATAGTGAAAATTGGTTATCATTAGAAACTGTATATAGATTGAATGTTCCAAATTACACCAAATAACCCAAAAGGAAGATGTGATAGATTAATATTTTGTACTACATCCACAAAATGACTAACCTGGACGTCTGCAATAATGAGAAGAACATGATATCGAGTTCCTTTCTCTAAATTAATTAAAACTTTTTAGATTGCAATCGAGTTCTTTTCCATTGCATGGCCATGCTCAAAATTGAATAAAAAAATTGAATTAAGAAGCATAAAAATAAAACTACAATTGAGGTGGAGAAGAAAATCAGAGAACGAAGTAAAGATCAAAGTTTAACTAAGAAAGATGATTCTCAAGTGGCATTTCTACAAACAACATAATTGCAGTCCATAACAACCAATATTTGGCAAGGAAATAAATGAAGCTGAAATTAAAAAAGATGGTTATTCGGTGAAGAAATCAATTCCTGGGTTTGAATACAAATTGGTATTTTCCGATAACTCACTTTAAATGCAAAAAATTCAATAATCTTTTCTCTTATAGAAAAGAAGGTCCATTAATTATACATGTAGAAGACGAATTACCATCGGTAGAGTGAAGAAATATTTCAAGAACCTACATATATAGGAAAAAAGAGCATCATCATCATATTTTTATTCGATCCTAATGAAAATCATAATCCTATAAACAACGACATACCCACCGATATGGCTCATAAATAAGAAACTTACCTTGTCGGTAGATGTTAAAAAAAACATAGAAAAATCAAAACCACTGTAGAGTGAATCTTAGCGGCAACACTTTCTTCCTGCACTTATACATCTACGAAACAACCAAAATTCAATCAAAAACATGTATTAATCAAGATTCAAACACGATTTTAACTTCATTTGAAAACTTACCATGTTTTGGAGTGGGATCGATTTGTAGCTACTGTATCTTCTTCCTTTAAACTGTAACTTTATAGATCTCTAAAAAAAATTCTGCAGTTTTTTTTTCTTGTTCTAGTTGTACCCGAGAAAGAGAGAAAGAAGAACTGAGACACATAGGATTTTGAATTTGAATTTTTTCTTGAATCTGACACCTTAAAAAACCTAGCATTTTTAGGGGCCACTCAAAAGGAATTAGGGGTCATCTTTTTATTCCCATCCATTGAAGGGGGTTAAGGGGTGTTTATATTGTCCTTCACCTTTATACTAAATCTAAACCAATATCCTTTATTTTCATAATCATATCATTCCTCTTCATCTTCTCTTTTCTACCCTTTGGAAAAAAATTTCATCATTTTTATTTTGATTGAAAACAAAGGTGGTCGATCAAACAAATGTTATGATTAATTGTTTAAAATTAAAACCCAAAATTCATTAACCTTGAAGTTCAAACATAGAAAATCAAAAAAAAAAAAGGAGTTAAACAAACAAAACGAATAGATGATAGTAGTTGTGATTCAAAATTAGGATTTGATTACTTGAAATAAAAAAATTGACCCGAAAATTTTCTTGGATTTACAGTAGCAGAAACATAATCGGAAGATAACAATATATTTTACCTACCGATTATGGTTGATGTTCTTGGATTTACAGTAGCAGAAACATAATCGGTAGATAATAATATACTTTACCTACCGATTATGGTTGATGTTCATCATTTCTTAAGAACATCAACCATAATCGGTAGGTACAAAAATGAGAGTACCTCGTAGTAAGTTACAGGCATGAAGAAGTGATTAATTTTATGTGCATGATTTGTTGTGAACTGAAAATTTCGTATAACAGCCAGCACAATACTCATTAATACTTATGCCTACGCAGACCCTAGAATCACAGCCAATGGATGGCAAGAGGTACCAAAAAATAAAGAGATAGAATCAGCCCCATGAGGGAAATGCCATAGAGAATGTTAAAATTTAACTTTCTAACAGCTGGACAACAGGTTACCTATAATAACGAACTACAAAAACAAAAAAATGTAATCCAAACAAAAGCTTGGTTAAGTATTCATTTATGTATACGCTGTGGGTACGGGAGATAAGATTGACTTTCAAGTTCAATTTCCCATCATGAAATTGGCAGACATGGGTAAAGATATGCAGGCTACGAAATAAACATTTTCAAAGATAGTTTTGGTCAAAATGAAGCATCTGTTAGTTCAAGTTATGACTAACCTGAAAATTATCAAAAGTGTGAGAGGAATGTTATCATCAAATTCAGGCATCATATCCCACGACCCGTCACTACACCAACCAAAACAACTGTAATAGTAATCACTACAACAAAATCAGGAGGCCAACGTTAGTATCAACTCTTCGTGTTACCTTTTTCACAACAATATCAATATGAAGTGAGCTGGACATTCTTTTTATAGTGAAAATTGGTCGTCATTAGAAACTGTATATAGATTGAATGTTCCAAATTACACCAAATAACCCAAAAATAAGATGTGATAGATTAAGATTTTGTACTACATCCACAAAATGACTAACCTGGACGTCTGCAATAATGAGAAGAACATGATATCGAGTTCCTTTCTCTAAATTAATTAAAACTTTTTGGATTGCAATCGAGTTCTTTTCCATTGCATGGCCATGCTCAAATTTGAATGAAAAACTTGAATTAAGAAGCATAAAAATAAAACTACAAATGAGGTAGAGAAGAAAATCATAGAACGAAGTAAAGATCAAAGTTTAACTAAGAAAGATGATTCTCAAGTGGCATTTCTACAAACAACATAAGTGCAGTCCATAACAACCAATATTTGGCAAAGAAATAAATGAAGATGAAATTTAAAAAGATGGTTATTCGGTGAGGAAATCAATTATTGGGTTTGAATAAAAATTGGTATTTTCCGATAACTCACTTTAAATGCAAAAAATTCAATAATCTTTTCTCTTATAGAAAAGAAGGTCCATTAATTATACCTGTAGAAAACGAATTACCATCGGTAGAGTGAAGAAATATTTCAACAACCTACATATATATAGGAAAAAAGAGCATCATCATCATATTTTTATTCGATCCTAATGAAAATCATAATCCTATAAACAATGACATACCCACCGATATGGCTCATAAATCCGAAACTTACCTTGTCGGTAGATATTAAAAAGAACATAGAAAAATCAAAACCCTTGTAGAGTGAATCTTATCGGCAACACTTTCTTCCCGCACTTATACATCTACGAAACAACCAAAATTCAATCAAAAACATGTATTAATCAAGATTCAAAAATGATTTTAACTTCATTTGAAAACTTACCATGTTTTGGAGTGGGGTCGATTTGTAGCTACTGTATCTTCTTCCTTTAAACTGTAACTTTATAGATCTCTAAAAAAAATTCGCATTTTTTTTTCTTGTTCTAGTTGTACAGAAAGAGAAAAGAAGAAGCTGAGACACAAAGGATTTTGAATTTGAATTTTTCTTGAATCGACACCTTAAAAAACCTAGCATTTTTAGGGGCCACTCAAAAAAGGAATTAGGGGCCATCTTTTTATCCCCATCCATTGAAGGGGTTAGGGGGTGTCTTAAAATAAGAAATTGTCTATATTGTCCTTCACCTTTATACTAAATCTAAACCAATATCCTTTATTTTCATAATCATATCATTCCTCTTCTTTATTACCGATTATGGTAGTACTAAAATTCGAAAATTGAGTATATTCGGAGGTTAAAGTAACGCACTTTGCTACCGATTATGGTAGTACCAAAGTTCGAAAATTTTAGGATTTTGGCAAAATCTCATTTTGGGGACAATATACATTCGGAAGTTAAATTTACTACAGATTATGGTAGTACCAAAATTTTAAAATTAAATACATTCGGAGGTTTAAGTAACACAATTTACTACCAATTGTAGTATTAACTACTGATTGTGGAAGGACAATTTTGCCATTACGAAATACGCGAGATAAGGGCTAGCTTCAATTTAGGTTTGGGTGACCTTATTTTGTCTTATTGTTGGTCCCTAATTCCTTTTGGGTGGCCCCTAAAAATGCTTTAGGTTAAAAAATTGAATTTGGATTTTGAATTTTTCTCGAAAGAGGAAACGAGAAAAGTTGAGTGGATATTGACGAATTGACCTTTAAATTATTTTTTCAATTGCTTAAATGTATGTGGGCATGTGGTAGTAAAAAGGCCTTATTTCACATCTTGGCTTTATAATAGCATTTTTGGGTGGCCCCTAAAAATGCTAGGTTAAAAAATTGAATTTGGATTTTGAATTTTTCTCAAATGAGGAAACAGAAAAGTTAGTGGATATTCACGAATTGACCCTTAAATTATTTTTTCAATTGCCGGTGTATGTGGGCATGCGGTAGTAAAAAGGCCTTATTTCACCTCGTGGCTTTATAATAGTTCTACACGGCTTTTCCAGAACTCACCTCGCAGGCACCAGATCTCACAGAAGGCGGGAAAAACACTTCAAATTCCAGAATTTCAAAACTCGAATAGGCGAGAGAGTGAAAAAGTGGAAGGATAATTCGTAAGATCTATTAGAATGGAAGGTACAGAGAGTGAAAAAGTTTTCGAAGAATTGAATCTGAATCCTCAGCTCTTCGTTAATGAAGTCATTAATAGAATTGACGATACAGTCGACGGGGCTTTCGAGTTTTTCCAAGAGTAAGTCTTTCTCTCCTTCCCCATCTCATCTTGTATTCAATTTTTATTTTTACTTATTTTTTCGGGCATTCCCCGATTTTACTTTGTAAAATGGAAACCCTAATTTTGTTTTTGTTGTTATTTACAGAGAGGCACTGAAGCTTGTGACGGAAGATGAATCAAATGAGCTAAAGACGGTAATTCTGTGAAGATACTAGAGAGGTTTTGTTTTTATATTATGCTAAGACCAAAATTTTGTGGAATTTATCATTTTTGAAAATTTAGGGTTTAGGGTATTGAAATTGGATGTGTTTTTGCTTGCTGATGCTAAAAATAAAGTAAGTTATTGCGTTTGTTTAGTTCTACAATGGATTTGTTTTTCAGTTTGACAATATTGTTCAGATTGTAATACCAAATCAAACAGTTCAAATTTCAATTCAACCTGACGAAAAAGCACAACCTATATAATCCTAAATAAATGATTTACTTAAAGATTCGTGATTTTGAGTTGTCTCAATTGAACCTAACCTGATCGATGATCAATTTTAGTGTTTTCGATATTGTTTTCATGCTCTATGGTTAAAGGTGTGAGGCCCTTATGTTTTGTCTAGTTTGGGAAATGGTGTTTGTGTTGTCCTTATGGAAAATGCAGCACACGTTCTACTTGTTAAACATACTGTGGTTTGTTTGTAGGGCGTCTCTTCTATCCGCAGTGTTGTTCAAGGAGCTTTAGACAAACAGATAAATTTGTGGGAGAAATACTGTCTTCGACATTGTTTTGTTGTTCCTGAAGGATTCACATTGCACAAAGCTGTAAGTAACATGTTTATCGAACTATGTTTACTCTATCATAGGCATTGATGCTACATGATTCTCACTCTAGTTTGACTGATTTTTTTTTTTTTTTTTTTTTTTGTGGTTGTTAAACAGAACACTTCTGGTGACTCTTTGATGGAAGACAATCTACTTGCTGATGCAGACTTAGACGATCAGTTGAACTCTGTGAGGGAGAAACTTCATGCGGTAAGAAATAGATCAACTAGATTTATGGTCAATCACTGTTGTGTGTTGATAATTTTCATGCCTTAAAGACTCCTAACTGTTTGCATTCAGGCTGGAAAAGAGTCAGCCGAGCTGCAGAGGGAGCTCCATGGATTAAAGCTCCAGAACGATTTAAGCCAAAAAAATTCTGAGGCAGTTACAGAGGCTTTGCAACCATATGAACAAAATTCTGTTCATGAATTGTTCGAAGGTATTTGTTACTTTGGAATTGGTATTTTAAATCTCTCTAGTAGGTGGTTTTAAGAGAAATAAATGAAAGAATTTGCACCAGTCTTTTCAGTTGCAGCCTTTTGCAACATGTATCTTTAACAAGTAAAAACCATATCTTTAAAATTAACCATTACCATCCACAGTTTAATTTTTTGAAGAATGACAGTAGCCCATCTTGTTAATCATACTGAAAATATCTCTGTCAACTAATATGGCGACAAAGCATAACTTATTTGCAGTTATAATGAATTCACTTTATTCTACTCATAACTTTGTATTAGAGAAATACAAATTGACTATGTTTTGTTGTCTTAGAGATGGTTAGAGCAGCAGCAACACTCCGTGAAAAATTGGCAAAAATGAATACGAAAAGAAGGGAGGAATTTGAACGCATTAGGAAAGAGCAGCGTAAGGGTGAAGAATTTAATGCGATAACTTTTGACTCAACAGAAGGACAGTATATGATGCAGCAGCAGAGTAAAGGTGGAAACTTAACTGCGTTAACTTGTTATCTTACATATTTAATGGAAGATTATATATTCCATTGCAGAAAATATGAGGAAACTGAAGTGTACTTCTTTATTTCCTTTTTAGGTCTCCCAGCAGTGGAGTTACAACTTCTTGGTGATTTTATTGCTGATTTTACGAACATCTGAATGGTTCTAGAACTTGCCGTATATTGTATGTATGTTTCTCTCTGATGAAAATCATGATTCACTAATAATAATAACTACAAGTGTTAACTGGAACCTTGGTGCTGATATTTCAAAAGGTTTTGCCACTAAATTCCTTTAGGATTTAGTTGTTGATTGGATAATTGTTCTTGTACATGCGTACAGATATAATGACTTGGTTTGGTAGCGAAGATTGTGTTCAGAAGTCTTTTGCTAAAAATCTGAACTTATGGGCTGACTCTTTAGCAGACTATGCCCGAGTAGTAGTAAAGTATGTTTGATGTTCCTGCCTTTTTAGATTCTTCATATGTAAGGATACTATCCCCAAACATCTGCCACTCTTTGGTGCTTTAAAGAATAGTTGATTTTACCAGAATTATTTTCAGATGATATTTGAATTTAAGATTTTGTTTTTGTGAATTGGATATTTGAAGCTTATCTAAATTAAAAACAGAACATAAAAGGTTTGGCATTGTTAGACTCCAAATCTGATGTAGTGAAGATTTTGGAGCCTCCTTTGCCAACTATTGCTATCCCTTAAAGAGAAAGCGAAACCCAAAAAGTTATCACACCCTTCCAACAGGTTCTGCCTTTACTCAATCTCAAAATATATGTTGTTTTTCACATAACTCAAACTCAAAAGAATTCTATTTTATGAGTTTATTGTTGGACACCATGACACCATACATATATATAGAAGCCTTCTTCTTCTTCTTTTCTTTTTGCAACATAATTAACTCAATCAGAAGTTTGGCCTTAAAGCAATCTAAAGAGACTGAAAACCTAGCAAAAACAAAAAGCATCACAACAGAACTTGGACTTCTTTTTGAAACCTGAGTGCCACTGCCTGCCTTACTCTCCCTTCTCTGATGTTTCGCTGTATTTTTCCCTCTTTATTTTTTAATACATTTCTATTTTCAAAAAAGAAACTAATCTTTTTCTCTTGTTGCCTATGTCCGCAGTCCCCACCAGAAATCTCTAAATAGTTATTGAGCTTGTTAATGCACTGCACTGCCCTGCCCCATCGTGTGCCCAATGGGACCGACCACACATTGGAGTCCTGAGTCCCTTTCCTTTTTCCCGCTTTTGGGAATTTTTCCCTCCAGCTTCACCAAAGACTCTCGGAAATGAGTGTATTTCAAGGAATTAGGATACGAATTAGAGTGGGAAACAAAAGAAAGAGTCCAAGAAAATGCTAGGAATGTGAAACCAAGTAGGCACATGCATGATGTAACTCACAAGAAGCAAAAACACACAGAAGCATTTATTAATCATAATAACATTCTCCTTCTCCATTGCAACTACTTTGAAGATTTTTGATCTTTGGTTCTTCATCTTCTTCTTCTTCTTCTTTGTTTGGGATTTTCACTTGTATCTTCTTCTACTTTGGTACGTATGTTCTTCTCACTATCCTTTTTGGTGTAGTTAAAATCAAGGTTTATGGTGTTAGTTTGTCGATAAGTTTCTGATTATATATACAGATTTGGGGTTTAATCTTTTTTCTCTTTTACATTTCTTTAGAATCTCCACAATGATGTTGGTTCTACTGTACTTTCAACAATTTCTGTGATTTCTATTATTAAAATTGGGTATTTAGTACTGATTGGGGTTTTGTTTGATTACTGAAAAAACAGCTCAAATCAAGATGACACAACTTTAATGTCAAAACATGGTTGAACGGGTACATAGTTTTGCAAGTATATAACTAAATTGAAACTAAATCTAGGTTGGTTTCCTTACATCTTTTGTTGTTTGTGTTGATGATTTAGGAACACAATAAGTTCATCATTTGTATTATTACTGTGTTAGTGTGTATGTATGAAGAGTACTTGAGCCAGATTATGAAAAATATTCGGTTTCATCTGTAAAATAATGGATTTTGATGTAAGCACCTTTACTGACACCTTGTCTTGTTTGATCTTTTTGCTAGAATTTAGAGATCGAGAATGGACAACAATGGAGAACCAGATGCTAATAACAATCCAAGGTATGTCGACATTTTTCAAAATTTTCAATTTTCAAGAAGCTAGAAATGGATTCAACTGAGATGAAGTCAGGGTAATCTGCTTATGCAGTAATTTGGTGATCTTATGTTTGTTATATGTTGATGAATGATGTGTATGAATAGAAAATGGGGGCTTTTTAGTATTGGTATGTACATACATTTAGAAGCTTCAATGACAGAAAAGATTGGTAGTGATTCATTGGTGGTGCTGATAGTCTATCTTTTTTTTTTTTTTTGTAAAAGCCTAGATTGATTGGTTGTTGCTTATGAGATGTTTTCCTCATTACTCGCGTAGTTTCGCATAATTTCCTATCTTGCTGTTTGTAATTGTTTCACTTTCTGTAACTTGGTATTATAAAGACTTTATAACTTGATTTATGTATACCATCATTACTATATTATGCTTCTTAAGTTTGTGTACGTTGGAACGTTATAACGAGATGAGTAGTGAGTTCACATGGTTTTCTAATTGTTTTACTTTCTATTTGAAGTGTACCGGCTTCTATTTGGACCGCAGAGAAATGGATTCAGACGTTTAGGGTTTTGCAGACATTTGCTCTTCGTGCTATGCTCTTCTCAGAAAGTATCTTCCTTTTGGGTCTAGTTGTTGCAGAACACCACCACCCATCACCCAGTTGCCTTGCAGGAAGTGATAAAACTGATGAAATGCTTGCCAAAGGATTAGTGTCACTGTTCTTATTTACTCTTGCCGCCGTTGGGCTGATCACGAAGCAACGCATCGGAGGATTGTCAGCATTGCAGCTGGCACGTTTGAGATCGAAGCTCAACCATGGATACTTCCTATGCACTATTGTTGTCGTAGCAGGAGTCACATTAACAGGCCTTGCAATGATGGACGGCGTTCAGATCGTTTTTGGCTTGTGGAGATGCCGTGCACCATCTACCATTACTTTTATGGTTCTGTCTGGCTACTTCACAGTGCTTGCCGATGGTTGTTTACTTGTTTCTATCTATGATGTGATTTCCACCCAGTAGGAGCTTCACAATTATCTTGTTGGATTGTTTATTTCATAGACGAAGACATAGATGTTTATTAACCGAGTGTAATAGCTAGTGACACTCTGCTGAATCCTGGTTATATCCGACAATGGATGTTTAAATCTAATCGACTTAAGTTGCTGGTTTCTCCTGATTCTTTTTATCTCTAGTCAAGTTGTTTGATAGGCATTGAATTATTGACAATTGCTTTTGTTTATGATTTCGCCTGCTCTTCCCTATTTGGTGCTGTAGATTGGTTTTGATTATGTTTAGCAATTTAATGTAAATCCAGGTTCTCTCATATTGTGAGCAGCATCTCATATTGACAGCATATCCAAGGATAGAACTGCAAAATTGTCCAGAATAACCCAGAATGTGGAGAAAAAATTTTGAGAGACTGGGGGTTGCAGCTGAAACTAAAACTTTTATGAGTTTATTGGACTATATCAATTATCGCCATACATATAAGAAAAGAAACCTCCTGCTTCTATTTTATCCTAAAAGCAATCTAAAAAGACTGGCAAGTGACAACTAGCAAAAAAAAAATCACAACAGGACATGGACTTGTTTTTATTGACCGTTCATTTATCCATTTAACCAAGTTCATTTCTTCATTCCAGTTGCTTCTTTCACAGTATCAGCAGCTCTCGTGCCTTTTCCTTCATCTGCTGACCTGCCTACATTTCATACGCACAATGCAAAAATAAAAAAGATTATAAGCTTTCAATTGTAATTTGATAGTTAGCACAAACTAATAGTAGGTGAGATATTAATTCGGCATAATAACTTAATGATACAGACACAAAGAAAATGTGCGAAACAGAAGAATGCTTGTTCTCATTTCTATCTCATTTTCAACGATACATGATGCCTATATATAGGCCTGAGTGGCGGTAAGAAGAAAACTTAAAGTGCTACCTATATGTAAACGTGGCATAATGTGATACAAATTTGTGCCTAAACTGGATTAGCTTAAACTAGACAAAGCTTATCCTTTAGCCGACTGAGTAAGTGGATCAGCCACTATTCTCGAACGTTCCACAACACTACCCTTGGATGATCCACTATTCAAAATATTGTTTTGTCCAAAACTTTTGTCGGTGAAAATCCGTTGCTTCATTGAAACTTTGCCAGAAAAATCCGGTTGGGATAAAAACTGGTCCAAAGAAAAATAGTGCAATACTTGTGGTTTTAAAGCGATGGTGAAATGATTTTCTCCCTTCGTCAAAGTTGTCCGGGAAAAACGTTTGGGACAAAACCCGAACACTTGAAGCTCAAATTCGAGGTCGGTCGTTGCTGTGAAATGCTTCCTCCATCAAAAATGCATCAGGAAAACCACTAGGGACAAAACCTGAGCGTTTAAAAGTTCATAGTAATGCCGACGTCAATGAGCAGGTTGCACCGAGAAGATGTTTTCCAGAAAAACCATATACGGTAAAAACCCGAACCAAAATGCGATCATCCAATACCACATCTTAAGAACCTCTATGGATATGCATCTCGTTAGATGGTGATCATCGTTCTAAGATTGTTATCTCATTAAAAACCTCGTCAGGAAAACCCAGAGGGACCTGATCGTTGGAAAACATGAGTTCTCAAAACAATGATAAATCCGCAGATGTTGCCTCGTTAAAACCTTGCCCGGAAAAACCAAAAGGGATAAAAACCAGGACGAAGGAAAAAGAGTACAACATTTTGAATTGCAGATAACAGTGGACTCGCATGCCTCATTAAAACCTTGACAAGGAAAAAGAGTACATGACGTAATGTCCAACAATCCCAATATCCATAGTCTTCTGTGGCTTACTTCCCCTGACGGGTAGCCGTCTTAGTTGACCATTCTATCACTCTGTTTGATTTAATTCCATAGAGATCACGTGCCATCATCTAATGCCTTCATCTGCTTCATCTTCCTTTAGTTGAGAGAGTCAGTCTGATTTCCTCCGTGCAATTTCTCAATGATCATCTTTTTGTGCCAGCCTTTTATTCTCCACTAGCTTTGTCTGAACAATCGTAACCTATTGGAGGAAAACAAGTATCCTCTATTTACCAGACTATTAGCTAGGAAAATGTTTAGTTGCTTCATCAAACCTGCTAAAAATCAAAAACTTAAACTGTCTGATTAGCTTTTCTCCGTGGGAGACATCTAGCGATCTTTCATGAAGAAGATCAAGCTTGGTGGTACTACGAAGATGAGGGGGCATTCTCTTCGGACCAATGTCTCGATATTGGTGCTGGGTAGAGCCAGACTTACATGTTTACCACAAACCCAATATCAGGTATCTATAGCATATTTCATCTAATATACCATTTACACATCTTTTGTGTAACACAAACCACGAGAATGATACAACTCTATTATTGAGATGTAAACCGATCAATATTAGAAGTAAAAGATCACACAGTTGCAATTGTGCCAGCTTGTCCATTTAAACATGTCTAAACCTTCAAGGTTGACGAAGTTTAAGGACTTCAAGCTACAATGCTCAACTAACATGTCGAGACCTTGTTTTACCGAGAATATTATCTCGAACTCCTGCTTTAAGCATTTTTGTGCTTTGGAGGACTCTTGAAGTTCCAATAAAGTAGATGTTATATATATCAAATCTAGTAAATGCATAGTACATGGGCATATAAGGTGGTTCACACATATCCTGGGTATAATAAGCATTCGCTTAGACGATTGACTACCTTCGTCTTTATTGAGCAAATGCATATGACATGGTGATTCAACCGATAGTTAAAAAAAACTTGAGAATTTATATGCGGTTATGCGTACTTCACACGGATACGCAATAACCACATCCTTTAATTCAACCGATAGATGCACGTCGAGTTCTTAAAAGACTGCCCAGACAAATACCAAAGAGGTAGTTGCATCCATAACAGAAATATGTTTCTTTGTAATCCATATCGAGTTTCTATGAAAGACTTTGTGCCATTTGTTGACTTTGCTTTTTCACTATGCACAAACACCCACCGTAGCCACACGGGGTCACATCATAGGATGTTAGTACTACAAACACCCACATGTGGCTAAGAATAGCTCACATTATCGAGCGTTCTGGTTGTAGTACCAAAACCATGCATTTTATGAGAAACCGTTATTCCGCCTGAATCCCTCCTTTCATGTTTAACCAATCATTCCTTTGATGAAATTCCAATATAGAGAGTGGTTCAAGACCAGCATCATCTACGGCAGTATCATTGGATACTTTGAGTATGTCACTGACAATCATTTTATTACGGTAGCAAATTTCTCTATTGCATATAAGCTTTATTGGAATCCTCTCATTTTGAGGTTCCACGGCCTTTGCAGAGACGTTCTCTTATTAGGAGAACTATACTTAGAGAAACCAGATCTTCTTTTGATAGTCTCTTTGAGAGAACTATCTTTCAATGATTGTGGACCTGGCTCTTCTTTTCAGGAGGTGCGAATATTTTAAATAAACTATTCATCCACGTTGTGGTGTGTTTTAAATGACACACTTACTACTACTACATACACAGACTTCTCATGGAGAAACTTGATTTGTAATTTTTGAAGATATCAAATCTTTTGTATGTCTTTCATTGCTGAAAACATCCAGATGAGATACGTCCTGGTTCATTTTTGTGCAAACCAGGATACTTCACGTCATTTTTCAGGCGTCAGTTTTTCTTCCCCCAAACGGTGGGAAGACTTTCTCATCAAATTTTGCAAATCTTGTGTAGTAGCATATGCAGTGGAACATAGCATGTCTTAAACGAAAAAAAAAACATGAAAATGGTTACAAGAGTAATAAGTTCAAAAGGTGTAAAAACATCAAATATACTAACCATCAATGCCCAAAGCATCACTAGGATAATACAACATCAACGACTGACAAACGAGAGTTTCATTTAATATCTATATATGAGTATAGATACACAGTTACCACCCAGTTGATATGTCGACCTGGTTAGTGTCAGAGGAAACTCACTGTTAAGGGTTGGCGCTATACAACAAGCGACCTTCATTTTCTCACTACACCTTCATAAAAGCATCAAATTTTCATTGATGCTAAGACCAAGGTCCCGAAAGCGTACACAAGGGAGAAAAACACTTCATTATGAACCGAGGTTCATATCTGCCAATCATATAAACTTTGTCGATAATTCCTTTGCAAAAAGGATACCCATCCACACTGATTTCAGTAGCTACTCTGAGTATTATCGACGACCAGTTAACAATCAGTTAATAACGATCTCACATCATTTTCTAGAGTACGAGGATATTCTAATCCATTTGGTACCAAATCTTAACATGCGGATATTTTTCGCCTTGAGATATCAACGCAAATTTCATGGATATGCTCCTCGTCAGGAGTTATCAACTCATAACTGAAAGAGAATATGGACGTCATCTGATTAGATTGGCATACCTCATACAAGAGGTTTTCGTCTATGCTTCTAAGCATATTTCCGGACGAAACAATCGCTGTGATTACATGGCAAGCCTTGCAAGGACTTTAATATATGCCGAATCAAGCAAGCATACTATTGCTAAATCTAGCAACAGAGTAATCTCCAACACCTCGGGCATTTCTCGGTGTGAGAATTTAGATGAGACACAACTTGATTTAACCAATGTCATCGACGATTCTCCCCCTGATCCTCAGGCGGGAATGTCTCATTAACAGAACATCCAAGTTCCGCATTACTCTACCTATCAAGGGAGCAGCTGGGTGCAGAAAGCGACAATAACACGCAACCCAGGAGAGATAACTGATCAAGTTTCTCTCTCTCGTTCTTTGTCCATCCGGAATATTATAAAGAATTTACATTTTCATGTAAACTTAACGATGAACCGTAGACGAATTTTGTGACCATAGACACTATCTCAATATCATTACCGGTCCTGCCAAGACGACCGATAGAGATCAACAACAATGAACATCATTTCAAATGCACGTACGGTGTCTTTTATGTCACAACGATAGCAGAGCTCTTCCAGGCTCAAAGATGGCTTATTCAAACCAATCAATATGCTACCATCCCATATTATTCCACTTCTAGTGGTACGGTACTCATCAGGTTATTAAACCCGAGAATTATTGTGGTTCCCATATTCAAATATGCCTACCAAAATTGTATTTTTCTTCTTTGCCAAAGATATACTTATTTGCATAGGTACTGGTTGCAAATTTAATTTACCAAATTCTTGATTTTAGGTAATAGCTCGGGCGATGAGGAGACATGATATTAACTCTAAATATCATTTTAAAGAAATGTGGCACTCATTATCGCTCGACTTTTGTATATTTACGGCGCAACTAAAATATGCAGCTCTCGTTGTTGCTCCCACAACATATACAAAGTGAAAATTAAGCACTAGCTCTTTGAAGCTTGTCGATGCATATAATAGGCGCATATTACGTATGCCGTAAAATTTGCGAAAGCACATAAGGCCACAAATATGCGAACTGTTTTTTGAACTGTTGTATTTTATTGCCTTGCAACGGTTGGTGTAATTGTTTTCTATTTTCTTCATTTCCTTTGTAACGGTTCCAGGGACTGTTGCTGTTTCTCACGGACCTTTCACCATGGTTTTGCTGTACTTTTGTGGCCCTTTCTGGAACTTTCTGAGATGCTTTTCTGGAGGTTTTCCCTGGGGTATTCAAGCACCTTGAGATGTAGGTAACTTGACAACCTTGTGATCATGACAGTAGTGATTTTGACGTTTTACAAACTCGAACACGTAGACACTACGTTATTTGGGAAGCAAATTTTTCCGACTTTGGACTCGAATATCTGCGGATCGAACATCCTGGCAAAGCAATCTTAGCGAACTTTCCGATGAGTCGGTCTTGGTGGCCTCGACTATGAAGCTGGACTGCGCAGCAGTTGCGATCAATCGATTGCAATAACTTTGGCTAATCGAATGCAAGCAATTGCGATCACCGGATCGCAAAGTGGATCAGTAATCAAATCGACCCAACCATGTTGTGGATCGAATATCCAAGACCAATTTTGACGATGTTTTTACGCCATCTTTTACCGTGGACCGAACGTCCTAGGGGTGATTTCATCGATCTTTGTAGTGATGCGGCTTTTGTAGTTTCGAAGGTAATAGTTTTAGCAGATCTCGAAAACGAATCGGATTGCAGCGATCGCGATCAACTTGATCGCATGATCTCATGCGATTACATGGTCAGTGCAGAACTGCGATCACCTGGATCGCAACAATTGCGATCGATCGATCGCAGCCGTTACGCTCAACCGGACTCCAACAATGATTGATTTTTCAAAACGCTCGATCTGCTTTTTCACGGACACGATTTTGAAGCATTTTCTACAACTTTTCTCAATGGGAGAACACGATTTCTTTTCTCGTATCTCCCCTTAGTCGGCGCCAATGTTTGTACCCAAAATTACTCTTGGGCACGAAACACGATGAATGGATAGTTTTGGTGAGTATTAGGGTTTGGAGATGGATTGGAAAGCAAATAAAGAGACACAGAGGTTTAACGTGGTTCGGCATGGTTTGCCTACATCCACGGGTGAATCCCCTTGGGGAGTAGTGTTTTATTGATAATCGAATTACAGTCTATTTTTTCTCTCTTTTTCCTCTATTGGCTTCCCCCTTCCTGATTTCTGCCCTCTCCTATTTATACAGTTTCACATCTAAATATAAACATAAATTACATTAACTGCTCATTCATGTCTCCATCATCAATTCTCATATGAAACAAATTGAGTTAATTACGCATGTATGAAATCGCGCAATTAGTACCGCATGGTCAAAACTGCTGCATTTAGCACCGCATGGTCGAAACTATCGGACTTCAATTCGCATGGTTGGCTAACTGGGAATTCAATGCATGGGTAGGGACCCGGCTTGATGGTTGATGGGCATGATGGTGGCGGTGTGGATGGAGGCCGGCAAACGCGGCATGGTTGGAGACCGGGTTGGAAGCATGGTTGGAGACTGGTTAGCGTGTGGAAGAGTTTTTGGTCGTGAATTGGTTTGCGGCATTGGCAGCTACAAGACCGGAAATTGGCTAGGGGTGCGACCGACCGATAGTTGACCGACGCGGTTGACCTTGACTGTTGACCGACCGTTGACCATGACCTTGACCGGAAGTTGACTTTGATAGTTGACCGACATTGACCACCGACATTGACCGGAAGTTGACTTTGATAGTTGACCGACTTTGACCATTGACCCGGTCCAGTGCACTTGGTGGGCTGCCTTGGTTGATCGGGTTAGTGGGCTTGGATGAGGACCAAAACATGATTCAAGTATCAATTTGGCCCATTAAGTGGTATTTTTACTTATGGTACAAACACAATCCTATTGTGATTGGTTAAGTCCGAACCTATTATCAAGTAATCATACTTCGTTGTTGTATTGTCTCGATCTTGTATCCATAGTCAATCACGCAAGTTATCTTGTTGTCTTATTGTCTCGATCTCGTATCCATAGACGATCACACGAAGTGTGAACCGATTAGTTGTATTGTCTCGACTTTGTCCATAGACAATCAGTTTCGGAGAAAGGGCTTATAGGTGGAAAAGTTTTAGATTGAGGTATATTTGGGTACCCACGTCTTTTCAGTAATGTTTTGAAAGATCACTTGCTTCATTAAAGCAGTTGTGGGGTGTATGAAGCAATCCATTGTTAATAGAATAATTAACTAAAAAATCATTATTTGTAATATTACAAGGATTCCAAAAACGCAACCTGATCAGCGATAAATTGACAGTCTTTGATCTGAAAATGTTTGTATATATATTTAGTTAGTCAATCCAAAATATATTTAAGATCCCAGATTTTTCAACAAAAAAATATTCATGGTTCATATACAGAAAAATCTTTTGTGAAATCTCATGCATTTTCAAGATAAGATGTGTCACATAGAACACTGTATCATTGTTACTAAGCTTGTCAGTAAATAATACCATGTGATACAATTCTATGATATTAGAGATATTATGTAGGTCAACTAAGACATTCTCAACCATAATCTCAATTCCTAACAAATTTAGGAATAATAGTATTACATACTTCATTCGTGTATTCCACCACGAGTCTTTGAAGTAGTCAAACCCTGCTATCACGTTAACTGAATCATTCTTAGGATTCATTTCTTATAGGTTGGATTGCACCAAACACAGATTGTTATATCTTTTCGTGTTTGCCTGCTCTGATACCAATTGAAAATACGAGGGTACCCAAATATACCACAATCTTAAACTTTTCCACCTATAAGTCCTCTTACCGAAAGTGATTGTCTATGGACTAAGTCAAGACAATGCCATTTAATCGGTTCACACTTCGTGTGATCGTCTATGGATACGAGATCGAGACAATACTACAACAAGTTAACTTGTGTGATTGACTATGGATACAAGAGAAAATACCACAATGAATTATGATACTTGATAATAGGTTCGGACATTACCAAACTCTATAGGATCACTATCAAGTAATACGGAGTTAACGTTTGTGTAATTTACTTTAAACTATAATAACAACAATTATAATTGCGGAAAACAAAAGTAAATGATATTGCAAGATTTTTTTAACGAGGAAACCGCAAGTGCAGAAAAACCCCGGGACCTAGTTCAGAATTGAATACTCTCATAATTAAGCCGCTATACAAAATCAAATCAACTTCAGAGATAGTTGAAACCAAGAAACTAAACCTATAGTTCACCTAGTTTCTTCAGATATCCTCAAGCTTCCGACATTCAATAAGTGCACGACTGAACAATTCCTTTGGTTCGTATTCCAAATAGTAATGGAACAACAAATCGCTTCGGTAACAACTCTATTCAATCTTAGTGATATGATTTAGACAAAGGCTCTTCTCGTTTAATCCATAAACTCCTTTGTCGGTTTAGATCTATCTATCCAACAACTACCAAAGTAGCAGAGTTTAGATTTTGCAATCAAAAATAGGATCTATCAAGATACTATATAATGATTCCATCTACGCAACTAATCAATCAAATCTAACAAAGATAAACTGATTATAGTTGGATCCCGATCCGATCAAGTTTTGTACACACCAAAGATTATGAACCCAATAAAGAAATATTCTTTGTCTTCAAATCTTCTTAAATCTTCAATAAACACCTGCACACCACAACTTGAATCTATTGTGATCAATCACGCACAGAAATGCAGTCCGTTAACAATGGATTATCACAAGACGTCTTTAGATCTACAAACAGTTCTAAAGATCCCGTCGATACTTCGATCTAGTTTGAGTGAATCTTATATCGAATGAAGATTCTCAAGAATAAACAAACTAGGTGCAATCA
The DNA here is from genome assembly GCA_023531295.1 of Papaver armeniacum. Lineage (NCBI taxonomy): Eukaryota > Viridiplantae > Streptophyta > Magnoliopsida > Ranunculales > Papaveraceae > Papaver > Papaver armeniacum. The sequence continues at coordinate 174,169 of JAJJWW010008634.1, read as the reverse complement.
AAGTTCAACAACCGTTAGTCAATCAAATCAAATTGAAAACTAATAACAATGCAATTATCTAGTTTCCAACCAACGGTACTCGTAGAGCTTCTTGATCCCACGAAGTCTTTAAACGAGCGGTCGTAAGAGATTTCGCCTAATTAAGGTACTTTCCTCTCCGAATGTACGGCTCCACCAAGAACAACACAACAAGGTAGTTTTGTGCTTGGCTCTTACGATAGTTTGCTCGAAAATGCAAACTTGGGTATTTATAGACCAAGGAAGTTTGGACACCAAGGAACTTCCAAAACCGAAATATTCTTAAGATATGCAATATATTTCCAAATCGGTTTTCATAATTCTTGGAAATGTTTTGTCCAATATTAACCGAAATATCACTAGAAAATCTCAAATTAGTAAATGCACATTACTAATTATTATTTTACAGAGATATGCATATCTTTCAACCATTAGATCGAACTTAGCTTGTTATACACAAATGAAAAGTGGCTTCATTTAGATATGGATAACCGTACCTAAACGTGTACACTTTGTTGGCTCAACAATAGTTAATCAAAGTTAGCCATATGAACACTTCATATCAACCTTGTTCATCTTAACACAACTAGTTCAAATGACTCAAATGAAACTAGTTATAGAGTTGTTCAATTGTATATATTCTCATAGAATTATACAAGACACAATTGAAGCCAAATCGATTTTGATTCACTCGAATCAATTCATGAACATTATAGCCACGGTTTGCAAAAGATTGCATTCCTTATTTTATTTATGTATTTTTTCATGAAAAAACCGATTTTAGAAAACCCACTCAAGTATGCAAACATGTAAGCATACCTAAGTAGTCGGACTTGGTCTGGGTTCGCCAGTATGCGAACACGAACGAGTACGCATACTATCATACATGACCAAACTCAGTTGAATTCCCGGAATTGAACTGTTAAGCCGGACGCATACGGGTATGCATACTAAGTTCCCGGACTTCAACTATCAAACCAGTACGCATACGGGTATGCATACTATGGTTCCCGGACTTGGAATAGCTTGTAACAGTTAGCATACAAGTACGCATACTGTGCTATATCCAATCATGGTTAATTGTTCTAAATTCCCATTTCAATTATTGAAACATTCTTAGAGGACGAAAATAGCTGTCTCACACAAACTATTAGCTTCAAAGCAATTTTCAAGGGATAAAATGATCAATAAGAAACATTCCGAGTCTACACCAAAATGACCTGTCTCACACAAATCATATAAGATGTTACCGAGAGATTTTCACATGATCATATTTTGACTTTCGTCAAGAATATAAGATGAACTTGGTTAAAGAGAAATCTTACCAACACATATTTTGAAAAATATGTAAGTGAGTTAAACTCAGCTCGAAATATCAAATGTGTATAATCGAAGTCTATATAACTATACGACTTTTGTCTCAAATAGGAGATAGAGTAGAAATAGACTTTTGAGTGATAGATGAGTTCAAGTCTCCACATACCTTTTGTTGATGAAGTTCTACAAGCTCCCCTTAGTAGTTTTTTGTCTTCAACCGATGAATGTCATGAAGTCTAAAGCTCAACTACACATTCTATCCTAATCCGAGACTTAGCTATAAGTAGACTAGAAATCAAGACTTATAGTTTTGACAACTAAACTTGACAAACAAGCTTGAGATGGCAACGCTTGCAAGTTCGACCGAGCATTGCTCTAACAGTTAGGAATGGTAGGAATTCTTTTTTATATTTATAGATTGGGATTATGATGTAAACCTGTATAATTGTTCTTGTTGTCTCGTTGTAATATTCAAATTTGATGTAATAAATGGAGACCGATTCAGTCCTGTAACACTCGTGATCTTGAATCGGAGTTTGATTATCAATATATGAGGCTTGCCTTTTTATTTCCAAAAATAAAAGAAGGTGTAACAGACATGTGATGTCACATACATCAATTTTGTTGCACAACAAATAAAGGTAATAGTCTCTAGCAGAATCTAACTGACACTAACAGACAAGTAATTTTTCCTAGCTAACAAATTATATGTTCGACATGTGTACAGCTGAGGCCGGGAGGAGAAAATCACTACTTCATTAGTCTTCATACTTATTTCCTTATTTTGAGTGAAAAATAAAAATTTAAAATATCACGCGGTTGAAATAATATTTAGAAACCACTTTAATCATGAAAAATAAGTAAATAAATAAATTATATATAATATTTAAGGATGCAAATTTTCATAAACATCCATATTAATTTCTCCCTAATTTTCCCTTTAATTGTTCCTAATTATTGGGATTCAAAATTATTTTTTCCTAGAATGAAGTAAAATGTCAAACCTATATATTACTCTACACATGTAAGTATTCAAAAAAAAATGTTTATTGATAAAAGAAAAATAATTATTTTGTTGATAGAATTACATCATGAATAAGGGTAATTGTTGAATTTCTATTTAGACAATTGTGTGTGTCTTATCTACATGGACAAAGGAAAACCAAAATTCCTCATATAATATTACTTGGATGGAAGGAGTAGTTTCTTATGTTTCAAGAGTTCTCATTAACTTATACTTTTTACTGTTTTACATTGATTGATGTAGATATTTGAACCATTTATCGCTCGTTAACTTATAAGAAATTGCGGAGATTTTCTTTTTAAAAAACTTTTAACCTTGACTAGGTTTATATAAATCAAGAGAATTTTTAAAATAACGTCAACACGAGGATTATATATCATGGCAAAGTTATTCTAATAATATTTCTTTATCGACGGTAAAATCTTAGAGTTAATAAGGAGAGGTGATGAAAAACAACGAAAGTTGAATAACTCTATTAACGATTTCATGGAGTTTGTTTGTTTTCAAAATTACGCTTCTTAATTTTGATTATTTTGGTGTTGTATATAAAAATTGGAAAGAAAGATTTTGGATTATAAAAATAATAAAGATTTGTTGAGTAAATTACATCAATCATGTACATTGGGTTACGAATAATCCACTTGTTTCACGACAAGTGGTATTTTCGCTTTTGTTGTTTGGTATTTTTAGCCAATAATAAAAAAGTGAAAATATCACTTTTTTTTTTTGAGTAATAATAAGAAGAGAGAGAAGAGAGAGAGAACAACTTTCAATTAGCCAGAGAGGGAACCATATATTACATAGGTATATCATTCTATTTAAACAAGGGAAGGGAAAATCCTAGTATTCTAATGGACCGCACATCCATGGGCCACAAGCCCTATAACACTCCCCCTTGTGTGGTTCAATAACATAAATTTATACATAGTGCTTCACATATAGTTCTTTGAATGTCGTTCTCTCCTTGGTAACTTGTGCCGAAATCAATTGCCTTACTAAAACTTTGACAAGGAAAACCCAGTGGGATAAAACCTTGGTACAACTCTTCATATGTAGTACTTCACATGTTGTCTCGTACTTTACATGTAGTCCATCACATGTAATACGACCTTCAAAGATCGATAAGTCTAAGTTAATTTCCTCGTTAAAACTTTGTCAGGAAAACCCAGAGGGACAAAATCTGAACTAAAGAAAAAAGAGTATAATATTAAGCAAACTTAGAACATAGTTGACAAGGAAAATCCAGTGGGATAAAACCTTGACGAAGAGAAAAGAGTACAACGTGACAGATGCAAGTAAAGGTGATCCGTTGCAGATGATCACTTTGCTCCGTTGAAGTTGACTAGTTGCTTCACAACTCTTAAGGCAGAAAATCATCATGGGAAAAACAATAGCCTTGGCTGGGAAATTACATTCACGGTATTTGTTGTTGTCTCATTAAAAACCTTGCCGAGTAACAAAAACCTGTGGGAAAAAGCAACCTCGGTGAAGGAATATAGTTCAACACACCATTAGATGCTCCCCCTGATGTTAGATAATTTTCATTAGTCTAATATAGTTAAAAGGAGTTTATCACATTTTACTTTGGTGACTTGAATGTTTATAAGACCATGTTGTTTATTTTCTGGAAGTTACGTTGCTTAACAAAATATCGCGTTTCATTTCTTTAATTCAGATATTTTCAATATTATCAACGCGATCTTTATGTCTTTAACGTTAAACATAATTGATGTTTTTAGTGTTGTCTCGCAGAAAACCTTGACGAGTAACAAAACCCTTTGGGAAAAACTCTATTCTCGATCGAAGGGAAAAAGTACAACACATCTTCAACTTCGAAGTAAAATATGTCGATATCATATCCTTGGATCCTCCGCCTGATGTCAGCATCTCTCCCCGATTACTTTCAGAGTTGTTCCAGACAGTTCCTTTAGTCATGTACTTTTCGAAACTGAATATCGGTAATGACTTAGAAAATAGTCTACTTCCCCCCTGATTACTTTCATTGGAGAAGAGATTATTGTTCCTTCATAATCAACAACCTTTGGATTGTAGTTCCTTTAGCATTCCTTTCTATGTCTTTGCAGGGATAAAACAAACTCATGTCTATGGTTAATTTTAAGTACATGATTACATTCACTGTACCATTCCAATGACGTTGCGTTGGTGCTGAGCTATATCTAGCTAACAAGTTCCCCGAGGATGTAAAATTTAATCGAGTATATTACTATACTAAGTACAACAATGCGTATATTGTACTTATATATGGAAATTTCATCCCCAACACATCTTCATCATCTTCCTTTAGACGAAATGGTCACTTACTTACATTTGAACCTCGACTAATCATGGGAGTGCTATCAGGATGCATGTCTTAGTTAAATTGCCTAACAACTTTAGACATATGAAAACTAGTGGAATAATATACCACAAGCTTAGTATTCGGTCGAGCTTTCCCCAGATTTTTTTTATCTCAAATTCGGATTTCAAACAGCTTTTAAGGTCTCTTATTACATCAAGAGTACCCATCATGTCTGTACCATCGACATAGATAGCTACAATTCCAAATCAGGAACTTTTTTGTGAATACGCAAGGAAAAATAACTTATTTGTCTATCCCCTCCAAATCAAGTAGACACTTATACGTGTATACCACATCCGCCTGATTGCTTCAATCTACAAGTGAGCGTTTTATCTAACTGTAATCACACTCTGTGGTTTAGAGTCACTTGATTTGGGAAATAAAAGGCTATCATGTACTTTTGTAAATATCTGTTATCTCTTGATTCTTTCAGATATACGTAACAACCACATACATATGCTGCATTTCAAGACCTTTTGAAATTACCAAGCTAATTAACTAAGTAGCGGAACACTATAACGTTCATTACAAGTGAACAATTCCAGGGCTTTCTGAGAAACCTCACGCCACAAGGCGAGTCTTTATACTTTGAGACTGCTTTCTTCTCATTATGCTTTGTGAAAAATTAATCATGTATGTCCTATAGGCTTTGCACTTGGTTGGTTAGTACTACCACACCAAATACCTGTATATTTGTCAAAGAACCAAGTTCTACCTGGATTGTATTGGACAAATATGCTCTTCGTTGAATTTAAGCAACAAGGAGCTTGGTTCGATCTCATCTTGCTCCATTTCCTTAAGCAAGTGTATATGAAATTAATCATCAATATGCTCGCATGATCTTTCATTGACTTGTGCGCATTCTCATAATCCACTTGGAATGTCATTGTTCTCTGGAATCATTAAACTTCGAAGCGTCCTCCAGTTTGATTCATGGACATATTCAGAGATAATTTTATGAGATGATTTTTGATGATATATATATATGTTGTGCCTTACTCACCTACGCACTTCCACTAAGTGTAGTTGCAACACCTTAGTCTATGGTGTATATCCCTTATTGAGGATTTGTAACCCTGCAGGTAGGTTTGCAGCTGGTATGTGTGACTTCATCACTTTAGCGACATCAGTGTACATTCCGAAAATCGATTATTCTTTGTCACTTCACATTTACATTTGTGGAGTACAAGAATCAATATGAGACACAGTGGGAAGCACACCACAACAATTCCCGTCGTTCCCTTAGAAAATACTTTTTCTTATATCCCCCTAAGGACGGGAAGACTGTCTCATTAAAGTGATAACCCGCAAATCTAGTGGAAAGAGATCTCTTGCCAAAAGTTTTAAAATGCGGATAATTGTTGGGAACTCATTTCCAACATAACTACTTAACAGTTTTGAAGACCCATCATAGTACGATGTGGAGTCGTAATGGCACATATATAGTGCAACTAAAAATGCGTAATAACACGAATGACAGTCTTATATCCAGTTACCAACTGGTACGCAGAAAAGGTTGACTAATATTGGGTTCTAAAACGAATTAAGTAAAGATGCGCGTAATATTGCATATCCCCAAAGCAATAAAAGGTAGGTTGGTACGCATAACCTATTCCTTAGACACCATTTGTAACCTTTGATGGTAGCTTCTGCGAGACCATTGGGTATAGGATGCTCTACATTGATCCTATTAAACATGCAATAACCATCAAGTCCTTTTGATGTATACTCTATAGCATTTACAAGGGGTGGTGAGTCCTTACATGTATAATATGTGCTAGTAGTTTTCCAAATGCAACATTACTTGGGAACTATAACTAGTCCAAAATGTAAAAAAATCAACGAGAGCCATAAGTCACTTTAATGGTCCGCATTTTGCATGGATATTTTTCTAAAATCACCTTGTTTTCTTTGTAATATGTATTATTTACCATTTTCATCTTAGGATAGTCTCAATCCTGTTTTACTAAAGGCTTTGTGAAATGAGTGATATTCTCTTACTTAAAAGCATAATGGGAAGGGGGGTTGTGCATCTAGTTCTTTAGAAAACACTTATTGATAGATATGTCGTCATTTCGCATTTTTTCAATCTTTCTCCCGTTTTTTTTCACTCATATAAAGTTATGTTCATGTGAGTCCTTTCAAAACGATCATGTCACAACCAAAGTTGCTATCGTTATGCCCAAATCCCGAGTCAATTCCCAACATTTCATCGTCGGAGTCAATATGGATTCAATAATCCAAATACTATAGTGATTTACATTTCACTAGATTGAATCATTACTTTCTCTAAAATATATTTCCTTCCAAATATATTAGAGACTATAAAAGATGCAATCAATTACATTCTCATCAATGTGAGGTTCCACATGATATCCATTTGCATGGATATCTTTGGAATATAACAAGGTGTGATTATCTCTCGATACATATAGAGATTTTGCGACGTCTTTGTCCTATCTTGAAAACAAATTTTGAGCAGTGCCGCGCTCGATGATCCAATCCTCGTAGTCACATTATAAGAAATTAGTTCAACAACTAGTGTATATTCCTTATGTTAGAGCATAGCTCGGTTGAACACACCAAGCGTTGGTATGTCAAGTTTGGTTGTCATATTTTAGTGAATCAAAACTCATTTAAAGAGTCGCTTGATTATTTACTAGAGTCAACTTCGTATAGGTTAGCTAGAAAGTTATTAGGATATGAGACATACAATTATTACTCGAAGGCTTGAAGAATGTGAAGAAGTAAAGAGCTACAACGACGACATCATCCTTCCTCTTGAGGTTAGTAATATTTTGACTTGAATTGTTTCATTCCTAACGTATCTTTCAAGTCGTGATATATTGAAAACATAATCTGCCGAAGCCGTGTATGATAATACTATAATTAGACGTAGTATTAAGGAATAACAATATGAAGTATAATGCCTATCTTTTGAAATTCGTATATAAGTGTTGATGGTGGTTTTTAGACAAGGGGTAAAATCGTAAAACCCCATGACCTAGTGTTACCCGCAACACATTAACTAAGAGCATTTAACTCAGGTGTAAATAATTAATAGGGGTATTTTTTCAAAATACCAGATTAGGGTTTTCAACACAGAACCCTAATTCCAAAATCAAGCCGCACCTTGCGCACCATGGCAACAATGCCAAACCAAGCCGCACCCTGAGCACCATGGCAACAATGCCAAACCAAGCCGCATACTGCGCACCATGGCAGCAATGCCAAACCAAGCCGCACTCCGCGCACCATGGCAACAATGCCAAACCAAGCCGCACCCCCGCGCACCATGGCAACAATGCCAAACCAAGCCGCACCCTGCGCACCATGGCAACAATGCCAAATCAAGCCGCACCCTGCGCACCATGGCAACAATGCCAAACCAAGCCGCATACTGCGCACCATGGCAGCAATGCCAAACCAAGCCGCACCCTGCGCACCATGGCAACAATGCCAAATCTCCAAGACGCTATGCCTTTGGCCCACGCCAATTATAGCGCCCTAGGCTTGCAAGACTTGCAACTAGGTCAGCACGGCCGCACGTGCCATTGGCACATTCCAACACGTGTCGCAAGCCATATTTCCAAGCCGCTATGCCTTTGGCCCACGCCCAACATAGCGCCCTAGGTTTGCAAGACTTGCAACTAGGTCAACATGGCCACACGTGCCATTGGAACATGCCAACACGTGCCGCAAGCCATATTTCTAAGCCGCTATGCCTTTGGCCCACGCCAATTATAGCGCCCTAGGCTTGCAAGACTTGCAACTAGGTCAACATGGCTGCACGTGCCATTGGCACATGCCAACACGTGTCGCAAGCCATATTTCCAAGCCGCTATGCCTTTGGCCCACGCCAAATATAGCGCCCTAGGTTTGCAAGACTTGCAACTAGGTCAACATGGCCGCACGTGCCATTGGCACATGCCAACACGTGCCACAAGCCATATTTCTAAGCCGCCATGCCTTTGGCCCACGCCAAACATAGCGCCCTAGGTTTGCAAGACTTGCAACTAGGTCAACATGGCCGCACGTGCCATTGGCACATGCCAACACGTGCCGCAAGCCATATTTCCGAGCCGCTATGCCTTTGGCCCACGCCAAACATAGCGCCCTAGGTTTGCAAGACTTGCAACTAGGTCAACATGGCCGCACGTGCCATTGGCGCATGCCAACACGTGCCGCAAGCCATATTTCTAAGCCGCTATGCCTTTGGCCCACGCCCAACATAGCGCCCTAGGTTTGCAAGACTTGCAACTAGGTCAACATGGCCGCACGTGCCATTGGCACATGCCAACACGTGTCGCAAGCCATACTTCCAAGCCGCTATGCCTTTGGCCCACGCCAAACATAGCGCCCTAGGCTTGCAAGACTTGCAACTAGGTCAACATGGCCGCACGTGCTATTGGCACATGCCAACACGTGTCACAAGCCATACTTCCAAGCCGCTATGCCTTTGGCCCACGCCAAACATAGCGCCCTAGGCTTGCAAGACTTGCAACTAGGTCAACATGGCCGCACATGCCATCGGCACATGCCAAACACACACGCCGGTAGCCTAACTTGCAAAACCGTGCAACCTACCACCAAGGCATTCCGCACATGCCATTGGCACATGCCAAACACACACGCTGGTAGCCTAACTTGCAAACCGTGCAACCTACCACCAAGGCATTCCGCACATGCCATTGGCACATGCCAAACACACACGCTGGTAACCTAACTTGCAAAACCGTGCAACCTACCACCAAGGCATTCCGCACATGCCATTGGCACATGCCACACGCGCCACTAGCAAAGCGCCACTTGCACTCAAGATGCAACCAACACTCGAGACATCGACACAAACTGGGGATGCTTCTTTAGGGTTTTGGTTTGGCAGATCCAAACATGCAGCGTACACTACGCTCACATTAAGAAAGCGTGAAAAGGAATAAAGCGGTCAAATAAAGAGGAAATAATGGTGAAAAACGTTTTTCGCCCATTAAACCATGCGGTTACCACCTCCTCCCATTATTTCACCCTTTACTCTCTTCCTTCATGAGGCCAGGGTACGTTTCAATCTCGACTTGTATAAATAGGTCTTACCTATTTCCACCGGACAACAAGTCTCGGTCGGGAGAAATATACTACACTTACACTCTCGGAAAGGCAACTTTGCAAGCTCTCCCAAAAGCTTTCATCTCTTGCAAGCTTCCTAAGCTTTCACTTTACGATACAAGTCGAGATACTACTCTCCTCAACGCCTTTCTTTGCTTCCCTCCCCAAATCAACCCTTCTCCTCCACTTTGTGACCGAAGCAAGTCCGGAACGGCCATTTCTTGGTTTAGGCCGGACTTGTACGGATTGATCTCTCGAATCTATAAAGTGCTCACGTGCAGCACATTTGTTTAGGGTTTGAACCCAGTTTCTCACTCACCTACCGAATTTACCGAAATCGGCAGAAACGATTTTTACCCATAAACAATAAGACATCGACATAATAGTATGAATGTTATTATGATTATGTATGGGTATGGGTGAAGATTTCGTCCTAGGAAACAATGTTTTACATTCGTTTTAAGGAAGTACATTCATAAACTTGTTTTGTGAATCGAAAGGGAAATCGCTAGGCTTATTGGTATTGTTATTCATTGCAAATCTTTTGATTACCAATATGTGTGTTTAGTATAACCGCTCATAACTTGTTTATGTATCTTGGTAAAACTATTCACAATGCCTGACTTATGTATCGGTATGACTTTTATTAGTGAAACCAATCTTAAGTAATCACCTGAGATGGTATGATCGATATTTGTAATTGGTGTGATCAATTCTAGTCATTGGGTAACCGATCCTAGTACTTGGTGGGACTAATCACAAGATATGTAATCGATCCTTGTAGTAGGTTAACACGTTTTAGTAATTGGTGTAACCGATTCTATAACTTGTGCAACCGATCACAAGTAATTACCATAAATAGTGGTAACCGATCCTGGTACTTAGTTAACAAAGTTTTGGAAACTAATGTGACCAATCCTAGTAGCCACTTGGAGGTAGAACCGAAACTTGTTTTGGTAGAACCGTTAAACCCATGAATGGTGATTGAATGTTTTTGATCAATCACATAGTTCTTGGAAATCAGATGAACCAATTCTAAACTCGTATGGAAGTGTGGCAAATCGGTTCCAAGATTGTAAATATGAAATAGGATTTAAAAAGTAAAGATGTTGACATACTTTGAACACGTGCAGTAATTCTTATCTATTATTGTTCAAAGATATTCCTTAATAGCTAAAGGAGAATCTCGGATCGAAATAAATTGAGAATCTTTTAATTAAGGTTTTTAGTTTTATATGCTTTTAATTTCCAGCAATTAAATGCATATCTTTAGAAAATAAAATTTGGTAATGTGCATTTAATAATTGGAGATTTTCTATTGAGATTTTGGTCAATATTTGTACAGAGCATTTCCAGGAATTATGAAAACCGATTTGGTGTTTATTGCATATCTTTGAGAATATTTGGTTTTGGAAATTCCTTGTTGTCCAAACTTCCTTGGTCTATAAATATTGAAGTTTGCATTTCTAGCAAACTAATCCTCGAGCCAAAAAACTACCTTGTTGTGTTGTTACTTTTTAATGGAGCCGTCTATTCGGAGAGGAAAGTACCTAATTAGGCGAAATCTCTTACGACCGCTCGTTTTAAAGACTTTTTTGGGATTGAGAAGATCTACGAGTACCGTTGGTGGGAAACTAGATAATTGTAATTTATTATTAGTTTTCGATTGATTTGATTGACTAACGGTTGTTGAACTTTGATTGCACCTAGTTTGTTTATGCTTGAGAATCTTATGTTCTGATATAAGATTCACTCAAACTAGATCGAAGTTTGGACTGGGATCTTTAGACTGTTTGTAGTTCTAAAGACGTCTTGTGATAATCCATTGTTAACAGACTCCGTTCTGTGTGTGATTGACCACAAGAGATTCAAGTTGATCGTGTGCAGGTGTTTATTGAAGAACTAAGAAGATTTGAGTTCATAATCTTTGGTGTGCACAAAACTTGATCACCTGGGGATCCAAACTATAATCGGTTTATCTTTTGATAGATTGGATTGATTATTTGTGTAGATCGGCATAAATATATTTATTTGTGATTCATAGTATTGATTTCATAGTCTACACAATTACTTTGGTAGTTGTTGATATATTGATCTAAGAACCCGAAAAGGAGTTTATTGGGATAAACGAAAGAGCCTTTGTCAAACTCATATCACTTGTTTGAAAGAGTTTTTACCAAACATATTTGTTGTTCCTTTAACGTTTGGAATACGAACCAAAGGAATTGTTCCAAGTGCATGACTTATTACAAGTCGGAGGCGCAGGGGATACGAGACAACTAGGTGAACTATAGGTTTAGTTGCTTGGTCTCAAATATACGAAGTTGGTTTAGATTTTGTATAGCGGCTTAATCACGAGAGTATTCAATTGGACAAGGTCCTCGGTTTTTCTCGCATTTGCGGTTTCCTCGTTAACAAAATCTTGTTGTGTCTTTTACTTTTCTATTTCCGTAATTATAATTTTTTATTATAATTAGAAGTAAAATACACAAACGTTAATTCCTAATTACTTGATAGCAATCCTATTGTGTTTGGTCAATTCCAAACCTATTATCAAGTAACCATAGTTCGTTGTTGTATTGTCTCTATCTCGTATCCATAGACGATCACACGAAGTGTGAACCGACTAGTTGTATTGTCTCGAATTAGTCCATAGACAATCACTTTCGGAGAAAGGACTTATAGGTGTAAAAGTTTTAGATTGAGGTATATTTGGGTACCCTCGTCTTTTCACCTTAAATTAGTGGGAGGGAAGCCACTATCTGTTAGACATTGAGTCTTGAGCTATTAGATAAGTGGTGTGGCCTTATTAGTAACAAAAGTGAGATTCAACTCAAGTACTTTAGAGTGAATATATGTTACGTTTAAGGTGGATGATATATTTTTCATCCGGATATATCTCAAGTTCTATAAAGAATTTATGTCTCGTGGGAATGATGTACTTTTCATTCCATAAGCGCAGACATTGGATCTAATTCAAATAAATAGTCAATTGGACAGGCAAAGTTCTTCTTGTCATTAGAGTTGATGTCTAAAGTATGACCTTTCCAGTGGAAATTGGTTGCTACTATGGTACCCGCATTGCATTGCTTGTACCGATACTGGTAAGAAGATTCATTCCCAACTCTTTGGTGAGAGCTAGAATTACATCTTAGCTTCATCACATATTCAGTTGATACATGTACTTTGGTGTCATTACTATCGGGGGGAAATACATCTTTGTCTCGTGATATATATGTCCCTTTTTACATGCTTCACTTGTGTCGGTATGTCTAGCCCTCATTACTTCGGGGTTCTTATTATTTCCAATTTTTCTACGATTAGCTTAATTTGAGAAATTTCTTCATCTCAAATGTGTCAAAAGAATCTCATTTTGAATGTCAACCATTTACTTTAGGTTGAATAGCCTACTAAAGACAGTGAATCTGTTGTTGATACTTTAACATATACTGGTTCATTAGTTTATGGATGAAGTTAAAAAAAAATGGAAGAGGGAAAAAAAAAACTTACTCATATCACTTTTTTTGAGTTCTTCCACAAAAATTGGGATGCATGTGTTTAGAAACAAAAGGGCATATGTAGCTCTACGTTTTATACAGTGAGTTGTCATAGGCATAAAGTTATATGAAGGAATATATTCCTTTTTCTTTTCAAAGAAATGATTTCCACCTCAAATGCACAATAATGATGCTCAAGTATTCGAGTCCAAAATGTCATTTTTATGGTCGAGTTGGGTCCAACGGAAAAGACCTTACTAAAAAAATCATAACCCGGTTAACGTCCAAATTACGATGATCCCAGTTAGTAGTGTTAACTCATTAAGGTCATAACGTGTTCAAAGCCCATGGAGAGTTACATGCCCATTTAAAAAGGCAATAGTGCAGTTTAATGTTTTGGTTTCACAGGAATTAAAACAAAAAATTGAACGACATTATTTTTAAATAAGTGTGATATTTATACAAAATAATTAATATTATTATTCTAATGAAAATAGGCCTGAGTAGGCTTTTATTACAAACTGAAACGAGGTCATTACATGTCATCAACAACAACATCGAAGGAAGGCAACCGAGCAACAAGCTGAGTGCCTACGCCTTTTTGAATTACAATGCCTAGTCTATGAAAGAAAGAACCACCTATCTTGGAGTTGGCATCATGACTAATGAGGCAGTTCCTCAATCGCTTCAGAAACGCAATTGTTTCTACACCAAGTTCGCTTAGTGTAGAGAAGGCTAACACACCGAAGCCATATCCATGAGCAGTATATTTGTCAAGGTATTTATGGCGTTTACGTGTGATTGCGGCTGAGATGGCATGACCTGGTATGAAGTTGCGTGGCCTTGCAGTTGTGAATGGAGAAACTCCCGTGACATCCATGCAGACATCCTTCTCATCCTCCCAGTTATACACAATTATGTCCGTCGTCCTGTATTCTTTGTTGGAGGTAGACAAGAATCCCAACGAAGCCTCTTTCCTTGCGGGTACTCTTGCCTTGTAGCACATATCAGCTAAGACGTCTCTTGCGAGATCATGTCGAAATTTAATCCCCACGTCCTTAGCACGCTTTAAGGCATGATCCCCAAGATGTCCATCGGTAAGTCACGCCTTGAGCATACAAAGTCGGATCCAAACAAAGGGTATGCCAAGACGATATTGAGTATTTGCCCTAAGTGTCTAGGGACAACGGCTTGGTTTAGCCCGTGATCGCAATTGCTTTGAGGAAGTCCATTGCATGGGCGATGACGGTTACTCTACCATAGGAAGAAGTCACGTTCGGACAACGATAAGTTGTGGGAATCATTTCCATAATGACACCAAAGTTGTATTGCTCTTAAAAAAAAAAATGATTGTGACATGTTTATTTGTTGTACATGGTCGGATAGTTGCATTATTTAATGGACATTATAATGATAGTTTTATCTTTTTTAGCTAGACTATTAGTTTCTCACAAAATGAATTAATGTTAATTAATATACAATTTCAACTTACCAAAACGAAAAAAATATGAATTAATTAATGTTAATTAATATATAACATCCAAGTTGTGGGAATCTGTTCCATAAGTTGTATTGCATGTGCATGAATGTATTTGTGGAAACTAAATAGTTATCTCTATATTGACTTTGCATGAATGCATGAATATATTCTAATTATTATTATTTTAATTGTATTTGCATGTGCATGAATGTATTTGTGGAAACTAAATAGTTATCTCTGTATTTGACTTTGCATGAATGCATTGATATATTTTAATTGTATTTGCATGTGCATGAATGTATTTGTGGAAACTAAATAGTTATCTCTGTATTTGACTTTGGATATATTTTAATTATTATTATTTTAATTGTACTTGCATGTGCATGAATGTATCTGTGGAAACTAAATAGTTATTTCTGTATTTGACTTTGCATGAATGCATGAATATATTTTAATAATCTTATTTATGAGTGGAAGATAATTATGGATGTTATATATTAATTAACATTAATTAATTCATTCATTTTTATTTATTTTTCATTTTGGTAAGTTCAAATTATATATTAATTAACATTAATTCATTTTTGTGAGAAACTAAATAGTCTAGCTAAAAAGATAAACGTTTCATTATAATATACATTAAATAAGAACTTAAATAATGCAATTATCCAGCCATGTACAACAAATAAACATGTCATTTATTTTTTTTATTTTTTTAAGAGGAAGGAAAAACGTATTACATAGACTTGCAAATCATCATAAGACATGTAAAACACATAAACATGGATTTATGATAAATCATTAAAAAAAAGGGTCGGGATCGTGGGACGTTCCATTTTGACAAAGGGTTTTGACACATGATAATAGCCACAGATTAATTTTCATCCGACGGGTATTAATTTGTTGACATGGAAGTGTTTTACTTAGGAACTAAACTGAGCCAATACAGAATCGGTGAGATGATGCGACTTTCTTTTCTCCATGATTTCAAAGAGTGTTTTTTCTTCATTCTTTGTAGCATTGCTTGTAATTGATGGAAGGAATTCGAGGTTTATCTTTCTTTAGTGCACTATGTGATCATGATAATTTTACTAAACTTGTACTCAAGGAAAGATTTTTATATCCCAATGAATCTAATTAGTTCATTACAATTTACAAACACTCTAAAAAGTGTTTCGATCGATCCTCGATACACCGATAGAATTATATTTGATTGATTGTTTGGATTAAATCTTCTTAAAATTCGTATTAGTGTTGTAAAATGGACCAAAGGAATTTGGATTGATTGTTTCAGACTGGATTCCTTCAACAAACAGTACTAATTTAGATTTGTTTCCAAATTTTTCGATAAATTGGACAAAAGAGAACATGGATCTTTAAAAAAGAAACCAAACTCAAAACTGAAAATTTGTACCATATAAAGCAATCGCCGCTTGTAAAACATGTGATTTGATCAAATTTTCAACAAGATTTAATAGAGATAAGCTGAAATGTAACACCCGAGTTCCCACGGTGAAATCCGTATGGAGATCTCGAACTCGAAGCGTTACATGGCCTAAAAGACAAAATGTTATTTTTATATAATTACTTCACTAAACTTGAGGAATTATTCTTATACATGAATTTAATTAATTATAAAAATACATTAAAAACATTCTCAACAAAATATTAAAATCTATTTACACATCAAACGATATTAACAAAAACAACACGATCAACAATCCATCTAATTTTAAGTTCCCTTCCACTATTTAAGAAATCAAAAAAATGTCAATTGGGGTGAGTTGACTCTCAATAGGCATACTTTCCTATCCTCTAAAAATATACAAACATCACAATGAATTAAACAAAAAACACATTCAACCATTTGTTTATAATTTCACAACACCAAATTAATCACGAATTATTATTCATTTTCATTTTAGTTTATGAGTTCTTTTCGCCACGAGTTCACGAGTCACGAATGTCCTTGGTTCGTACACCCACCTATCGTTTATCGGCACTGACACCGCCCATTAATGGTCGAACAAAAGTTCTTATGGGGATCATACACATTTCTCTCGGGAATCATCACCCGTTTCATTTTCGTTATCTGGCACGAAAAACCGCCATTGATAGTCAGGAAACACAAGTTCCTACTGGGGATCATTACCCATTAAAATCTCGGGGATCATTCCCGCCGTTAGCATGAAACAATATTTCATCTATCGGTAAAACATGAACTCGTCCTTTTAATAATTATTTTTACAGTTTCATTTATATAATCTTTCCATCTCAATTTCATGGTCATGCATACATTAGTAAAACAACAATCATACTTACTCATTCAGAATTCCAAATAAGATAAAAGATGAAGACATCATTTCCAACCAAAGAAATCACAAATGGATATAATTAGAAGATGAGTTAGTAAACCTACCTTAATTATAATTTTTTATTTCATAGTTGAGAACTCCAATGAAACCCATAAATCACTCCATATTAAAACATATTTCATCCACTCCACAAAGCACTCCAAATATTGTTCTCCAATTTATCACATAACAAAATATGGTATAGGAAACTATGATGGGGTCTATTGGCTAGGAAAAATATTAATCAAAGGGACAATGAAAAAAAGAAGATGAGAGTATGGGTTACAAGAAAAGAATACATATGGTACCTCTAGCCTTTCCCAAGGATGCAAATACATATATTTATACACATATATATACTAAATTAACTCTCTTTAAAGAAAAACTTAATTAATTCACCTTTCTTTCTTAATTCTCTGAGAATGCTATATGAACCTCTCTATAACAGCTTGAGTGACCGCAAATCTGATTTGGCTATCTACGTTTAGTACATGTCAACATCTTCACCATTTTTTCGCTAGAAAAGTCTATCTAAATATTATTTTTTATTTTTTATGAAAGTTATTTCTGCAACTAAAAGATCCATTACATTTTAGTGTTCTTCTTTTCCTGATGATTGGAGCATCAATTTTTAATCTTAATGATCACTTCACGATCTATAAAGCCCAGAACTATCAAAATTTTGAATTCGAAAAGCTATAATAGATTTGAATCTTCGAATAATCTTTTTGAATTTGAAAATCAATAATAGATTTGAAATCAACTGCTTCTGTTAATCTAAGATAAGATGAAGTACACATAAAGGTGCTAAACATTGAGATCTACAAAAAAATTCAAAAATCCATCTTCAGCAAAATTCTCATATGCATACTCTTTGGTTTTTACCTCGGTTTAGCTACAAGTTTTAATCGCTAGGTTTTGTCTACATAAATTGGTTCGTTTCAAGTGATAAAGAAGTTCCCAACAACAAACATATTTTTGCTTAAAACTTAAGGAGTAGTATAAACAATTCCTTAATCTGGATGAATGATTACGATCATGATATTATGATGTAGAACCCCATTACTGCTAAGTTTGGTTTCCAGAAACACTCTTTGTTTTGTTCGTATTTTTCGATAAAATAGTTATTTTATTAGACGACGTGGATAAGAAAGAAAAATAACTGTCCGCCACGACGTTTGCCACGTCAAAATCGTCATTCAGCTGTCATAGAGCGGTTCAAGTAACACGGTTGTTAATTCTCTATGTTAACGCATCACACTAGAAAATTCTACCACTTTCCACCATTAATTCCATGCACATGCATACAATTAAATAATAATAATATTTATTAGTCCATAAGTGCATGCACTAATATTAAAATAACAATAACCTTAAATGTCATATTTGCTTTGCTTTAAGTTTTCTTATGTTACAAATTGAAACGTTCGATGTTTCTTGTTCTAATTTTCTAAAACAAGTCAATGTCCTTTCATTTATTAATTTTCTAATAAATTACCGATAATTAACAAATCGGTTAATTACTTGCATTCAATACATACAATTCTTTATTTCTGATTTTTCATGTCCTACAAATACATTATTTTGGTAAATAAATGCATCTTAACTATTTATTACATTTTCCTTATTGACAAAACTTAAAAGTTTTACATTATTTTAAACACCACACCAAAAATCATATAAGGTAACTACTTGTATATTGGGCTTCTATATTCATCTTATACCAAATAGGCCACAATGAAGATTCTATAATCCGAACCAAAAATACCGGGTATTACATTCTTACCCCCTTAAAAAAAAATTGTCCTCAAAATTTAGAACACACTTACGATATTAAAATATATAGTAAACAAATCAAGAATTCCATTTTAGCGCACAATTAGTTATCACACACGTTCCAACAAATCAAGAAAATCAGCATATATAAAATGAAGCAAATAACTACAACAATCATAACAAACAATCATGCATAGCAATTCACACAACATTTTTTTTTTATCATGGTCTCATTCAAGATCTAAAGTCTAAAGCTCTGATACCAACTTGTAACACCCCGAGTTCCGGACCAGGGTGAAATCCGTATGGAGATCCGAACTCGAAGCGTTACGGGTCGGAAAAGACAAAAATATTATTTTTATATAATTACTTCACTAAACTTGAAGAATTATTCTTATACATGAATTTAATTAATTATAAAAATACATTAAAAACATTCTCAACAAAATATTAAAATCTATTTACACATCAAACGATATTAACAAAAACAACACGGTCAACAATCCATCTAATTTTAAGTTCCCCTTCCACTATTTAAGAAATCTGCAAAAAATGTCAATTGGGGTGAGTTGACGGCTCAATAGGCATACTTTCCCATCCTCTAAAAATATACAAACATCACAATGAATTAAAAAAGAAATGCACTCAACCATTTTTTTATAATTTCACAACACCCAAATTAATTCTGAATTATTATTCATTTTCATTTTAGTTTATGAGTTCTTTTCAGTTTACGAGTTCACGGTTTGGTTCGATACCCACCTATCGTTTCTCGGCACGGACAACCGCTTATCAATGGTCGGGAACAAAAGTTCCTATGGGGATCATACCCATTGCTCTCGGAATCATCACCCGTTTCATTTTCGTTATCCGGCACGAACAACCGCCATTGATAGTCAGGAAACACAAGTTCCTACTGGGGATCATTACCCATTAAAATCTCGGGGATCATTACCCGCCGTTAGCATGAAACAATATTTCATCTATCGGTAAAACATGAACTCATCCTTTTAATAATTATTTTTAGGGATATTTAACGTTCGGTACCCAAGAAATGTCCAACACCTAGCTTTGGTACCTAATATTTGAAATATTAAGAGTTGGTACCTTGACCAGACATTGACCGTCAAAGTCAACGATTGAATAGTCTTTATTTATTTTTTCTTAATTTAAATCAAAATATCATTTAACTTTACGAATTTACCCTTGAAAAAAATAATAGTCTTTTTCCTCATATTTTACTCACTCTACACCCGTCATTTATAGAACCAAATCAAGAAGAAAAATATCTACTCATACATAAATAGCATTTGTATTCATCAATACTTATTCCTGCTTTGAATTGCTTCATTAACGTTAAAAAAAAAATTTAATTTTCCCGACGGATTTGGAGCCTGTGGTTCAAAATAGATCATGAAGGGGTTAACTTTCTTTTGGTTTTTTCGTCGCACAACTGATAGGTGAAAACTGGTGATGGAGATTGTGAGCTTCTGCCGTAAATGCTTGGCCTTTTTAAAATCTCCATCCCTGCAATTTCAATTTCAATTAAGCACATCATTCACAATCCATTACAAATTCTGAAATATTTCTCTATCAGCCATCATAAAGAAACCATTTTAGCAAATTCTGATTTTCATGAAAATCTACCGATAATTTACAAATTTATTTTAATTCAGTGAATTCGAAGAAGTATAATAGATTGAAGCTCAACTGTATGCAATACCAACTAATTTGAATTGGAACGTGGACAAGGTTGATGAGGTGGAAGAAGGGGATTAAGTTTCCCGTTGTGAATGGTGTGATTTAGTAGAGATTAAAGAGTTGACAGGAAATCTTAATCCACTGTCTCTTCTAACAAATAATCAAGGAAACCCTTTTTCTTCTTCTTTTGATTTCCTTTTTTCGGTGTGCTCCTCATCATTGTTTCACCTAATCAATCAAGGTTTCAAACTAGTGATGTAAATAAGCTTTACGCCAAATCGAGTATTTCGTATTCCTTTGAAATACACTAGTTTTCATTAGGGATAAATTGGTAAGTTGGAATATATTTTTAATAAAAATGTGAAAACATAAAATAAAAACGGTCAAATGAAGACTTAAACAGTCAACGGGCTGGTCAAGGTACCAACCCTTAATATTTTAAATATTGGGTACCAAAGCTAGGTGTTGGACATTTGCTGGGTACCAAACGCTAAATAGCCCTTATTTTTACAGTTTCATTTGTATAATCTTTCCATCTCAATTTCATGGTCATGCATACATTAGCAAAACAACAATCATACTTACTCATTCAGAATTCCAAATAAGATAAAAGATGAAGACATCATTTCCAACCAAAGAAATCACAAATGGATATAATTAGAAGATGAGTTAGTAAACCTACCTTAATTATAAATTTTCATTTCATAGTTGAGAACTCCAATGAAACCCATAAATCACTCCATATCAGAACATATTTCATCCACTCCACAAAGCACTCAAAATATTGTTCTCCAATTTATCACATAACAAAATATGGTATAGGCAACTATGATGGGGTCTATTGGCTAGGAAAAATATTAATCAAAGGGACAATGAAAAAAAAAAAAGATGAGAGTATGGGTTACAAGAAAAGAATACATATGGTACCTCTAGCCTTTCCCAAGGATGCAAATACATATATTTATACACATATATACTAAATTAACTCTCTTTAAAGAAAAACTTAATTAATTCACCTTTCTTTCTTAATTCTCTATGTTAACGCATCACACTAGAAAATTCTATCACTTTCCACCATTAATTCCATGCACATGCATACAATTAAATAATAATAATATTTCTTAGTCCATAAGTGCATGCACTAATATTAAAATAATAATAACCTTAAATGTCAAATTTTTTTGCTTTAAGTTTTCTTATGTTACAAATTGAAACCTTCTATGTTTCTTATTCTTATTTTCTAAAACAAGTCAATGTCCTTTCATTTATTAATTTTCTAATAAATTACCCATAATTAACAAATCAGTTAATTACTTGCATTCAATACATACAATTCCTTATTTCTGATTTTTCATGTCCTACAAAAACATTATTTTGGTAAATAAATGCATCTTAACTATTTATTACATTTTCCTTATTGACAAAACTTAAAAGTTTTACATTATTTTAAACACCACACCAAAAATCATATAAGGTAACTACTTCTATATTCATCTTATACCGAATAGGCCACAATTAAGATTCTATAATCCGAACCAAAAATACCGGGTATTACATGAAATATATTTCTTAGATTTAGTCATTGAAAACAAATTATACAAAGGAGAAGTAAGAGAAGAAAACACAAGATGTTCGTGGTGATCGTTTGAGTAACCGGTTGATTGACTCAGTTAAACTCGTCTGATCCATATCTAAACCCCTTGCCATATGAACCATGTTTTAGCCTTTAGATGAATGTTGATCAACGACTTTTGTCATGTGTCAAAATCCTTTGTCAAAATAAGACGTTCCATGATCCCGACCCTAAAAAAAAATGGGGAAATCAATCAAAGCTTTACATCGAGATTCATAATGGAACATGAAAAAAATCACCGTACACAATCATATTATTTTTATTTTATTTATTCATATAAATAAATAGTACAAGATCATATTCAATCAAAGATGTTAATCAAATCAAACAAAAATCAGTAGGTATTGTGCAAGCATACACGGCATGTGATGGAATCAAGCGGGGACAAGGACGAAAATTTGATATGGGTGTTCATCATGGTTCATGGGTTATTACACAATACATCATCAATCAAGCATAATGCATATGTATCAATCAAACACAAACTATGCATACCATATAAATCCTATTCATTCGTTGCATGGTATGTATATAAAAAAAATAGAAAAAGTTCAGGTATACCTTTTGCATTAAGCAAACAGAACGAACAAATATGGGATTTGTGAGATCAAACTTGAGTTGATGATTATCACAAGAAAAATATAAAAAAAAATGTATTAGTAATCACAGTACGATCGGATTGGATCGACGTATATACAAATTCACAATTATATTTGATATGCTTAATCAAAATCAGGGACAAGAAAAAAAAATAAGAAAGAGAAAGAATGCTTAGCTGATTTGATTCCAGCGAAAAAATAAAAATAATCATCCGATCCAATCTAGCTCTGTGGTATAGCTTCGTGCATGATAACGTTTTGGAGTAATAATAAGAAAAGAGAGAAAATAGAGAGAGAACAACTTTCTATTAGCCAGAGAGGGAACCATATATTACATAGGTATATCATTCTATTTATACAAACGAAGGGAAAATCCCAGTATTCTAATGGACCCCACATCCATGGGTCATAGGCCCTATAACACTTTTGTTAAAATGGAAGTAGGTCACGGAGCCAAGGGTGACAAATCCCGGCTCTAGCCCCCCTAAAATCCTTAAATTTATTATACAAATTTGGCTCCTCTCATATGTAATTTCTTACTGTCACCGTAGGTAGGTAGTAATAATTTATTTATTTTTTTGATATGCAGCAGGACCCAGCACCCCTACCGAAACCGAATGGTTTGACCGGCCCCACTGCCAGATCCAACACCGCCAAACCCACTATACTACTAATCTATTATAAACTTTTACGGCGAGGATTGAACCCCCTTGCCTTCCTCCTTACTGAAGTTGACGGGATACCATTGAACTATGCTCTTGGATCCATGGAGGTAGTAATAAATCGTAAGTTGCATACAAAAAAACAAAAAAAAATCAGGAAGTTTTTTTTTTTTTTTTTAAACCAAAAAATTAGGAAGTTAATACCACCGTTAAGAATTACTACTACGGCCACTAATTAAACGGAAATGACTTATATCCGGCGGGTTGAATTCCGCAGTTTGTACTGACTGAAAAAAAAAGTGGATGGGACCCGCGCTAAACCCACCCATCCTGCTAAACCACCGGGTTGGGGAACCATCTATTCTCTTTTGTGGTACACACCGCGCAATCTTTTTTTTTTTTTTTTTTGATCGGTCAAAGAGAAAATTCATTGAAAAAAGAGGTACTTAAGAGGGGTACCTTAACCCAATGAATGCAAGCGAGAAAAAAATAGGCAAGAACATTTCGGCAAACCCAAAACAACAAAAAACAAGCTTACAAACGCCGGAATAAAGAGTCCCATAATGTAATCACCATAATCGCCGTTAGACCCAACATTTTTGTGTTCCACTCGGCCCAAAAGAATGCTTGTAGTTTAAAATTTCTAATGAGGCTTACCAAATTTTTCGTTTTGTTTTCAAAGACTCTTGCATTTCACTCTCTCCATATACACCACCATATTGCAACCGGAATGTTATTCCAAATTTGACTAAGTCTTTCGTCACCCCAATTAAACTTCCAAGACTTCACATTTATAGTCACATTTGGATTGTAAATCCAATCAAAACGACATCCTTCGACAAAGTAATCCAAATTCTCCGGGTTCTCCAACATTCATAGGACAAATGCGAGCTAGTTTCATCGTCTTCATCACAAAAACAACATAAACTAGAAACATTCATACCTCTTCTTAATAGCTTATCCGCAGTCATTATCCGATCATGAGAAAGAAGCCAAAGAAAAAAGTTAATTTTGCAAGATACTCCCGGCTCCATACAACATCGATTGTAAAATTTGGCTCACTTCGTCTTCACCACGCGTAGGACTGTATCACTTCGGCTAATTAAATTACGGAATAGATCCCTCGACTTAAGTTGAACTTATAACTTATTTTAATAAGAAAAATGAAAAAAGTCTTGAAAATTTATTACTACGGACATCGTTATTAAGTATTAACACGTAAACCGAAGTCCAATCTAGTTTTATTTCCTTAATTTTTACTACTAGTATCACAAGTCTCTCGTTAATAGTCCTAACTTGATCAAACATGGCAGATAGCAGCTTAATGAATTACAAAACACCATTGATACTTTTTACTTCTTTGCTTCTTCTTAGTATTCTCTACCTTTCTCCTTATAACAATCACCGTTTCATCATCAACACCGACTTCGTCTCCTCTAATATTTCTTCTTCTTCTTTCATTTTGCCAAAAAATATTTCTTCTGTTTACCCTTTATTAGCTTCAAGTACTACTAGTAGTGATGATAGCAAGATTCTTACAAGAGTAAGTCCTTACATATTACATTGTTTTTTTACATTCCTAGTTCTTCATTGACTTGCTTTGGTTGATTATAATGGATTGTTCTTATACTACAAATGCAGGAGAAACGTCCTAGTTTGGAAAGAATTGAAGATGACCTTGCAAGAGCAAGGGCGGCGATTCGAAAGGCAGCACGAACACGTAATTATACATCTAACAGAGTGGAAGACTTCATTCCTAGAGGACCAACTTACAGAAATTCATACGCCTTTCATCAGTTAAGATCTTTATCATTTAGAAAATCTGGTTTGTGGTTTTCATTCTAAAGTTGATTATCATTAGTTATGTTCTGAAAATATACAAATCAAATTTTCCTTTAGTTAGAAAAAATGTCAACCAGAGTCAATGGTTAGTCAAGGAACCAAACTCAAAATGATCACTTCATGATTAAATTTATGACCTGAACACCTAAAGCCACTTACTCAGGATGGAATTTACAAGAATCCATATAATGAAGTACTTATTAATAAAAAATCATAGTCCAACTTGGGTGCTTTTCTAGAAGCATTTTAAGAAGTCAAAAAAACGAAAATATTTTAATATAATCAACATTATTGCTTCACAAAAAGCCACCCACATATTTTGAAATTTTATGCCTATTGCTTTCCAACTTGACTATGCCTATACTTTTGATATCATTCTCCCTGACTTATTTCGGTTAAAGCATATGAAGTTTTTTGCTCATTTGGAAAAGCTACTTCACATGTATATCCAAACTCCATATATTAATAATTTTGTGAAGCTTTATGCCTAAACGACTCTAACTTCTCTACTAAAAGCCTTTTTGGTAGAGCATACTCAGCTACTCTTTATGTACACATCTTCTTGACGGTTCTTGCATTTTTCATGATTACAAAAGATGAGAAAAAACTACTCCCTCCGTCTCTAAAAGATAGACAAGTTTCCTTATTTGGGTATGTCAAAAAAATAGGTTTGTTTCCATATGTGAAAAGTCAAATGTTATGATTTTACTAGTATACCCATAGAGGGACCACTTCTCTCTCTCCCTTTTCTCTCTTAATATTAAAGGTGGACCACTTCTCTCTCTCCCATCTCTCTTATAACAAATTAGTGGGGACCAAGGATAGATTACGAAAACACAAAATTGGTCAAAAAGACCAAAATCAACAATTCTTTGTGAAAAAGACACTTAGGTTTTGATACTGTTTAAATAGCCAAAAATTAAAAAGATACTGTTTAAATGGACAAAAATTTAAAAATAGGCAGGATGTAACCAGTTTCATCCGTCCATTTTCAAATATTTTTTTCTTATTTTTATTTTACACAGGATGCATCCAGTTTCATCCTTGCTATTTTTTAAGTATAAGCCATGATGAATCTAGTTTCATCCTTGCTAAATTTTTTTTGGCTATTTCACCCGTACTTTTTTTTACTTGTCCATTTGAACCGTGTTTTAAATGTTTTTGGACAAATGACCCATTTTCTCTTACGAAAAAATATAAAAAAGTGGCTATAATGATTGGTTTTCTTAATTTTTCTGAAAACCAAACTTGCCTATCTTTTAGAGACGGTGAGAGTAATTGTGTAACTGAATATATGTATATACTCATGAATCAGGAGTTACATTGAGATGGAGAAAACCTTCAAAATTTGGACGTATACAGAAGGGGAAGTGCCTATGGTGCATGAAGGACCACTAAGCATGCTGTATTCGACTGAAGGCCATTTCATTGAAGAAATGGAAAATGAGATAAACCCATTTGCAGCACGACATATCGATGAAGCCCATGCGTTCTTCCTTCCCTTCAGTGTAACTAATATGGTTAGAGCTCTATACACACCCACTACTCATTTTGATCCCTACATTCATGTCGTGGCAGATTATGTTCGTGTCATTTCAGAGAAATACCAATACTGGAATAAAAGTAGCGGGGGTGACCATTTTATGGTTTCATGTCATGATTTCGTAAGTATATGCAATTTTACTCCATCCTTTATAACTTCTAAAATCCCAACTTCTTCTTTTTTAACCTTTGAATCATTGTCAAGTACATAATTTCTTGCTAAATTATCTTTTGTTGGTCGTATGTTGCAGGCACCCTATGTCACCAGTCATGCTCCCAATAAACTATTCAACAACGTTATTAGAGTTCTTTGCAATGCTAATTCATCGGAAACTTTTCAACCCAAAAGGGATGTGTCCTTGCCGGAAATTTATCTTCTTCCCAGAACTCTTGGCACTGCAACACAGTTCCGTAAAACTGGTTTAAACCGTTCAATACTTGCCTTTTTTGCTGGTGGGGCTCATGGAGCCATACGAGAGAAACTAATGGAGCACTGGAAAGACAAAGACAACGAATTACAAGTTCATCAATATCTTCCTAAAGGACAGGACTATGGTGAATTGATGGCCAAGAGCAAATTTTGTTTGTGCCCAAGCGGGTATGAAGTCGCAAGTCCTAGAGTGGTTGAAGCGATCCATGCAAGTTGTGTTCCGGTGATTCTTTCTGATCACTATGTCCTCCCGTTTAGTGATGTACTTGATTGGAGCCAGTTTTCAGTGCAGATTCCAATCGAACAGATACCAGAACTAAAAACTATATTGCTATCAGTATCGGATGATAAGTACCTTCAACTTCAGAAGAGGGTCACAGAGGTTCAACGGCATTTTACTATTAATCGTCCTGCTCAACGTTTTGATGTTTTTCACATGATACTTCATTCAGTTTGGCTTAGGCGTCTCAATTTTCATCTACCAGCTTGAAAGAATTTTGAATTATAGCTTCATCTGATTATTTTTTTTTTGATCAGAAGCTTCATCTGATTTTGTATACACACTAATAATTATTTTATTTTTTTTAATTTGACATAAACTTGCCATTGAAAAATGACAACTACGGGGAAGGAGCATTTTCCAATGGATTTGTGACTTAATATTTTTGTGAGTTAAAGAAATCGGGAAAATATCATACAGCTGATCGAGATGGACTCCGCAGATGTTCCGACTAAACTAAACAACAACCAAAAAAGATCTAGCACAACCCATCAAAGATCGAAGTTTTATCTATCAAAGGGAAAAATTGATGCTTTACGCACCCTGATTCGTGGGTGCTGTGGTATTTGAAAGTGAATGTGGACGAGCACTTCCCGAAGCTATAGTAAGTATAACCTAGTCTCAAATCGTCAAAATAAAATTTCACATGTAATGCCCATGCATAGGAAACACAAAAAACATTCAGAATATACAACACCTTGAAGATAAAATAGATCCAGTCAACAAACATAGTCAATGAAATAGTCTACAAACATATGCAGGTGGGCATGGTAAGCTGATTTTTTTTTTAATCTCGGCACCAGTAAAGACACTTCTTAATCTTCTTCTCGTTCTGGTGGCAGACCGCAGGGCAGCAGCATTTTCTGCACAATTATAATACAAGAATGTTAGTCATAACAGCTTTACTAACGAAAAGAGAAGTAAAGAAATAACAAATTTTTCCCTATAAAAATAAATCAAAATAAACTCTCCATGAAATTGTATTCAACGTTGAGTAATCCAAACGGAACTCAAAAACCTTGCTTATCAGATTTTCTTTTAAACTAAATATCAGTATTCCATCAGCAATGAATAAAAATGAAAATATTATGGTAACATAATAGCGGAAGCAGATAGTCACAAGTATCAGATGACGTCAAACATTACAAGTCAACAAGGTTAGCATGGAAAGAGAAATGACACTACTTGTTAAACAAGTCAAGCACACATATAAAAGCTAAACCATAGCATAAGTGAACCTGGAGACCCTTAATGTTGGCTGATGTGATTCACCAGATTTCCAACAATATGCTAGCAAGACAGTTTGGAATGGATCTCAGTTTGGATACAAAAAACAGAGATAGAGACGGATGTTCTTGTTATTTATCTGTCTACTTTCTAAGTCTTCCCCTGGAAAGATTACCCCCACAGAGTTTGAGGACAACAGTTTAAAAGTGGTTTCAAGATATTTATTGGTTTAACATGTTGCTTATCGACAGTTTGTCTGGAAATTTTATCAGCAAAATTATATAGGGAGAGGCAATCATTTTGAGCTATTTTTAGCATAATACATTATCTGACAGGGTATCCCAAGGCAGAGCTATAACATGCAAATGTAACACCAAGATAACCAATATGTATAAAATGTTTCAACAATTGACAAATTAGCCAACTATTAGGTCTAGATGTTTTCCATAATGAACAAGTTTGTGGTTACGAATACTCAGCCTAGACTAACCAAAGCTGGTTTAAGTTGACATTAGTTAAACTTGATGTAAGTTGGTAATACTCAAGATGAACTACTACAAAGGTTAAATAAAAGCTTAGACTAAGCGGACAAATTATTTGAAGATGGTCAATTAGAAAAATTATAAAGCTCATTGACAAGTCCACAGGTGTTATCCACCAGTTTCCTACATATGCTAGCACTACAGTTAGGAATAAACATTCTAGATATTAAAGACATAGAGCTAGAGAAAATTGTTCTTGTCAATAGATTATGCACAGATTAAACTGGTAAAAGGATGTAGACATTTAAATGAAGATGTCGTACCAAAGAAAGAAAAGGTGTGCGTCAGACATATTCTAACTGAAATTAAATCTTCTCAATCAACAAACTCAGACATAAGGATAGACTAAAAAAGTTAAAAGACAAGATAACATCAAACACTATGTAAATACCTGCATAAAGTTGTAACGCTCTCTTCCAATTGATTCATTCTCCGCAATGGCGAAATAAGACAAAATGGGGTAATGACCTACGTAAGATGCATAACTATCACGCTGGATGTTCACTGCCCATTCACTAATTAATGGAAAACAAAACAAAAGGAACAACCGTTAACAGGAGATAAATAAGTCTTACACAAAGAGTAATTAATACACTTTCGAGGAAGTTGGAACTTACAATCTGTTCAAATCAGCGTGGCCTGTCCCAACATACTTGGCTTGAAGATGCTCAAGCTGGGAATTGATGTTGAACCTATCACTTGCCTGAACCAATAAACAAGAAAAGATTGATCATTACGAGAATCAGACAGGGAAGGATGCACAATCTCTGTGGTAATCAATGTATAATAACCACAACATCCAGTATAAAAATTAGAAATATACAAAAAAAATATTGATGGAATTCCAAGTATTCTTGTTTCGGATGCTCTACACTTTTACATACTTAACCCATCTGCATGCACATAACAAAATACACATTCAAGAATATTTTTTGCTTCGTTTCAGAGTTTACAGGCTTGCAGTGTTTAAGTAAGTCATAGATTACGGGAGCAACGGAGAAATTTCAAAGTACATAAGTTTTAAGGTCTATTATCTTGTCTTTGTTGGAATTTTAAGGATCTAGAAAGGGATGAGAGGATTAATACCTAAATTCACAGACAACCACAATACCACCACCCATATGAAGGTGAAAATCACTTATATCTAACGAGACTCAATCACACACACAAAAGCAACTAATAAATTACAGTAACTCAATAGTGGTCAGTGACAGAACATTTCTTGCTAACAACTCGATAGAAAGGGAAGCAACAACATACTACAAACACATAAAATTACCCATGTAATTAGTTTTGAGTTTAAACTAAGAATCCAACCTCCTTTTTTCTTCTCTAATCTTTCTTCATCTTTTTCCAACTCTAAGCAAAATTAGGTTTAAGACGGAATTTAAAACCAAGAAGACACATTATAAGAAACAAAAAGATGATGATTGGTTTAATAAGTACAATCTTAGAGTAAAAGTCATACTTAATTCGAATAATACTGTGATTATTAATAGTCTAAGTAAAGAAGAGTAGAATCGAAACTCACTTGCATATTCGATACTTTAAGAAAAATCAGATAACAGTTTCAATATTCTGCTACAACCTGCCATAAACAAATACATAAAGCTTATCAAACAAAACATAACACAGAGGAAGTGGAACAAACCCTAAAAATAAGAACAAACATAGAAAAGCTTCGTATAATTCTTACGGGGAAACTAGGGCATGAAAAAGATATCAGTTGGGTTAAGAACCTCGTTTAGTTGGGGCAGGGGGCTTGCTGTTTTAAATGGAGCTGTCAATTTTAGTCTCATCCATGGAAGTGGATACGGGGTGTCTAAATATTGTCGGAAGACTAGATTACCCTAACCAAATGTACCTGAAGCGTTGATCAGGAAGGCCATGGCCTCCATTGCACATTAAGGAGGGGTGTTTGCCTAAGATCTCCGAAAAAGGGTGAGTCTGAGTCATAATTTATTTTTGAGGGGTACGCTTAAGAGTAACATGTGTCATCTTACTCATTTATTTTTAATATATTTTATAATAATAGGATAAAGAGTTGATGTGATTTTAACAAGTTGTAGTAAAGTGGTAATAAAGGTTGTCGTTCTCTCGAACTTGTGAAGGATTTTAGACTCAAATAAAAATAGAAAACTTCGAAATAATTGTATCAAGATTTTAAGAAGGCACCGAGACTCGGATTCCACTATTTTCCAATTTTTATGTGATTCATTATTAATAATTATCATGCAATTCATACGTTCAATTGATTCTTAAATATTGCCAATAGTAGATTTTCGAAATCTTTTGGTTGTTAATCTCAAGCATGGAACATCAAGAGCCCTAAGCTAAGCATGCACCATCAAGTGAAAACACAAAGAGTTAGCAAAAATCTTTATTTCAATTTCGATTCAATGCAAATAATCATAAAAGAATTGCGAGAAATTAATTAAATAAATATTACCACATATTTGTTGGAAAAATAGCTTCCTCAGTCACCTCGACAAAGGGTTTAGCTCCTCATAATAATCACTTGCTCAAAATACATGTTTATAGCCCAAAAGTTGATTAAAAGGATGAAAAACAATAAAACAATTTATTTATTGCAACTGTAATGGCGTTACAAAGCAGTGTTACAAAGGACCGTTACGAGAGAGAGACTTATGTCTTTGTTGAATTGTCGTTGAATTTAAGACCCGTAAAACGATTTGTCAGAAGGCCTATTGTTCTTCGTGTTCTTCCTGTTGCGCAGCAGAAGAAATTCCTGCACTCTGATTCCTCGGCTCAATCGTGTTCTAAAGTTCCCCAACTTCCTCTAAACTTCAATACCATTCTCTCGTACTCGAGCAAGCCTTTTATACACCTCCAAACCCTCAAAAACCCGATTAAATTTCTTGTTTTCTTTCCGGAAGTCACGGCAATAATTTGTTCCCTTAGTTGTTTCACGCGTTTACGATCTTTCCAACTCCTCCCAAACTCTTCCTTAGATAGATACATATCTTTGGAAAGAATATCTCGCCTTTAGTCTCCCTGGAATTCCAAAAATAAACTCCACGGGACCGTGTAAACTTATTCCCTGTTTTTGCTCAACCCGAATTATCCGGCCCAATTGGTTGGCTCCGAATCAATCGTATCAACCTGTTATGATATAAGAAGTCCACCAACAATTTTCGGCGATTGAATCTCTCTAAATCCTCCAAAAACGCGAACCCTAAACTGTTTCCCGTCTGCAAAAGTTTTCCCGCCAATTTGATTTTTGAATTTGGGAAGAAAGGTGGTCTCCCCCTATCCAGAGTGGGGGTGCGAATAGCAGCTGCCTTGGGGTGTCCTGAGGGTGCCCCTTAGTAATTTGGGTACCCCTTATCCGTAGTGAGGGTCCGAATAGTAGGTGTCCTCCGGTGCAACTTTTCGAGCCGATTTTTCCAAAAATGTTTATTGGCCAAAAATACCTACACACACATAAGACACCATAATAAGTACAAAAATGAGCACTATCAATATAAAGAATCGAGACAAATTAGACACAAAAATGTGTCTATCAAGAGTATTAAGCTTAACAAGCTAAGCTCCAATAACATATTACTACATTAGTTGAACAGGTTGTTGAGCTAGCCTACCAGCGAGCCTCATGGGTAACCTAGCCAGGGGAGCCGAATCAGATGGGGGGTTGAGATTGTATCACAAGGTGGGCAAACTAACTCTACCTTCCATGTTAATTTCTGCAATATTACGTCATTGGGGTGCTCGAACCTGGGACCTCCTGAAACGCATGAAATTTTTGGGAACGGGAATGACCAGCTGAGCTAGGTACCCGTTTTTATAATTATTTTAATTTGGGAAATTTAGGCTAAGGCCCAACCCATGGATAACCCATAATATGAGGCCCCTAATTAAAAGAAGTTTAAATCTAGGCCCCGAGTTATTAAAAGACATGGATACCCTTATGCATATTGTCAAGCCCATAATTAAATAAAATTTAAATTTAGACCCAAAATTATTAAAATATAATGTGATGATATTCCCACCACCTCCGACCACTAAAACCACCGCCAACCACCTCCTCCAACCACCGCCACTAACCACCTCCAGGCCACCACCAATCACCTCCAGGCCACCTCCCAGGCCACCACCGACCACCTCGACCACCACCGACCACCGAACCACCGCCTCCAACCACCTCGACCACCACCAACCGCCTCCAGGCCACCACCGACAACCACCCCGCCAGTGACCCGGACCACCACCACCACCACCACCACCACCACCACCTCCGCCACATGCATATTGCAAGTGTATCCTAAGTTACACATGCATTCAAAAGTGTGTAACGAGAAGTTACACATGCATATGACATGTGTATCCACAAGTTACACATGCATATGGCATGTAACAGTTATCAGAAGAAGATAAACATACAAAAATGATATGTATTGCTTTAATATTCATTTACAATAATTTTTCTGTTTATTTATTAATTGGCTGAATACAATAAACGAGTTAGAACACTAAATATGTAAAACGAAATCTTAGAAGTGAGCCACGAAATCCTCTATTGTTCCTTCCCTTCTTGTCTTCCTCATTACAAAATGCTTCCATATCTGTAATAAAATAAACATCCATGAAATTAGATTGGATGAACAAAAAGAATGAAATAATATTGTAGAACAACTAAAGGAGTAATTAAGAGTTACACATGCATATGACTAGTGTAACTTGGAGTTACACATGGGTCTCATTAGTGTAACTGGGAGTTACACATGCGTCTGACTGGTACGATGAGAGTTACACATTCATAACCTTTATATCCCATCAATTAGCAAGTGTATCTAGAAACTACACATCTAATTGGCATGTGTAACTGGTAGCTACACATCTAATTAGCATGTGTAACTAATAGTTACACATGCATCTCACTTGTGTAATTAAGAGTTACATATGTATCTAATCAGTCTAATAATCAGTATTATCATACCTTTTTACAAGCAAATATACATGCGATGAACTACAAAGATATACATGGGAGAGGATTAACACAAGCAGAGAAACAACTCAGAGAGAAATTCTTTCTATAGAATGGTGGTTTGCTATTAAAATAGCAAATAGGCTCACATGAAGGTGACATAGCAAAAAGCTACTACTGTCCAACCATTACATGTCCAGGAGACAATGCATTATTGTTATACCTCGTCTGAGGCATGTAATTGAGATCTAAAATGTGGTTTTCAAGAATTATTATCTCATATGAAGGACAAATGATTAAGTCAACAGGATTGAGCTTTTACCTCTGAGGTGGTGATGAGCACGAAAGTGCGACGTATTATCACCCATAAGTACATTAGCTGGGACTCATTTTATCACTAATAAACTTGTTTGTAGGTGTTTTTGTGAAATAAGCTCTTATGGAGAAAGTTGCTCGAAAAGTGGTTTTGTACCGGAGGACACATGTTATTCGGACTCTCGGTTTTGGATAAGGGGCACCCAATTACTAAGGGGCACCCTAATTGCTATTCGCACCCCCATTTCTGTTAGGGGAGGTCGTCCCTACCATTTAAATTTCCATTTTTGGCGGGAAACGTTGTTCTTCAAGAAACCAGAATTAGGGTTCGTATTTGGAGGAGATTCAAGGAGACTCGATGGCTTAAATTGCATGGGAAGGTCTTTTGAGCTTAACGGTCATGGTATGATCGATGCTTTGGGTTGTAATTGGCTGGAGAACTGAAATTGAAGAAGTCAAAGCATTACGGTTTTCTTTTAAAAAACCCGATCATCCCTGTTTCGGATTTGGTGGATTTTTAGGAGGATTCAAGTGCTACTATCGATCAGATTGGGCCTGGTGCAGCTAAACAGGACTGGTAAGTCCATCAGAATCAAAGAATTTGAGCGGCAATATGAACTCGAACAATACAGAGACGGAGATATTCATGGGATGTTGTTGGAGTTATTTTGGGAAGCAACATGTATTTGTATGAAGATATATCCTCTGAGATTCTTACTTATCCCATCAGAGAGTCCCAAGCCAATGGTAATGACGCGTCAAAAGGAAGATATATGCTCTGTTATTCTTTCCCGAGCTTTGTGTGTGTGGTGTGAGGTGAAAACGATTTCTAATGAATCTTTAACATGCCTGGAGTATGTAGCCTGCAATTTGGAGCGTGAAGGACATAAAATAAGAGACTTAATGGCTAACATGCATGCGAAGAAGAGAAAAAGGGGAAAGATATTTTCCATATCTGCATGGAAATAAAACCGAATATACTTGATTGATTGCTGGATATTTTTGATGAATTCTTATTCCCATTCGGTATATAAAGGTTGTATGTGAATCGAGAGTGGGGTATCGAGAGTTGGGAGCAAGATTACAAGAGCCGGCAGATCACCTGCAGAGTGATTAACGATAGCGGGAAGAAAAGAGTTGCGAGAACACGGCGAAGTGTCGTTCTCAATAACACCAAGAACAGGACGCATTGGAACTGTCGTTTAGGAATAGTGTCTGCGATAGTTCCATTGTAACAGTTAGTTTTGAATCTGCAACATTTTATTCAAATTTGAGACACCTGCTTTGTAACAGAGAGTCTGCAACGCATATTTGCGTAGCAAATTCATTAACTTTATTAGTTTTCCACTTCTTGTAAACACTGTTGAGCGATGAATAAATACTTTGAGCATGTTTTCATCATGAGAAGCTAAGCCCCGACACTGGGTCGACGGAGGAAGCCGAGTTTCATACGTGGGTAATTTTAATTAATTCTTTATATGACTTTTGCATTTATTTTAAATTGTTTTATGATTTGAAAAAATTAGTTATCATTTTATTAGATGGGTCATGCTTGCTTAGATGTTTGATGGCCCATGCTTACGATTTATAACTAATGTTTGGAGAATCTACATTGGCAAAAATAAGAGTCCTTGTTGTTTTGTTTATTGAGTGATAATTGCTGAAGAATAATTATTGAACCTATTAATATGAATGCGGTGGAATCCTAGACCCAATGACTCTCGCTTTTGTTTATTATTTTCGTTAAACCTTTTAATTTAATCCCAACAACATCCGAGTGAACGACAACCCTTTTACTACTACAACAAACAAATTAAAATCCTTATTAATTTTGGCGCCGCCGACGCGGATTTGTTTTTAGATTAATTTTTAGGTTTATTTTTTTTTATTTTATTTTGTATAATATTTTCTTTTTCTTTTTTATGCGTTTCTTTTTGTATTTATTTTCAGGGAATTTTTGAGGATGATGACTTCTTCTGAGGAGACGTCACCTACGATGACGCTGGCGGAATATATGCGTAGGAAGTCAAATTATCGGAAACCTCATCCGAGATGACGCTTGCGATATATGCGTAGGCAATGGTATGGAGTTTCGCTCCACATGAGGTAAGTGAAGAATCACATGAAACTATATATGAGAAGTATTACAAACACACACCGCCTAGTTTGGAACAAAGATTGAGAGTTCTTTAATGTCAAAGATTATTTGTTGATGATGATGAATCTGGTAGTGACTCTCTGTTCCAAACAGAACATATAAATGACCCTGTGGATGATTGTGTGGATGATTCGCCTAATTCCATGGATGAATCTACCTCACAAGATCATTCACCCGACTTAGAGGTTGTTTCTAGACCACTAGACTTCCAAAAGTTGCCTAATTTAGGGTTAGAATTGTGTGCTTCTAAAGTATTGTTGGATTACTTTGCATCTAAGTACCCAGGAGGATTTGCCTATTTCTAATACTGCATGAGCCGGTTGAAATTTTCCCAGTCTCAATAGAATCCCCATACTTTGTTCTTTACGCACTTCCATGTGCGGTAAAAACTTGGTTTAGGGGTAAATTTTGTTTTCGAGACGGTTTCGGTGTCCCCATTTTTTTATAAAATAATTGTGAAGTTGTCGTTTTTAAATATTGTATTTTGGGTCGATCACCAAATTTTCATTTGTTAATTTTGGAGATCCGTTTTTGTACAGTCCAGTAGGTATAATTATTTATTTATTTATGTTTGTTTATTTTATTTTTAATTTCCCATCTTAATTTTTACGTTGGATGACTCAATTACATTGAGGACAATGTAATATTTAAGTGTGGGGGAGTGGTTATTCACTTTTTATTTTTCTTTTTCAGGATTTTTCTTGCATATTGTGACCAGCTGTTTTTTCTTGCATATTGTGACCAGCTGTTGAGCGGGTAAAAAAAAAAAAAAATGATCAGCTGTGGAGCGGGTTTATAAAAAAATATTATTATTAGGGTTATGACCAGCTGTGTAGCGGGTTTTTTCTTCTTTTTTTTTCCATGTTATGACCAGCTGTGTAGCGGGTCTCTAAAAAAAAAAAAATTGTCGCATCTTATGTATGGAATTTGTCATGACCAGCTGTGTAGCGGGTCTAACTCTCTTCTATTTTATGACCAGCTGTGTAGCGGGTCAATTTTCTGTTTTGCTCGAGGACTAGCAAAATGTAAGTGTGGGGGAATTCAAAATTAATAAGGATTTTAATTTGTTTGTTGTAGTAGTAAAAGGGTTGTCGTTCACTCGGATGTTGTTGAGATTAAATTAAAAGGTATAACGAAAATAATAAACAAAAGCGAGAGTCACTGGGTCTAGGATTCCACCGCATTCATATTAATAGGTTCAATAATTATTCTTCAGCAATTATCGCTCAATAAACAAAACAACAAGGACTCTTATTTTTGCCAATGTAGATTCTCCAAACATTAGTTATAAATCGTAAGCATGGGCCATCAAACATCTAAGCAAGCATGACCCATCTAATAAAATGATAACTAATTTTTTCAAATCATAAAACAATTTAAAATAAATGCAAAAGTCATATAAAGAATTAATTAAAATTACCCACGTATGAAACTTGGCTTCCTCCGTCGACCCAGTGTCGGGGCTTAGCTTCTCATGATGAAAACACGCTCAAAGTATTTATTCATCGCTCAACAGTGTTTACAAGAAGTGGAAAACTAATAAAGCAGCGAATTTGCTACGCAAATATGCGTTGCAGACTCTGTTACAAAGCAGGTGTCTCAAATTTGAATAAAATGTTGCAGATTCAAAACTAACTGTTACAATGGAACTATCGCAGACACTATTCCTAAACGACAGTTCCAATGCGTCTGTTCTTGGTGTTCTTGAGAACGACACTTCTGCCGTGTTGCTGCAACTCTTTTTCTTCCTCTTTCTGTGAGAATCACTCTACAGTTGATCTCGAAACTCTTATAATCGCTCCCAACTCTCAATACCCCACTCTAATTCACATACAACCTTTATATACCAAACAAGAATAAGAATTCATCAAAAATATCCAGCAATCAATCAAGTATATTTGGTTTTATTTCCATGCAGATATGGAAAATATCTTTCCCCTTTTTCTCTTCTTCGCATGCCTGTTATCCGTTAAGTCTCTTATTTTATGTCCTTCACGCTCCAAATTGCAGGCTACACACTCCAGGCATGTTACAGATTCATTAGAAATCGTTTTCACCTCACACCACACACACAAAGCTCGGGAAAGAATAACAGAGCATATATCTTCCTTTTGACGCGTCATTACCATTAACTTGGGACTCTCTGATGGGATAAGTAAGAATCTCAGAGGATATATCTTCCTACAAATACATGTTGCTTCCCAAAATAACTCCAACAGCATCCCATGAATATCTCCGTCTCGGTTTTGTTCGAGTTCATATTGCCGCTCAAATTCTTTGATTCTGATGGACTTACCAGTCCTGTTTAGCTGCACCAGGCCCAATCTGATCGATAGTAGCACTTGAATCCTCCTAAAAATCCATCAAATCCGAAACAGGGATGATCGGGTTTTTTTAAAAGAAAACCGTAATGCTTTGACTTCTTCAATTTCAGTTCTCCAGCCAATTACAACCCAAAGCATCGATCATACCATGACTGTTAAGCTCAAACAGACCTTCCCATGCAATTTAAGCCATTGAGTCTCCTTGAATCTCCTCCAAATACGAACCCTAATTCTGGTTTCTTGAAGAACAACGTTTCCCGCCAAAAATGGAAATTTAAATGGTAGGGACGACCTCCCCCTAACAGAAATGGGGGTGCGAATAGCAATTAGGGTGCCCCTTAGTAATTGGGTGCCCCTTATCCAAAACTGAGAGTCCGAATAACATGTGTCCTCCGGGGTACAAAAACCACTTTTCGAGCAACTTTCTCCATAAGAGCTTATTTCACAAAAACACCTACAAACAAGTTTATTAGTGATAAAATGAGTCCCAGCTAATGTACTTATGGGTGAAAATACGTCGCACTTTCGTGCTCATCAGGTGGCAACGACACAATATTCCCAGAAATATGAATCCCATGCTTCTTATGAAACAATGCATCACGCTGAAAATTGCAACACAGTAGTCAGTACCAGACAATACAAAGATCCCTAAAATTTTCAAAGTGAAAACCAAAATCAATATCCGAATCTAAAAGCAATGAAAGAAGACAGAGATAGAAGGAATTTAGCACCAGAAACAACCACTACTCATAGTTATGGTTCTAACTCTACTTTTCTTTCCTTTTTTTACCACATTCTCATTAGATTTCACATTGAATCTAGCAAAATCATCAACATCTTCCTAGTGTAATTGTTAGTTACACATGCATTTTCCTAGTGTAACTAAGAGTTACACATGCATATTCTCAATATAACTAAGAGTTACAAATGCTCACAGAATGTTGAGAATTGAGAAGAGAATCAAAGTTCTTGGAGTTATTTTTTACCTCCCATAGTTTTGCTGCAGTATCTTGAATAGTGTAACTGAGAGTTACAGATGCATCTGAATAGTGTAACTGGGAGTTACACATGCATCTGAATAGTGTAACTGAGAGTTACACATGCATTTTGGATGTGTAGACGCAAGTTACACATGCATTTTGGATGTGTAGACGCAAGTTACACATGCAATTTGGATGTGTAGACGAAAGTTACACATGTGCGAATAATCATCAAAATGAGAAAATTGAAGCACAATGAACAACTCTCTAGCTTTAGTACCACTACCAGCATCACCACCTGCTCCAACTTTCAACATCACAAGATATGAACTGAAAATCGAAGCACAAGCCATAATTTAGTAACCTAATTCATTTTACAAGACATCCTTCTCTACATTATATGAAACTTTTTTTTTTTTGACAATTGTCCTAAGATTGATGTGTCTCATGTTTTCTTTAGCATTCAGAGGTTGCTTTGATCTAAGATACAGAAGTTGGATTTGTAACATAAAAAAATATAATGGTGTAAGATCATGAAAGTTAAATAATTTATGAATAAGTTGTTTTCAAGCATTAACAACCTTCAGTTGTTGTTACAATCGAATTTCAGATAAGATTGATGAAGAACCAAAATTAGGGAAAAATTGAATCAAAATCTTTTCCAGAAACTCTAAAATCAGTAAATAAATTAGAACATTCTTATCGTGATTCTCAAATCAATATGAAGATCAGAACGACAAACTAAGAGTTTTCATGATTAGTTGAATCACAACGAAGAACGTTAAAAAATTGATTGATTTTTCTTCTTTTAAAATTTACTTCCAATAAAAAACAGTGATAACAATATTAAAGAACTGAACATCGATTTCAAAATAAATTAAAAACTGAAGGTAATAGAAGTTGCTAAAATGAAACGAAGAACTTCAAACAAATAACTAAGATAAGAGAGAGTAACTCATCTTTCCAATCGTTTTTGTTGATGAATCTTTGTGTATGTTTTCCGATATTGATTCTCAACATGTTTTCCCCTGTTTCACCTTCAAGAACAACTACTGCTAATTAATACCGATTTAGGTTTTTCAATCGAGTTACAATTGAATTGAATCGATTTTCTTTATGCTCAGATTTAGGTTCGTCGATTGATTATACACTGATATGATTCTGCTATAGATCTGCTCAACACTGTTTCATTTGAATGAAGATGATAAAAAAAAATCCAAATCTTACTCAAATTCGAATGGAGAATCGTTTTCTTGCTCTCTGCAATTGTTTTCTTCGGTTTGATGAAACAACCCTAATTTTCTTCAGAGCATAGATGAGAGAGAAGTGAGAGAAAGTGAAAATGAAAATGAATCTACAAATGAAACCTATAGCCTATTTCATTATGTATATATAGTAAAGGGCATTTTTGGTATTACGAATTTCCCCCAAACCCTAAACTTTATTACCAAGCCCTGAAATCTAAAATTCTGGGCCTAGAAATATCAAAAAGTGAAAGTATGGAGTTGATAGTGGAGGATCCATTTTGTGGGGCTTCTAAATATTGAACCCATATAGTAGGGTGGTTCTAGTATTTTTCACTTTTAATTATTTGCTTTTTAATAATTTGTTTTTATTCTTTTGGTTAATTTCAACCATGACGACTATTTGTCAATTTTGAAAATAAAAATGGGCTAGCTAATATAACATCCGTTACAATCTTCATCGTTCTAAATTTTAACTAAATTTTTAAAAAAAATTAACTATAAAAAGTCGTTATATAGACCATTTAAGTCACGGTGATATAAAATACCGACAATGACAATTCTACAAGAGGTTATTTTTGTGTCGTTTTGGTTTTAAATTTCAAACACGAAGATTCTTGTCGATTTTGGAAAACAATGGACTTTTACAATTTTCTAGTGCATATCATTATCATTTTAACTTTAATTGTGATAACTCATTTTTATTTTAAAATAGAAAAAGGCCACGGTTTTAAATTATTGACCAAAACGACTCTTTTAAAACGTCATGGTACAATTTTATAAACCATGCTAATTTTTCATGAAAATATTCATTATTTTTGACCGAAGGAAAAGTTGTCACGGTCGTAATTTTGAGGGAAAAGAATTGAATATGATTAACTCCTAACATGAAAACCTTGACGAATTTTCATGTGAATTTTGAGGGAAAAGAATTCAGAAACAAAAAATTAAATTAAAATAAATATGATTAACTCCTAATTAAACAAGCTTAACCCTAATTAACAATAGGCCGATTTGTCATTATAGAAAATTACAGAGATTTGTCATTATAGAAAATTACAGGTTAAGGGATCTTTGAATATATTTCAAAATGATCCTATTTTGTTTTAATCACTAGCCCCTTTTAAAACAGCCAGCCCCCAATCAAATTAAGGCTAAAAACAAAGTAAGTTTCCAAAAAAAGAAAAATGTCGAGATAGAAAGTAAGAATAGTGTTACACCGTTATTTCTAAATTCTTTCATAGGTATCACTTGGATTGCGACATACATAGCAAGGTTGGCTCTATGAAAGGCCTAAGGTGGGTAGCTCAAGGAAGTCGTCAACCTTCCGGTTAAACCTCAAACGTTATTTGGCTTATATTGGAGGTGTAATCTCTTTCAGTATCTCTAACATAAGAGATGGTGGCAAAATTTACATCATTGTCAACGCCAAAATCAGATTTCCTAAGGCAATTTGATTTGGTGTTGTTGATGGTGGTTTTTAGCTCAGGGCTATATTTGTAAAAGTCTATCTACCGGACCCGGCATCAGATGTAGTAGACATTGATATGTCTATATTCCGCAGGGAATTTGGACGAGTACCTATGTCTCTCTTCGTATTATATCGAAACTCAAGCTCCCGGATGAACTGTTCACTAGTATAGAGCCTAACCTAGCTGCATTACTCACAAATGCCGGAGCCTGCTGAGTACTTTTTTGTGCTAATGTTCCCTGGCAGAACCCTTAATATTGGTATGGCATGACGGATTTGTGTTCACTCGTAGCAGAGTAGCACAAACCTCCAAGTACCAAGGTTAAGGCCCTTGCACAAAATACTCAGTCAGAAAGTAAAGAATAAACAGAGCCGCGGATCAGGAGCAACAATGAGGGGAGCGTGGACATGCCATAGGCTAACCGGCGCCACTTGGCCACGCCCCATGCTACCTAACCGGTCCTTACTACTTCGTCGACCAATCGCCCCTGCCACACTCCCATGAGTTGTGGCTTGGCCCATACCTGTCGGCCCCAGTTTCCATCGACCAATCAGGTCGCTCTAAAGCCGCCATACTCACACCAGAAGTGTAGCCACGCCCATGCTTGGCCGGCCCCTCTCCTTCCTACCGACCAATCAGGTCACTTTAAAATGCGCCACAAGCACTAGAGGTGTGGCCGCGCCTTATGTTTGGCCGGCCCCTTTTCTTGACCAATCAAGTCGCTCTAAACTCGCCACCATACATTAAAGGCCAAACGCACCCTACCGCGCCACCATACTAACTGGCAAGCCAAACCCGCCCTGCCACAATAACATATTAATCGGCATGCCAACATGCCACTCTGCCAAAGTAACACGGCGCCAAAACCTAGCCTTGGCCACACCGCCAAGCCCTAAGTTTGGCCACGGCACCAAAACCTAGCCTTGGCCACGCCTCCAAGCTCTAACTTTGGCCACGACGCCAAAACCTAGCCTTGGCCACATCGCCAAGCTCTAACTTTGGCCACGACGCCAAAACCTAGCCTTGATTTGTTGTTGATAATGTAGTCTCTTCTGATCACATCTGCTGCCAAGAACTGTTGTTGTTCGTTTTGTTGATACCAGCCGGAGCTTTACCATAGCAACAACCACTACAAAGGTAATCCATACTTCTCCATATTGTAGTTTCACATGGAAGAAGTAATAGAGTCACCAGTACGGATGCAAGATGATATCTTTATTATGGTCAACTCACCGACCATACAAGATAGAAACATGTAAACCAAACTTGGGGACTGAGGCTCTACACGGAATCCCT
Source organism: Papaver armeniacum (assembly GCA_023531295.1). Lineage (NCBI taxonomy): Eukaryota > Viridiplantae > Streptophyta > Magnoliopsida > Ranunculales > Papaveraceae > Papaver > Papaver armeniacum. Next base: position 130,049 of record JAJJWW010008634.1, on the reverse strand, counting down.
TCACTATCAAAGCTCAGGAGACACGGTCAACCTAAAAGTCATATCCACGACAAGGTCACATACTCTTCAAAGGTGTAGCGTAAGGATATCATCACTTCTCTGCCCAGAAGGCGTGTGCAACATTTTACGAGGCCAACGACGGATCCCAAGCCTACTCAGAGAAAACAACTTCGGAACCAAAGAGAAGTGCGACTGGGACTGCTCATCGCGGTCCATCCCCGACAACAATCAAGCACTCATGAGATAACTCCAGAGACGCGGCAGAAACATTTTTCTTGAAGAGACAGAGGGAGCCACGATTAACGACATAACTCTCTCACTGCTACCTCTTCGTTATCCCGAATTTTTCATCCATGAGATGATTCCAAGAATCTAAGCATCACATCCAGAAGAGTACAATAAGCTTGTATCAAATCCCATAAGCGTGGATTCAAGGCGATGCAATTAAAGTAGGCTACAGTTGGGGACTGAAGCCTCCTTCTGGTTTAGAGGTTTGAACGCAGTCACCACCTTACCAGTGAATCCAGTAGAAGCACATCTTCCACGAGAAAATAGGCTCAGGATAATTACACATGGGGACTACTAACATGGGATGATTTTCACTCCCCTCAACCAGGTTATTTCTGATTTCAACATCATCACTGTCGAAGTTTTACAAGCCGTAGAAATTCATCAACATGAAGCCATACATGTGCATCAAAGACTCCAAAAGCACACCACGGAGATACATTCATACATCCGGCCATGCCATTAGGTCTAACAGAAGTATAATAGCGGGGACTGCTCACCGCATCCCATTCCATACAACAGTTCAAGATTCAGAAGATGGTTCAAAGGATGTCGCTTGGAACGAAGACCTTGAAGACATGATAGCAGCATATCGGCAACGTAACGCTCTCAGCTCGTCTACTTCACCCAATGGCTCCAGAAGATTTCGACCATGCAAGCATCCACATCATATCATCGTCGCAATCAGAAAGTCCAGTCACCAGATAACCTAAAGTCAAGGATGAATGACCGGTTGTCAGCCGAGCAAAAATGATTTCACTTTCTCACTCTACTAAATATAAATGAAGTATGTGATAAGAAAGAGTTCGTATCCACAGAGAGGCAATTGTTGTTATAGAATTTTAGTTTCTAAAGTAACCCAAGGGGGAATTTTTGTTTTATCTAAGCAATAAAAATAATTGAAAGCAATAAAATAATTTGAATAATCAATAAGGAGAAGATATTGGTCACGGGATAGTATCATTCACAAACATGTATTTTCATCAATGATTAGAATTGATAATTTAATCTCTCATTTACTAAAAGTCCTAGGATACCTTGATCGCAAGTATATCCCTCTAATTCCCTGATTTCATCACAACCACATTAAAAGATGCATATGTGAATTCTTCCTAGAAAGCAACCTAAAGTGTAAAAGCACAATTAAGTTTAACTCCCTAAAAGCAATAAGTTCTATGGAATAAGACTAATCAATGCAAACGAACGTGTGAAAGCACTAATCCGTTTTAACAAAAGTTATAATTCACTTGTGACTAGTAGGATATATCACTATAAGCACTACCCACAATTATGCTACTTAGAATCAGGGATAAACAACTTTTTCGTATTGAAAACCCTAACATAGCTCTAGAGATGAATGCAAATCGGATTGATTCCGGACTCAACCTAACAAGTATTCAAATCATATAACACTATTAATTGTGAATCACAAACAATAAATTACCGAGACAAAACTAATTCATAGATTCAAATAACATGTTGAGAAATCAACTTTATCCCATAACCAATAATATGTGTTTAGCTACTCATAGCTATGGAGTTCATCATAAAAATATTAATTGAATAGAAGAAGATGAACAAAAGCAAACCCTATAAGCGTAAAAAAAAAATGGCTCTCTCCAAGTTCCAAGAATAATACGTGTTCCCCAAAGTTGTAAAAGTCTTTCCTTTAAATAGCTCTCTTGTTTCCAAAATTAGGTCTAATCTCAAAGGTCCAATAGATAGAAGTCCACCAAGCCCATATGCGAGAAAAACCCATGTAGAAAATATGCCCAAAAATATGTCGCCGGAAAACTGGTATTGTGGTTGGAACTTGACCGGAAAATATATATCAGGTGACCGGCAATGTCCACCCGGTCACCGGTCAACAAGTCAGCTCGGTCGGGTCAAATCGGTCAACTCAGTCAAGATCACTGAGTTAGGTGAGTCTGTCTTAACTGGGTGACTAGGCTGAGTTGGGTTCTTGGCCAAAGTTGTTTTGCACCAGGATGGTGCATCACTGCTTCACTTCCAGCCATAGTGGCTCATTATTCCTTCTCAAGTTTGAGACAGCTGCAACCAAAGCCAATCAGCTCCAAATTCAGTTCCATGTCCTGCAATCCCTCAGCTCATCACTGACCCTTGGAATTCCTCTTCCCATTCTTCTCAGCTTCTCACAGACACCATATACCGACTCATGTTGATGGTGATTTTCATTTAAGGTTAAAATTGTAAATTATGCGCTAACACCTTGTAAAAGATAAAGCCATTAATAAGTGTTGAATACTTCTTCACTTTACTAATTCACCTTAGAATGGAGCATGTGGCAACAATCCCATTCTGTGAATTAAATACACGAAATTCATCCAGGTTGGAGCATGTAGCAACAATCCCATATACCCTGTGAATTTATAGAATTATTTATTAATGCGTGAGCAGCCTTGTATTTCCTGTACTCATTATCAGTGCGGCATGACGACTGAGTGTTGCTCTCAGCAGAGCAATACGAACCTCCAAGCATTATAATGAAAGCATGTACGAAATACCCGTACAGGTTGCAACTCTCGGTGTGTTATACTGGCCCGATTGAGCACTCTCGGTGTGTTATACTAGCTCCGATTGAGCATCCCATAACCCCAAGCAGGTATGGAATATTCACCGTCCAACGTATCGAAAGCGAGGCCGGATATGATCTCGTTCATCCAACCTCACCGTGCGCGTGATTGGATGGCCTACGTTTAAACCGCAAGATCAATTCCATAACCCCCAAGCGGACAACGTGTATGGAATATTCCTAAGCTAAGGCAAAAGTAAACCTAGGGTGTCGAACCAACGCGGACCCCCTTGCATGGGTTTCGGCCTCCCAAAATAATTGCATAGCTTGCCAAAACGTCCAAAGCCAGTACTAATTGCGTATGGAAGGATGGTTGCTACACATTCAATCATAGAAAACCCTAAATTAGGGTTTGCGGCATATTACATGTGTCGCAAAACCCTAGAGAATAATTTAGAACATGTCTCAACCATCCATCTTCGCGTATAGATGGAGGGCGTAGATGTAGATTCAAAGGGCCCCGAGCATGTCAACATAATCACCGTGGAGCGGGCGCTTATATACGACCAATCGGTCGATGGACTAACCATGGTTGGTCATCCCATGTCTTGTAGATTTGCGTGCGCCCGATAGATGCAGAGCATGACGCTTTACCTAAAAACACAAAATTAATTAATACAAATATTTATTCGTGAAACCCAAAATTAGGGTTTTGAGCATCACGAGCGTCCATTTAGCTCTTCTCCGACACGAATGGAGGGTCCCAGATTAGATTAAGCGGAGTCCGGTCATACCAAAGATGACCACCGTGGGCCCGTATATCCTCTCACTGATCGGCCAAGGCATATCATGCCCGGCTATCCCAAAACGCGTGTCCAAACTTGCGTGGTCACACTTCCCAAATTGCAAACTGATCTCGACCACTCAACTTCACCGGACGATTTGAGTGGCTTAGATCACGTTTTCATGGGACGGTCAGGTATAGACGTGAATACCAGCCTACCACCTACACGCCGGACGGATTGGGCAAGACCGACCAAGCTTGGTCTCCTTGAAGCGTGCGCCCAAAGTTGGCACGATGTGCGGCTTTTGCGGCACCAGATTTCTGTTGCAAAATCGATCTCAACCACCCCTCTTTGCCGGTCAAATCGAGTGGCCTAGATCGCGCCTTTATGGGACAGAGAGGTACGGACGTGTACACCGGCATGCTTTCTACACGCATGCCCGGTCAGTCCTTTCCAAAACCCTTCCCATGCTTGGTTTCGACCAAGCTGAAGAGTGATGCCTGCGCACCTCTTCAAAACCCCCGATTCCATCAACGGCCGCAGATGAGTGTCTCAAAGATCATCTCGTCCGTCCAACTTCACCGGCTTGGTTATACAACCCTGGTCGAGTTAATTGGTCGGGCTAGGCATCTTGGTGATCACCACCCGTCACTTTACCATACCATGATGCGGACTCCGCATAAAATACACATGATAATTCACAAGTATCAACTTCCTGAATAACGCAGTTATTCAATTTAGCATTACATGCTACCTTTATGTGGGTCCCACGATCCACACACTCGAGATATCAATCATGTCATAAACTGGGGGATACATACTGGGGTATTGGTCTGGCGGTTTACAGCGTGCAGCGCGCAACGCGCCATCACAAGAGCGTGTCAGGAAGTCATGGACGGTTAGTGATGATGGGAAAAGTGGGCAAGCCTGGTCGTGTGACACTAACACATTACTCCACTACTCCATCACTCCACTTTCTCCACTTCCCACGAGATACGAAGGTTAGGCTAAAAGACTTGTATAAATAGGTTCTCCTCCCTATTTTCCAAAAAAACAAGAGAAAAAACAAGACAAGTCCAGACAACAGAGGCAAGTGTTGATACAATCGTATTCAAACACCGGAACTGATAGCTTACACCTTGCAAGCCAGTTCAGCTTTCTGATACAAGTCATTCATAGCCAACACCTTCACATTCTCAACACCTTCTTCGCTTCCCTTCCTAAGATCAACCCCATCTCCTTCACTTTGTGACCGAAACAAATCTGGAATGGCCATTTCTTGGTTTAGGCCGGACTTGCACAGATTGATCTCTCAAATCTACAAGCACTCACCGCGCAGTGCATTTGTTTAAGGTTTAAACTCATTTCTCATCCACACACCCCAAATTACCAAAACCGGCAGAAATAGTTTTCACCCACAAACAATTGGCGACCACAGTGGGAGGTTAATCTCTCGGTTGTAAAGTCAATTTCTTCGAAATCCGATTCAATTTCATCAATTTCAAAAAGGGTAGATCTTAGAATCAATTCAATCAACAATTCATTTCAAGATGGTGGAATTAAGGTCTGGATCAGCAATCAATTCTGATGGAGCTAGTGTGGATAACAATCCTGGGGTCGAAGTACCTGTCAGTGGAAATACCATGGTCAATACATCTCGTGGAACCGTCACCTCTACCATCAGCGCCAGCGTAGCAGGAAATATTCCAGTAAGTGTAACACCTCCCATCACCAGAGCCAGAGCAGCCGCAAATCCCGGCATCTCCTCAAGTGTAACACCTCCGGTAGTCACCAGAGCAACAACTTTCACTCCTTCATCAGGACGAGGAGCCGGAGGGACGAGAGGAGGATCATCCCTCATTACCATTGCAGACTTGATGGAGAAGCAGGAAGTTCTTGCTAAGACTCAAACGGATATGGCCGCAACTCAGAAAGAGGTACTCACTTTCCTTAAAACTTTAACCGAACGATTGCCACAAGATTCACGGCAACCCTTGGAGTCGGCAAGAGATGCATTCAATACACCTGGAGCAGGCGCTTCCACTCGGACCCACATGAATGAAGAAACTCGTGTTGCTCCTGAACGCCCAAGGGAGAGGGACCAGCCTTCCAACTTCATCACACGCGAGGATCTGGAACGACTTCTCCAAAATCGAGGAAAAGGGGATCGAACGGATGTACACCAACATCAGCCACCGTACCCTCAAGATGTACAACGAATTCCTCTTCCAAGAGGTTACACCTCTACCCACTTCTCCCTCTACGACGGTACTGGTAATGCTCGTGAACACGTCTCTCGATTCTTGGAATCCTTGGGGGAACATGAATACAATCATGTTCTGCGCCTGAAAGAATTCTCGAAGTCACTTACGGGAGGGCGTACACCGGTACAACAACATCGCGCCTAACAAAGATATCCAATTGGAACGAGATGGTCGGTGCTTTCTAAAGTATTTCTTCGTGTCTGAACAGATCACCTTTTCAGATCTAGGAAGAATTGTTCAGCGGAACAACGAGCATCCCAACGACTTCGTCAAAAGGTTCAGAACCCAAGCGCTAGATTGTCACGACCCGAATGTCACTGAACGACCATTGGTGGAGTTGTGCATCAATGGGATGATACCCATATACCGTGCTCTATTAGAGAATCTTGGCTTTCAAACATTCTCTGAACTACATGAAGCTGCCAAACGTTCAGCAACAACTGCACCAGCACTACTAGAAAGAACCAGAGTTGTCCGAAGTGAAGATTCACGTGAAAGTCGAGGAAGCAGGCGTCTCACGAACAATCAATACAACACTGGACCTTCTGTGAGTGTAGTGGGTGGAGGAGAAAAAGGAAAGCTTCAAATACGAACAACAAACCAAGCGGGCATCCCCACACATAAGACTTCGTCTCGAAAAGGAGCGGACAAAACTCCTGCACGAGACACCGAAGATACGGGTTTTCCTTTCCCCATGAATGAAGTGATATAACTCTTGGAAGCGTGGATCCAAGATGATGCCGTCAAGCTGCCTCCTATCAGACGCCCTCAAACTGAGAAAGACATGGCGGATCCCAAATACTGTTACTACCATAGATTCGTCCATCATCCAACCAAAGATTGTAACAAAGTTGAAACAAATATTCAGGGAAAAGATAGAGACAGGAGAACTCCGGCTTGGAAACGAAGGAGTTCATAGAGACCCTCTTCCTATCGTGAACCGCATGATTTCTCGGGGATTCTGTTACGCAAGACTCATACAATCTACGATGGAGCACTTGTGTGAAATCTTGTATTTCTCCAAAGGACAGTGTCAAGACATATTTACGGCCCTCAACCGCATTGTTTCAGGCAGGCGTTTGTATCCAGAAGCAGTCCAGGAACCCCAGTCTTTCCTGAAGGACGCGAGCAAGGGAAACTGGGGACTCCTAACTGTCACTCGTTTGAGAGACGTTGAGTTCGATAGCGCTTTGATTGATACGGCTTCCAAATTTAACATCATTACTGTCAAGACCTTGAGAGCATCAAAGGTTTTAAAGCAGGAAGCCACTTGTCACCCAACTGTGGTTAAAGATTCAGAAGAAGAACTCAGGGATGCATATGGATATATCGATCTTGAAGTCAAATTGGGTGATGCCTCGACACAAGCAAAGTTCTACATAGTCAAAGATCATCCCAACTACGACATGATTCTAGGACGCTCTTGGATACATGACAACAAAGCAATACTAGAAGTCTGTCCTCTACCGGTTTCGATACCTGAAAGAATCTCCAACACACCTTCTGGACCTCCTGGTGACTGTCTGCTACCGCACCAACAACTTGCCAACGTGACACAACTTCCCGGAGAAAGCCTGTCAACATACATTGAAACGTTCCGATCTCAAGTAAGTTTCATCATGCAACCCTCTTCACAACCTACCGCCCCTCATTCTGACAAGTCCTGGGGACTGGCTCTAGCCAAAAAATCGACTTTTGCTAAGAGATGTGAATGGGAGGCCGGCCCCTTCAAACAGTTCATCAGGAGTCTAGAAGCTGTCTCGATCAAAGACGACAAAACCAAGACCCCGATATCTACACGCCCAAACCTGTTTGGAATTGGGGACCTAGTAACGAAGACAACTGCATTCAAGGTCGGAAGCATTATGGTGAGAATGGATACCTCACCCGATTCAGCCACCAGGAAGGAGGATGAACCATACCTAGTAGCAGATGTCATCCTAGGCGGCTACTGCAAACTCATCAACGCTGACAAGCTAGAAGGCGTAACAATTCACTCGCGATGGCTCAAACCCTACCGTACTTAAGATGCTGTGCTATCACTTTCCAGCATCCTACAAGCTTTAAGACGCTGTGCTACTTTCTCCGGCGTATTTCCCTTTACAATTTCACATCATATTTGTAATTCCTCTAGAGAATGATTGCAATACTTGCATTCATAATTAGGGTTTCAATTTTCGATTTTCAAATTAATTGAAGTGTTATTTCCACCTTAGAACCTCTTTACCCCTAAAGACACAAAGCCCATCCTAAATCAACCCACTAGAGCAGGTCAGGGAAGAAACCCTAAACAAAAACATCCTGAAAAGAGTTGAAGGAAAAGATATGCGCAGAAGAGGAGAAGCTTTGAGCCACTCACCCCAGCAAGGCCAGGAAGATATTGCAACAAGAACACAGGTCCGTAGGTATTCCATTACGGCATTATTTCTTTTATCACAAAGAATTACATTTGAAGGCGCACCCTTGCGCCTGAGAAGGTTCAGTTGCGGTCTTGACAAAGGGTTAAAAAAAAAAAAACTTTTATTCAAACAATCAAATAGATGAAAACCTTGAACTCGGCTGCCACTGAGTACAAGGAAGATGTTCAAATGTACGGAATATACTTGAAAGCGGAAAAAATAAGAAAAGAGGTTTTAGTCGCCAAGAGGGTCGACATCGCCTGCACCACTGTTAGGATCTGCTTCAGCGCCATCACCTGCTGATGCTCCTCCCTTCGGATCTACCTCAACCTCTGCATCAGACACCTCTACAGCAACGCACTCCATCCCAACATCATCATCGGGAGCATCAAAGGGCACAACAACATCAGGAGTTGTGTCGATTGCTTTCAAATGATCAAGTTCGTCTGTGTCAGAATCAAGAATTATCACGCCGTCCTGGATTGAGTAATCGCACTTATCTTCATTCAGAGGTCGTTTATGCTCAACCCTCCGCCTCTTCAACCGCGCTGCATATCTCTCTGCCCTTGCGCTTACTAGTGCTTGCAACGTTTCCTCGCGCCTCCACCGCTCCTCCATGTCAATCGCAGCTGAAAGTGCACAGATGCGTCCCCTGGCAATACACAGGTGAAAAATAGACATCCCCTGTATAGCGCGACCGACTTCGCGAAGTGGAAGATCGATCTTAGCCATTACTTCTTCGTGCGCATGGGTTTCAAGCTTGTCAACTTCGAAGCTTCTTTCTGGAGAAGTGACAGAATGATCGTCCACCGCTTCCATGATAAACTGCAAAGGGAAGAAGTTACGAGCACAAAAAAAAAAAAATCAATCGATCAGTCAATCAGAAGATCAGATAAGTGTGGAACAGTACCTGAGATATATAATAAACGACTAAGTGAGATGATTCTTTATAATCTCGCAAGTCGACAGAATCCCAGGAGAAAAGAAGTCTTCACTTGCCACCTATAAAGGCTACTAATTCGAGATAGCAATCAACGATGCTTATCAGATACATCTGAGGAAAGCTTCTAGACGAAAGGGAGTAACCTGACCCAAGGAAGGGGTCGAGCCTTGTCCAGATATGTACAAAGGGAACCAGAGCGACTCACCAGATCAAGTCATGCTTCCTTCACAGCCTTAATCAGGACTACCCAGTTCCAGGGCAACGCCTGACGATGTCGACCTATCCGGTAAATATGTATTCACTTTATCTTGGTCATTTCAGTACACAAATTTGTCACCATCTCATGCCTACCCCACAATAGCACCAATATACCCTTTTCAGCACTTAAATTTAATTAGCCATGGGAAATATGACCTGCAGCTCCAATGCAACAACAACACAATCTCAAGCCAACAACATTTCGTATCTTGCCATAATACAACAAGCAATATTGATTCAGCATCACCATTTTATCACCACCTACACTGGCATTTCTTTTAGCTTGTAACTCAGCACTGTCACAGCTCCAAACACAACTTATGCAGCTTCTTGACCCTAGCATTCTCCTGTAAATCACAGGATCATCTGATTCCACCAACAAAACCATCTTTTGCAGCCAACAACAATCCCAGCAGCACCATCTTCACTGCCATCTCCTCTGTAATTTCAGAAGCAACATGCAACTTCTGCCAACATTTCATTTTCTTCTCAGGCACTGCTCCATTCTTCTCTTGTTCATCAACATCCACATCCCTTGTTCTTTACAAGACTCATGACAAGAAATACCATAGCCTGACTACCACCAACCCTAGCTTCTGTAGCTTTCATCTTCTCACTGAACTGCAGCTGCAATCCCTTGTTCTACACAACCTGGCCAACAACAGCTACATCATCTTCTTCTCAAATCAATGGCAGAAAAACACCATTACCTGAAGTTCAAAAACCCATCGATCTCTTCTCCACCAGCAGCCATTAGAGCAGCATCTCTACCAAATCTGTTCAAATCTCATCTTCAAACTCAGCTTCAGATCTCCTCCATTTATCCATAGTAATCAAAAATCTTCCCTGTAATCCTCCTCTCGACCAAAATTCCTTGTAAACCTTGTACCAGAAATCTTCCTTCGATTTTATTCTCAATAGCAGCAGCAACTTCAACTTTTCATCTTCAATTACCAATCAAAATCAACCCAAACTCAAATCTGAGTTTAACCCATTTGTTCACAAACTTCAATCGATCTCAAATCCTCAACAGACTACCACCATTCTCACTATCGCCTCGATCTTTTCTCGCAATGTAATCCACCAATTAACGGCAACAACTCCTTGTAAATCATATTCTGAACCCATTTGATCACCACCAGAACCCATAAATCATAGCCTCAACAAACCCTTTTCACCAGCAACATCAGGACAAAGAACGGAAGAAAACGAGGAGCGGAAATGATTTCTCTCGACTAGATTTAGGGTTAAAACTATGGGACTGTTATTGACACCCCATGCGATAGGATAAGGGCTAACCAGTTAATCTGTGGCCTGTCAGTTTCCCAGGACTGACTGCTCATTCATCACTCCTTCTTGCGACCTAAGCCGGCTCCATGGATCATTCGCCTGTGAATTGACCTTTTTGCGTTTTACGCTCCAAGTTGACGTTTTCTCCTTCTTTTGCTCATAGTGACTCCATTGCACCTAATAAACTCAAAAGCAATCATAAGATACATATTTTACAAGAAAACTCGCAAAGAAAGCATAAACAATAGATAAATATCAAGGCGTTTTAGACACCTATCAAATTCCCCCACACTTAGACTTTGCTAGTCCTCGAGCAAAGCAAATAAAATAAATTCTAAAACATACATACAACTCCGTGTCGTCGAGGCTACGGTCACACTTAGCACGTATAACAACCCTTTAAACCCCTAGGTGTCCCTAGTGGACGAGTTATAGTCTCGTGAGGGTTTACTAGAGATATACCCACAAAACCTACTTTTCCAACTTACTAGTTCTCCGTAATGATAAAATCCAACACGCTAAGAAGACATAGAAATTCTGCACACTAGTCATAAGAAGTTAGACACATAAATGAACACAATCTCATCCTTAAAATTTGAGAGAGAAATAACCATCCCTTCTCGAAAGAAATTCGGGTTCTGAGTGATCAAAAGTCTCGACTCTGCCTCACAAGAAAGGGTTTTATGAAATTGCTCTCAATAATAAATAGCTTCTTATGGGTCACACATGTGTCCAGGTAGGAATGAAGAGAGAATCCTGAGACACCTTGAATGGTAGGAAGGCAAAAACCCTCCGAATTATTTTGAAAACCCACATCTTTTAATATTTTGAAAACCCATTTTTTCTGACGATCTCTAAGAAAGGAAATAAACCATTTAACGAAGGTGGGAATATGCTTACTTACCTCGTTATCCGTTCGACGTGCAGCTAGCACCGCTCTCACAGCATCCATAGAAACGTCTTCGGTCTTCAATCGGTGTCTTCATCTTCGTCTTCAGTTTTCAACTCTTGATGATAACTCTTGAACTTCGTAGAATCTTGACAATGTAACTTTTTTCCTCTAAATCCTTATTGCTTGAAACTTCATTGTAGATATTCCTTCTTCCATTGGCTTTATTGAAAGAATACAAAACTAAAAACAAACCAAAATATGATACAATGGATTTTTCTTGTCTTTTTCTTGTCTCTTTTTTTTTTTTTTTTTTTTTGAGACAAGAAAAATAAAACAAATACACAAAAAAAAAATGAAAACAAAACAAAATAAATAATAAAACTAATAATGAACCTCACAAAATTTTCTCTCGTCTTTTTTTTATTTTTTTTTTATTAACAAATTTTTTTGACAAGAGAAAATGAAATACAAATAATTAAATAAAAATGCAAGTACAAAGGCCATGGTGTAAGTACTTTACCGCTTGATTCTTCACAATTTGTATGTCTTGATATCATAAACTTCTCGAATTCTCATCTTGATAATCTTCACTCTTGTACAATAGTCTTCAACTTATAAAAATTCTGCTCCTTGTCTTGTTGCTTTACTCGAATCTGAAATCTGGTCATTTCTGTACCGTTGCTTTCAAACCTTAAACGTCTTCAACTTTCCTTGAAATTTGTGATGCTCCTCTTGTTGATGTCGATAGTGTTTCTATGGACCTGTTGGTGTAGAGAGAGATAAAGTGGATGGTGCTAACTGCGAACAAGATTACAAGTGGTATGTAAGTTAGCAATTCGATGTCACCATCATGGTTAATAAAAATAGCACTCAAGAGATCAAAATAGTGCTTCTATTGGTGGGAGGTTGGGTAGCTCACCATTCTACCCGTAATTTACGTACGGTGACACACACTCTAAAAGCACATATTTAGACAGGTACAAAGAATTGAAGGTCGGTGCCTCGCATGATGTAACATAGGTAGTCTCCACTATAGGGGATCACTATTCTAATACCGAATTCAGTCTGCACCTTATTTGCCACTGGCATGGTTAAATCCAACTTTAACTCTCATTCAATTAAGAAACCCGATCATGTTCTCTGTCATCTCTAAGTTCAGTCACTCTTATGAGAATCTCGATGTAATCTTAGCGACATGTATACTATGTGACTCTAAACTAACTACACGTTGGATTTTTTTATTCACTAATTTACACAAAAGTTGAAAAATTTGAAAAATTTACAATGCAAATGCTTAACCACTCCCCCACACTTAAACTTTACATTGTCCTCAATGTAAATTGAATCGTCCAAAGTAAGTCAAGGTGGGAAATTCGAACATGAATGTGACAAGAAATCAGAAAAAATAAAAACAAGACAAGAAAAACTAAAAACAAGACAAGCAATAAATACAAGACAAGAAATACTCATCCGATGGGTTGCCTCCCATTTAGCTCTTGGTTTAAAGTCGTCAGCCCGACTATCTCCTTGCTTTCTATGACTCCTCCAGAGGGAGCACATCCACAAAGTTAACTCCTTCCACCACTTCGGAAGTGAAATTCTCATAATATGGTTTCAACCTAAGTGCCCACTAACTTTAAATTCTTTTCCCGTAGCTATGCTACGAATTTCCACCGCACCATGAGAAAACACATTAGTAACAATAAAAGGTCCGATCCATCGTGACCTTAATTTACCCGGAAATAAATGCAAGCGAGAATTAAACAAAAGCACTTTCTGCCCAATGCAAAATTGTTTTCTAGAAATCATGTTATCATGAAATGCTTTCGTCTTTTCCTTATAAATGCGTGAGCTTTCAAATGCATCATTGTGAAGCTCCTCTAGCTCTTGGAGTTGTAACTTCCTTTGCTTTCCAGCCCCATCCATCTCCATATTGCATTGCTTAATAGACCAAAACGCCTTATGCTCAATTTCAACGGGTAAATGACAAGGTTTACCATACACAAGCCTAAAGGGAGACATCCCGATAGGTGTCTTGTATGCGGTTCTATACGCCCACAAAGCATCATTAAGTCGCATGCTCCAATCTTTCCTTGTTAGGTTCACCGTCTTCTCTAGTATAGACTTCACCTCCCGGTTAGAAACCCCGGCTTGTCCATTTGTTTGGGGATGATAAGGTGTTGCAATCTTGTGCGACACATTGTACTTCTTCAACAAGCTTTGTAAAATCCTTTTTTTGAAGTGAGAACCCCCATCGCTAATTATGGCTCTTGGAATTCCAAACCTTGCAAAAATATTAGCTTGCACAAAATCTGAAACCACTTTAGAATCATTAGTTGGGGTGGCCTTATCTTCCACCCATTTAGAGACATAATCAACCGCAAGTAAGATATAAAAATTCCCATGGGAGTTGACAAAAGGACCCATAAAATCAATACCCCATACATCAAAAACTTCAATAATAAATTGAATAAAAGTTTGTGGCATTTGATTTCGGGAACCTAGATTGCATGTTCTTTGGCACCTATCACAAGTTGTACAAAATATATGTGCATCCTTAAACAAGGTTGGCCAATAAAAACCTCTTTCAAGTACCTTGTGAGCGGTTCTCTTACTCCCAAAATGTCCTCCGCAAGCATAAGAGTGACAAAAAGACAAGATAGAATTAACTTCAGATTCGGGAACGCACCTTCGTATTACTTGGTCACTACAATGTTTCCATAAGTATGGATCATACCATATGTATTGGTTTCCTAACTTCTTAAGTTTGTCCCTCTCAGCACGAGACAAGTTCTTTGGGATTTGTTTAGAAACCAAGTAATTGACAATATCGGCATACCATGGTTCTCCAAAGGCAATTGAGAATAGTTGCTCATTCGGGAAACTTTCACGCAATGGGATAACTTCCTTGTCCACAGCAAGATGGCTCAAGTGATCCGCAACGGTGTTCTTAATTCCTTTCTTGTCCTTTATTTCAATATCAAACTCTTGCAAGAGTAAAATCCATCGTATGAGCCTCGGTTTCGCTTTTTTCTTCATTAGCAAGTACCTAAGTGATGCATGATCAGAAAAGACAACAACTTTTGTACCAATTAGATAAGAGCGAAGCTTTTCCAAAGCAAAAACAATGGCTAACAACTCTTTTTCAGTGGTTGTGTAGTTTTGTTGGGCCTCATTTAACGTTCTAGAAGCATAATAAATAGCATGAGGTATCTTCCCCACACGTTGCCCAAACACCGCACCAACCGCATAGTCACTTGCATCACACATGAGCTCAAAAGGCTTGCTACAATCCGGTGGTTTAATGATAGGGGCTGAAATCAAAAGTTCTTTCAAACGATTGAATGCCGTCATACACCTTTCATCAAAGTTAAAAACCACATCTTTTTTCAATAAGTTACAAAGTGGTGTTGCTATCTTGGAAAAATCCTTGATGAATCTGCGATAAAAACCTGCATGACCAAGAAAAGAGCGTATCTCCATCACCGTAGTGGGAGGGGTTAAAGCACGAATAAGTTCTATCTTAGATTTATCAACTTCCAAGCCTTTAGAAGATATTATATGGCCTAAAACTATGCCATGAGTTACCATAAAATGGCACTTCTCCCAATTCAAGACAAGGTTTGTTTCAACACATCGTTCAAGGATTAGTGACAAGTTGTTCAAGCAAAGGTCAAATGAATCACCAAAGACACTAAAGTCGTACATGAACACTTCGATTATGTTTTCAATATATTCTGAGAAGATACTTACCATACACCTTTGAAAGGTAGATGGAGCATTGCATAAGCCAAAAGGAATCCTTCTATAAGCAAAAGTACCGAAAGGACAAGTGAAAGTGGTTTTCTGATCCTCCTGGCACGCTATCACAATCTGATTATAACCTGAATAGCCATCAAGGAAGCAATAATAAGAGTGTCCAGCTAAACGTTCAAGCATTTGATCAATAAAAGGCAATGGAAAATGATATTTCCTAGTGGTGGCATTCAATTTTCTATAATCAATACAAACCCTCCAACCGGTTTGCACACGAGTTGGGACAAGTTAGTTCTGATTATTCTCCACCACCTAAGACACCCGATTTCTTTGGTACTACTTGTACCTGGCTCACCCACTTGCTATCGATATGGGGTAGATAACACCCACTTCCAAAAGCTTGAGTATCTCCCTTTTCACAACTTCCATCATAGGGGGATTCAAATGACGTTGCGCTTCCCTTGTAGGCTTTGCATCGTCCTCCAAACGAATCTTGTGCATACAAACGGCAGGGCTTATACCCTTGATATCGGCGATTGTCCATCCTATGGCCGTCTTGTACTTCCTTAGCACCCTTAGAAGTTTTTGCTCCTGTAAATCACTAAGCTCATTAGAAACAATCACATGTAACTCTTCATTATCACCCAAGTACAAGTACTTTAGGTGATCGGGAAGAGGTTTCAATTTTAGTTTTGAAGATTTAACAATTGAAGGTACAAGCTTTTCATCACTGCATGGTAAAGCAATAAAAGATATATTATGAGTTTCCGGGCATCCTTGTAGTGAATTAAGATCACCAAGAGCTTCCTTGACTTCATTACCACACTCTACACCATTATCCATAGATGTAGTTAACACGGTTTCCAAAGCGTCATCACCATTTAATTCAAACATTTGTTGTGCCAATGTATCCATAACATCAATAGAGAAACAAGAGTGGACATCACTAGGATATCTCATCGTCTCGAAAATGTTGAAACGTATTGTATCTCCACTCCATGGTCAACGTTCCCTTGTCCACATCAATTATGGTTTTCGCCGTTTTCATGAAGGGACGCTGATAGGTGTAGAATACACCGTATTTAATATCTAGTATTTATGCTTTCTTTGCGAGTTTTCTTGTAAATTATGTATCTTATGTGTGCTTTTGAGTTTATTAGGTGCAATGGAGTCATTTGGAGCAAAAAGACCAATTGGAACTCGTTCAAATACAAGATTTCTACTTTTCATTGTGTAGAGGACGAGAAGATGAAGACGATGGCGAAAGAACGGAGTCATTCAGAAAATTTCAGACTGCGCGTAGTTCAGTCCAGAGACCATAACTGTCATACCGTTTATCAAAACACTGTGAAATTTTGACACTGTGTAGAAAACACGTAGGTGAACAACTTTTGTGAAATGGAGTTTTTCCAAATTCCTTACCAATTTGCACAGTGTTTTGCGTTTTATCTGCTGTTACGTCAGAATTCAAAACTTTCGGTTTTACACATTGAGGACAATGTGCAGTTTAAGTGTGGGGGAGCATTTATATGTTTGTATAGTTTGTTTTTGACACCGTTAGTGGATGGAACCATTTTGAATGCAGGAGTTGAGGAACCAATTAACTAAAAGGGAAGAATATAGCTCAGAAATCACAAATTAACATGATAGTTGTTACCATATCTCGGAATATCACCATATCACATTCTGTTTTTATTTTTCCATATTTATCTATTGTTCTCTAAGTGCTTTGGTGGGTCACTAAACATCGACATGTTATTACTGCTAGGATGAAATAGAGTGATTGAGTTACTAAAAAAAAAAAAAAAAAAAAAGAAAAAAAAAAATAAATGAAAAGAAAAAAAAAAAGACCGACCAATTAGACCAAAACGGAATAAAAAGACACTTGGGAATAGCAGTATGTGTGAAACGTAGTCCCTGTCTCCGTCGCCTAAACAAGCGTGGAATGCAGGATCCAAGGCAACTATCATGTACTTGCTGACAAGAAGCATGCGCTTGGATCCAAAAGATCTAATCATGCCGTCTAAAAAAAAAAAAAAAAGAGAAACTGGATCCGCTTTTGATCCAATCGTATAAAAAAAAAAAAAGAAAAGAAAGTTTTATATTGGTTGAATAAAGTCACTTGGTTCCCTTGTATATGCCGGTGAGTTGATGTAGCATTCAAACCAAGTAGCTCAATCCAATAGGATTAGGTTCATCTTAGTGATGACCTTGACAGATATGGGAAACATCGAACACTTGTGAATATTCGCCAACATCTACATCTATATCCATCTTCTTAATCTTTTCATTGTGATTGTGGTTTGTTAGTTTATTTACTAATATATGAATTGAATTTGCAAGGTACCTCCTCCTGTAGTCAATTTGGATTCATTCATTGATTTGTCACAAATAGACGGAGTTGGAAATATAGGTTTTGTGGGTATATCTCTAGTAAACCCTCACGAGACTATAACTCGTCCACTAGGGACACCTAGGGGTTTAAAGGCTTGTTATTTATGCTAAAATTAACCGTAGCCTCGACGTCACGGAGTTGTTGTATTTTTAGTTATTGTTTTGTTTGATTTGCTCGAGGACTAGCAAAGTCTAAGTGTGGGGGAATTTGATAGGTGTAGAATACACCGTATTTAATATCTAGTATTTATGCTTTCTTTGCGAGTTTTCTTGTAAATTATGTATCTTATGTGTGCTTTTGAGTTTATTAGGTGCAATGGAGTCATTTGGAGCAAAAAGACCAATTGGAACTCGTTCAAATACAAGATTTCTACTTTTCATTGTGTAGAGGACGAGAAGATGAAGACGATGGCGAAAGAACGGAGTCATTCAGAAAATTTCAGACTGCGCGTAGTTCAGTCCAGAGACCATAACTGTCAGACCGTTTATCAAAACACTGTGAAATTTTGACACTGTGTAGAAAACACGTAGGTGAACAACTTTTGTGAAATGGAGTTTTTCCAAATTCCTTACCAATTTGCACATTTTTTGCGTTTTATCTGCTGTTACGTCAGAATTCAAAACTTTCGGTTTTACACATTGAGGACAATGTGCAGTTTAAGTGTGGGGGAGCATTTATATGTTTGTATAGTTTGTTTTTGACACCGTTAGTGGATGGAACCATTTTGAATGCAGGAGTTGAGGAACCAATTAACTAAAAGGGAAGAATATAGCTCAGAAATCACAAATTAACATGATAGTTGTTACCATATCTCGGAATATCACCATATCACATTCGTTTTTATTTTTCCATATTTATCTATTGTTCTCTAAGTGCTTTGGTGGGTCACTAAACATCGACATGTTATTACTGCTAGGATGAAATAGAGTGATTGAGTTACTAAAAAAAAAAAAAGAAAAAAAAAAAAATATATATGAAAAGAAAAAAAAAAGACCGACCAATTAGACCAAAACGGAATAAAAAGACACTTGGGAATAGCAGTATGTGAAACGTAGTCCCTGTCTCCGTCGCCTAAACAAGCGTGGAATGCAGGATCCAAGGCAACTATCATGTACTTGCTGACAAGAAGCATGCGCTTGGATCCAAAAGATCTAATCATGCCGTCTAAAAAAAAAAAAAATAGAAACTCGGATCCAGTTTGATCCAATCGTATAAAAAAAAAAAAAGAAAGTTTTATATTGGTTGAATAAAGTCACTTCGGTTCCCTTTGTATATGCCATGAGTTGATGTAGCATTCAAACCAAGTAGCTCAATCCAATAGGATTAGGTTCATCTTAGCAGTGACCTTCGAGGAGATATGGAAACATCGAACACTTGTGAATATTCGCCAACATCTACATCTATATCCATCTTCTTAATCTTTTCATTGTGATTGTGGTTTGTTAGTTTCCAGTATTGTGGCTTGTTCGACTATCTAATTAGAGTTTATTTACTAATATATGAATTGAATTTGCAAGGTACCTCCTCCTGTAGTCAATTTGGATTCATTCATTGATTTGTCACAAATAGACCGAGTTGGAAATATAGGTTTTGTGGGTATATCTCTAGTAAACCCTCACGAGACTATAACTCGTCCACTAGGGACACCTAGGGGTTTAAAGGCTTGTTATTTATGCTAAAATTAACCGTAGCCTCGACGTCACGGAGTTGTTGTATTTTTAGTTATTGTTTTGTTTGATTTGCTCGAGGACTAGCAAAGTCTAAGTGTGGGGGAATTTGATAGGTGTAGAATACACCGTATTTAATATCTAGTATTTATGCTTTCTTTTAAGTTTTTCTTGTAAATTATGTATCTTATGTGTGCTTTTGAGTTTATTAGGTGCAATGGAGTCATTTGGAGCAAAAGACCAATTGGAACTCGTTCAAATACAAGATTTCTACTTTTCATTGTGTAGAGGACGAGAAGATGAAGACGATGGCGAAAGAACGGAGTCATTCAGAAATTTCAGACTGCGCGTAGTTCAGTCCAGAGACCATAACTGTCAGACCGTTTATCAAAACACTGTGAAATTTTGACACTGTGTAGAAAACACGTAGGTGAACAACTTTTTGTGAAATGGAGTTTTTCCAAATTCCTTACCAATTTGCACATTTTTTGCGTTTTATCTGCTGTTACGTCAGAATTCAAAACTTTGGTTTACACATTGAGGACAATGTGCGGTTTAAGTGTGGGGAGCATTTATATGTTTGTATAGTTTGTTTTTGACACCGTTAGTGGATGGAACCATTTTGAATGCAGGAGTTGAGGAACCAATTAACTAAAAGGAAGAATATAGCTCGAAATCACAAATTAACATGATAGTTGTTACCATATCTCTAATATCACCATATCACATTCTGTTTTTATTTTTCCATATTTATCTATTGTTCTCTAAGTGCTTTGGTGGGTCACTAAACATCGACATGTTATTACTGCTAGGATGAAATAGAGTGATTGAGTTACTAAAAAAAAAAAAAGAAAAAAAAAAGAAAAAAAAAAAAATATATATGAAAAGAAAAAAAAAAGACCGACCAATTAGACCAAAAAACGGAATAAAAAGACACTTGGGAATAGCAAGATGTGTGAAACGTAGTCCCCTGTCTCCGTCGCCTAAACAAGCGTGGAATGCAGGATCCAAGGCAACTATCATGTACTTGTTTGACAAGAAGCATGCGCTTGATCCAAAAGATCTAATCATGCCGTCTAAAAAAAAAAAAAAAGAGAAACTGGATCCATTTGATCCAATCGTATAAAAAAAAAAAAAAAAAAAAGAAAGTTTTATATTGGTTGAATAAAGTCACTTCTGGTTCCCTTGTATATGCCAGTGAGTTGATGTAGCATTCAAACCAAGTAGCTCAATCCAATAGGATTAGGTTCATCTTAGCAGTGACCTTGAGACAGATATGGGGAAACATCGAACACTTGTGAATATTCGCCAACATCTACATCTATATCCATCTTCTTAATCTTTTCATTGTGATTGTGGTTTGTTAGTTTCCGAGTATTGTGGCTTGTTCGACTATCTAATTAGAGTTTATTTACTAATATATGAATTGAATTTGCAAGGTACCTCCTCCTGTAGTCAATTTGGATTCATTCATTGATTTGTCACAAATAGACGGAGTTGGAAATATAGGTTTTGTGGGTATATCTCTAGTAAACCCTCACGAGACTATAACTCGTCCACTAGGGACACCTAGGGGGTTTAAAGGCTTGTTATTTATGCTAAAATTAACCGTAGCCTCGACGTCACGGAGTTGTTGTATTTTTAGTTATTGTTTTGTTTGATTTGCTCGAGGACTAGCAAAGTCTAAGTGTGGGGGAATTTGATAGGTGTAG
Organism: Papaver armeniacum; assembly: GCA_023531295.1. Lineage (NCBI taxonomy): Eukaryota > Viridiplantae > Streptophyta > Magnoliopsida > Ranunculales > Papaveraceae > Papaver > Papaver armeniacum. The sequence goes on along the minus strand of JAJJWW010008634.1, from coordinate 108,867 downwards.
AATACACCGTATTTAATATCTAGTATTTATGCTTTCTTTGCGAGTTTTCTTGTAAATTATGTATCTTATGTGTGCTTTTGAGTTTATTAGGTGCAATGGAGTCATTTGGAGCAAAAAGACCAATTGGAACTCGTTCAAATACAAGATTTCTACTTTTCATTGTGTAGAGGACGAGAAGATGAAGACGATGGCGAAAGAACGGAGTCATTCGGAGTTCGTATGAAGAAGTTATGAGCAAAACAAGAACTTGGAAGACTAAGGGCTAAATGGTCATTTCATAGAGAAGTGCTATTGTCACCCCCGCTGTACGTTAAGGGGTAGTCATTCTGTTAAGGGACAACTCTATTGGGAGGAGTACTAAATAGAGCCAGCTGTGGTTAAGGGGTTGCCAGATGGGTGGCCCTTATCATAATATCAAGGCCAATAACAACCCTATCTCATTACTTGGTCGAAATGAAGAAATCTGGTTTCATTTCTCTTCTTCTTCTTCTTCACTGTCCTAGCTAACCCACGCCGGTGCCATGGGTTCCAGTGGTTCTTCATGGAAGCTATTTGTCAAATCTTCGTGATATGAACCACACAAGAGAGAATCGGTGTTTGCAGGTCATGGATGAACTCGAGATTGATGGAGGTAAGTTTGTGATGTTTTGGGTATTCTCAGAGTAGGGTTAGGGTTTGGTCGAATCGAATTGCAGATGGAGAAACAATGTTTAATTGAAGAATGAGATGATTCAGATGAAAACGAAGATTGAGGAGTTGAGGCTCGAGTATGAGATGACAGAGATGGAAGAAATCGAGGTGTCGGCCTGAACCATGAAGAACTATATTGTTTCTTGAGATGGGTTTGAGTGATTTCGGTATTGATGTTCTCAGTGGTTGAATTGGTAGAATCTGGTGGTGATGGAAATCGAAGTTAGGGTTGAGTAAGATTTGGTTGCATCTGCAGCTTTGATTTCTGGATTATAGGATTAGTGTTACAAGCCAGCAGATAGATAGGTTGTTCTTGGATTGATGCTTGCTGAGTGAAGCTACAGGTTCTCAGCAGTGGTTGCAGCGGGCTCAATTGGTGCTTTGATATCTAATTGATGGTAGTCTGAGTTGTTGCTGTGATGCTGTTGAGGTTCTGGTGGCAGTGATTGGTCCGAGCTGGTATTGCAGGCGTTGAGATTGTTAGCTTATGCAATAGTCTGAGGTTGCAGCTCAGATGGAGTAGTGGGATCTGAAGCTAAGATGCAGGTAATGGCTTTGCAGATGGCTTTAATTGAGCTGAAACTGCAGGTGGTAGAGAGGCATGCTAGGTAGCAGGTTGCGGCATTCGTGACAATGGTGGTGATATAATGAAGGCAGGGAAGGAACAAGATGGGTATGAAGGAGATGTTGTTGTCAAGGTTTAGTGGTCGGTGTTGGTATCGAATTGCAGCTGAAAGCATTAGTGGCACTGGTATGGATTGAGAGTTGATATGTATTGTTGTAGGATGAATGCTTAGCAGATTGCAGGTGGCGTTGATTCATGACTGAGATGAGGGGTCTGAGATGGCCTTTGTGCTGGGATTGAAATATGAGCAGAACTGAGATGTTACAGGTTAGGGTTTACTTGCAATGAATGTGAGCTGTATAGTAGAAGCTGAGTTCTGGTAACAATGGGTAGCTGTTAATGATGGGAAGGAGTTGCAGCTCAGATGGAATGGAGTGTTGCAGCTGCATTTCAGTGCAAGGGTGGAGTTTTGCTGTGGTCATGGAGATAGAATGACAGGAGGCGGTGTGAGGCACAATAAGCGAGGTGCGAGAGATGTTCTTTGGTTTAATTGGTTGGTTTGATCAAGATGGATATGATGGTCGAACTACATGTTGGTGGGTTGTTATAAGCGGAAGATGGTGCTATGTTGCAGTCTTTAGTGACGAGTTGAAGTAAGCCGGTGATGGGTGTATGTGCATTGGCTAGGCATAACTGAGGTGAAATAATGAAGAGAAAATGGTTGCTTGAGCTGTAATTTGGCTCTGCTGAGATGGAACTGTTGAGACTATATGAGTCTGAGCTACGAAATGGAATGTGTGTTTGAAATTGCACTTTGCTACAATGGGTTGTGGTTGTGAGATGTAGGTGAAGCTGTTGAGCTTGTATACCGTGACATGAAATGGGTGGAGCTACAAGGAAGTGAAATAGGTTGAATTGAATTGAGAGGCATGAATGGAAGGTGATTACGATGGGTTTGAAGTGATGAGAGTTATGGAAATGGAGCTGAAATTGCGGCAGCTTGAAGGATGAAGCGAGCCATAATGGCCGGGCTGAAAGTTGATGATGCGCCATCTTGGTGCAAAGACAAGATTCGGCTCTCGTGCAAGACTGCAATGGTTTGTTGGAGGTGACTTTCGGGCCCGACTCATCCAGACCCCGACTCACCTTGATATGAACCCGACTCACCCGATGCACTCGACTCTTCTTGACTCGGTCTGACCGAGTTGAATCGAGCCGACCGAGGGATTGACGGCCGTTCGACCCGTTGGACCGGTGACCTGGTTTGACTTTGCAGGTCACTCGGGACACTTTCCGGCGACTTTCCGGCCAAATTCGGTCACAATCCCGAGTTTTCGGCGAGCGTTTTTGGGACATATTTTCTGCACGGTTTCTCTCCATGGTGGGCCGGGTGAATTTCCAACTAATGGACTTTGAAGACAAAACCTAGTTTTGGAAGGAGAAAAAGACTACAAAAGGGAAGACTTCTACAATGTTTTGGACCCATCTATTATTCTTATATCTCTTCTCTACTTTATTCTAGGGTTTAGAACCATGAAGTCTTTTCTCTTCTTCTTGTGATGAACTCCTTGAATATGAGTACCTAAGTTTATTATTGGTTATGGAATAGTTGGATTTCACAAAGCATTGTTCTTTGATTCAAGATATTAGTTTTTGTCTCATATTTATCGTTTGCAATTCTCTGAAAATATTGTTTTATGATTGATTGATTGTTTTGTCAAGTTGCAAATTGGTAGAACTTCTAATCACATCTATTGCTAGTTTAGGTTTATTATACGCAAAAGTGATATTCCTTGGATACAAGTAGCATAATATGATTATAGTTTGTAGTGATATATTCTTATGATCATATGTGAATTGTAACCTTTGTTAAATTGAATTAATGCGCTTTCCACGTTCAATTGCTTTGATTGGCCTGATTTCATAGAACTTAATGCATCTAGGAATTAAACTTGATTAGTGCTTTTACACATTAGGTTGTTCCTTTAGATAGAATTCATATTCGCATCTTTTAATGTGTTTGTTGATGACAAGAGGAGATTAGCGGGATATTCTTGCGATCAAGGTATTCTAGGGTCTTTGATAAGGCCCAAGTAGCAATGGAAGAGACGAGTCCGGTGACCCTTCATTCATCTCTAACACACAAAAGTCAGCTGGAAATACAAGTTGATTAACTCGCACAAGACCATCCTCAACAATACCCATTGGGTAGAAATTAGAGCGATCGGCTAATTGCAATATAATTTCAAGATTTTTAAGAGGACCAAGATCAAGTGAATTATACATTGATGCAGGCATAACATTAACGGATGCACCTAAATCCAACATAGCTTTGTTAAATGTTGTGTTACCAATTGTGACGGGAATTTCAAAACTACCGGGATCCTTGCACTTAAGTGGGAGTTTGTGTTGTTAGATTGCCGAAGCATTCTCCCCCACACTAAGCACTTCATTACCTTTGAGCCTTTGCTTATTGGTACACAAGTCCTTCTACACCTTTGCATACTTTGGAACTTGCTTAATAGCATCAATGAGTGGTATGTTCACATGGATCTTTTTAAGAACGTCTAAAATCTCCTTTTCTAGTTCCGCCTTCTTAGAACTTGCAAATCTGCGAGAAAAAGGTAAAGGAGGAACATAAGTAGAAACCAGAGTTTTAGAGTTAGGAATAGGTACCTCAGAAGTTTGGGAAGAATCCTCATTCTTCTCCTCCAAAACAGGTTCCTTTGGTGTTTCCACCTTGCCCGAATCAGTAACTTCGGGTTGCACAAGTTGTGTACCACTTCTTAACGTAATAGCATTGACACCCTCTTTTGGGTTAATAGGTTGAGAAGGAGTTTCCCACTATTTTGTGCCTTCAATTGGTTCAACTCAATAGCCATGGAGCCCATTTGTGTCTGCAACTCCTTGATAGCACTCTTAGTTTACTGCCGACTTTCTTTAAACATGGTGGAAATGCCTTGCATCATTGTTTGAAGCTTTGAATCAATATCTAACCTTGATTTTGCATTGATTGTTATGCTTGTGGTTGCTTTGAAATTGTTGTTGTTGCGGTTGAAATCCACTCGGACGGTTGAAAGTAGGTTGTTGGATTGCACCTTTCATGTTGGCATAACTAAAATTGGGGTGATCTCTCCATCCTAGATTGTAAGTGTTGGAGTAGGGATCATACCGTCTTTGTTGATTTGGAAAGACCGCATTAGCTTGCTCATCTTCATAAGCTTGAGAGGAACTTGGTATCACCGCGGCTGCAACTTGTTGCATCATTGCTATCATGTTACCCATTTGTTGACCAAGTTCCTCGACCTCGCTCACTTCATTTACTTTCCTAAGAAGCACATCTGAACCACGACTCAAAAACTGTTGGGAGTTTGCTGCCATGTTTTCAATCAACTCTCTAGCTTGTTCCACCGTCTTTCTCACTAATGCACCACCACCCGCAGCGTCGAGAAGATTCCTATCACTTAATTGGAGTCCTTCATAGAAATATTGGATGATCATAGCGTCACTGAATTGGTGGTGAGGGCAGCTTGCCACCAATCTCTTGTATCGTTCCCAACATTCATATAAGGATTCTCCCACATTTTGCTTCATCCCACAAATTTCCTTGCGAATTTGAGTAGCCTTTGATGCAGGAAAATATCTCTCTAAAAAGAGTTTCTTCAGCCCATTCCATGTCGTGACACTTCCGGAAGGTAAATAGTACAACCAATCCTTAGCACTATCCATCAAAGAGAAACGAAAAACTTTCAACATTGCACCATCCGCCTCAACATCCACTGGAAGCATGGCCATGACAATGGTGTGGAAGTCCATAAGATGCTTGTTTGGGTCTTCATTCACCATGCCATGGAACTTTGGTAATTCTCTAAGCAACCCCGGCTTGATCTCAAAAGTAGAGTTTGTTTGAATACACCCCTGTTGTGTATCAAGCCTATGAGAAGCCAAGTCCTTGAGTGTACGATTTGCATCACCCATTGCTTCTTCTTATAGTTGTAACTCTTTTCCCACTTCTAACTCTTGATTTTCTGTTGTGTCTTGACTTGATAGGAGTATTATGCCTCTTCGAGTAGCTATCCCGCACCTTGGATAGTTCCAATCTTTAGAAGCCAGGGATTAGGTACCTGAAAACAATTATCGCAAACAAGTGAGAAACAAGACAAGAAACAAAAGGCAAAGATAAAAGCAGAAATAAAAAAGAAACTAAAAACTTAATAACAAGCCGTATGCCTCCCCGAATGGCGCCAAAATTTGACCGGTTGTCAGCCGAGCAAAAATAATTTCACTTTCTCACTATACTAAATATAAATGAAGTATGTGATAAGAAAGAGTTCGTATCCACTGAGAGGCAATTGTTGTTATAGAATTTCAGTTTCTAAAGTAACCCAGGGGGAATTTTTGTTTTATCTAAGCAATAAAAATAATTGAAAGCAATATAATAATTTGAATAATCAATAAGGAGAAGATATTGGTCACGGGATAGTATCATTCACAAACATGTATTTTCATCAATGATTAGAATTGATAATTTAATCTCTCATTTATTAAAAGTCCTAGGATACCTTGATCGCAAGTATATCCCGCTAATTCCTTGATTTCATCACAACCACATTAAAAGATGCATATGTGAATTCTTCCTAGAAAGCAACCTAAAGTGTAAAAGCACAATTAAGTTTAACTCCCTAAAAGCAATAAGTTCTATGGAATAAGACTAATCAATGCAAACGAACGTGTGAAAGCACTAATCCGTTTTAACAAAAGTTATGATTCACTTGTGACTAGTAGGTGATAGGTGTCTAAAACACCTAATTTACTATCTAGTAGTTACGCTTTCTTTGCTATTTTTTCTTGTGAATTATGTACTTTACGCGTGTTTTTGAGTTATTAGGTACTCTGGAGTCGCACGGAGGAAAAGAAGCGGAAATCATTCAAATTGAGTCAAAAAGGCGTAATTGTCATTTCACATGCTATTGGGAGCTGAGCCAAGGTTAAGGGGCAACTCTATTTGGAGGAGTATTAAACAAAGACTAGTTGTGGTTAAGGGGATGCCATCTGGGTAGCCCTTATCAAGGTGACAGAACATCAATTATAACCTACTTACTTCAGTGCCCTAAAATCGAGAGAAGATTACTTCTCAATTATTTGTTCACCTGAAATGAATTTGAGAGAAAGATTCGGACTCGAGATGGAGCGACTAAAAGCGGAGCAGATTTCGTGGGATCGATGAAATTCAAGAGGAATTCAGAGAATAGGGTTTCTCTGGTGAATGATTTATGTTGCTCAAGTGATGGCAGAGATCGAGGAGAAGAAGTTACTGCCGTTGAGATTGATAAAGAATTTGGTTGAAATCAAAGAAACATAAATTGAGTTGGGGTTTCTGTGCTATTGAGGTTCTGATTTACATTTGAGTTCATGGAAGCTAGGGTTTTCTGAGGAAGCTGTTGATGTTGATTTTGAGCAGATCGGAGAGTTGAGTTCAATCTGAGAAGAAACTGTGAATGGTTGGCAGTTGCAAGTGTTACAGAGATGAATGAGTGCTGAATTACAGCTGGTGGAGTTCATTTGTTGAATCTGTAGATGTGTTATGTTGAAGAACAAGAGAAATTAGGGTCTGAGAAAGATCCAGGGTTTCTGAAATTAGGAGAAAATGGATCTGGGGTTTTGAGTTAGACATGAAATGTGCAGTGGAGTAGATGGGTTCGATTGTAATGGAGTTGCGGTTATAAAGTTGCAAGAGCATGACCGATTCTGTTGCAACAATGGCCGATAAATTGGCGAGGAAGGATTTGTTGTTGCTATTATACAAGGTGCGGAAATGGTGATGGCAATGGATTACGGTGTGTGTGCTCAAATTTCTATGGACCGAATAAGGAATTGAAGAAGGCTGCAGTTGAGTCGGGTAATGTCCGTGGTGGTGGTTGTAGCCATTACAAAGAAATATGGGTTTTGAATGATGAATCCAAATGGAACTTGGTGGTCTTTGTTTGAGCTAAGCGAGGATAAATGTATGTTAGGACAGTACAAGCTACATGGGAGTTGCGGTGTGTTTGAAGCACTTGGAATAGAAACATGGAGTCAGAAATGGAATTGCATTGAGGTTATAGGAAATGGGTTGAGTTGTGTGTTGGTGGAATCGCAGCTACGGTTGGAGACTCGGATGTAGCTCAAGTTGCGGATGTTGTGTCTTTGTTTAAAGGAGCTGAGAAATATGGTGGAAGTGGTCAAGGGTAGTGATGAGTTGTTGCTGCCATGGGTGAGCTGCAGTTGCAGGTGGAACTGAAATTGGTGGTATGACTCAGACTGAGAGGATGGTATTGAGATTGCAATATGCTCAGATGAACAAGAGAAGGGTATTGAACTGTGTTGGTTGTTGTTGCAATGAGAGATAAATATGTGTGTTTGTTAGATGTTTTAGACTGTGGATTGGTTAGTGGTGACTAAATTGATGTTACGATGCCGAGTGTGGCAACCGAAATGGTTGTATACTTGGGTTAAAGAAGTGCGGTTGTGGCGAGAGCGATCGGGCCGGGCATTGCGAGAAGCTACAAGTGATGTTACGAGATGGACTTGGTGATTTGAGCCGAGGATGAGATGGTATTGATGGTGTTTTTTAAGCTCATTACAGGAAATGATGATTAGTTGCCGAGGAGGTAAAGCTGGTGTCAATGGCAGTAACGAGTATGGAACTGAGCGGGAGGGAATGATATTGTGCTGCAGGTGAAAGAATTGAGCAAGGAAAGTGGCATAGTTGTAGTTGCTGCCACTAAGGCAGATGGCAGGAAGCTTGAGCTGGAATGACTTAGATGTGTTACACAGGGAATGATGGAGGAAGCAGAAATGTTTCTGTTATAGATAAGATGGTGCTTAACAAGAATGGCAGCTGAAACTAGTAGAATTGTGTGGAATAAGTAATGAGCTGAGTTACAAGGAAGTTGAACAGGTCATGGAGTGTTGTGGAGTTGTGCAACTGCAGATGAGCAGTTTTGTGTGCAATGCTCAGGTTGCAGAGCTGAAGTGCAGAATGCACATCCATTTTGGCTGAATATGAGTTGGTAAAGCACAATGATAGTGCAGCAGAAGCTTAGGCCTGCAATGGCTCTTGCCAAGCCCAGTCAGGCTGAGTTAGCCCTAACTCAGACCTGACTCAATCTGACTGGCACTAGCTGATTAATTCAATGACATCACTGAGTTGAGTCATCCGACTCGGTATCTTTATCGGTTTGACTCAGTAACTTGACCCGAGTTGACTCGACCGAGCTGACCCATTGACCGGTGACCGGGTGGAATTTGCCAGTCACCTCAGATATTTTCCGGTGACTCTTCCGGCCAATTTCCGGCCATAATGCCAGATTTCCGGCGACTTCTTTTGGGGTATATTTTCTATATGGGTATTTGCACACACATGGGCTTGGTGGACCACATAGGCTTTGGACTATGAAGACCTAATTTTGGAAAGATGAAAAGCTATAAAAGGAGAAAGTTTTTATAACTTTGGGGGATCACATATTATTCTTGAAACTTGGAGAGCCGGTTTTTGTTTACGCTTCTAGGGTTTGCTTTTGTTCATCTTCTTCTTTTCAATTAATATTTTTATGATGAACTCCATAGCTATGAGTAGCTAAACAATTATTATTGGTTATGGGATAAAGTTGATTTCTCAATATGTTATATGATTCAATGAATTAGTTTTGTCTCAATATTTTATTGTTTGTGATTCACAATTAATAGTGTTATATGATTTGATAGTTTGTTTGGTTGAGTCCTAATCAATCCAATTTACATTCATCTCTAGAGCTATATTAGGGTTTTCAATATGAAAAAGTTGTTTATCCTCGATTCTAAGTAGCATAATTGTGGGTAGTGCTTGTAGTGATATATCCTACTAGATATATCCTACTAGTCACAAGTGAATCATTAACTTTTGTTAAAGAATTCGATTTTTAATGTGCTTTTACACATTCATAGTTTGCATTGATTAGTCTTATTCCATAGAACTTATTGCTTTTAGGAGTTAAATCTAATTGTCTTGCTTTTAACACTTTAGGTTGCTTTCTTTTGGCAGTTTTTTGAAGAATTCATGTATGCATCTTTTAATGTGGCTGAAAAATGAAATGAAAACAGTCATCTTCTTAGGAAGTTCTTCTCCTTCTCTAATTGTTACTCCAAAACGTTATCATGCACGATGCTATACCACGGATATACTTTTTCTACACGCGATCAAGGTATCCTAGGACTATTAGTAAATAAGAGATTAAATTATCAATTCTAATCATTGATGAAAATACATGTTTGTTTCCATGGTTTTTTTTTTTTTTTAGAATGATACTATCCACCGAAACATGACCAATATCTTCTCCATTATTGATTATTCCAATATTTGCTTTGCTTTATTTTATTTTCACCGGCTCCATGGACCACCAACAAATACTACCCAATTGATATGATTATTAACAAATTTATTATTTATTTAATGAAAGTAAAATAATCAAACATCCCATCTATTAAATTAAGATATTTATGATTACTTTTAATGAAAGTATATTAATTAACATAATTATAAGACATTTATAATGAATTTTTCATAACAATAATGATGTAAACAAAAACCATAGATTTAGCTTCTCTCTCCTTATCTAAGCTAAGTTGTCTATGTTTTGTTTTAATTAGAGATTACTTAGAACTCTTTTACTTATCACAACAAAAGCCTACTATCATTTATATCTAGTTGAGAGAGAAAGTGAAATTATTTTTGACGCTTACGACAACGATCAAATTTTGCGCCGTTGTCGGGAGGCATACGGCTTGTTATTAAGTTTTTAGTTTCTTTTTATAATTTCGCTTTTATCTTTGCTTTTCAGTTCTTGTCTTGTTTCTCACTTGTTTGTGAGAATTGTTTTCAGGTACCTAATCCCTGGCTTCTAAAGATTGGAACTATCCAAGGTGCGGGATATCTACTCGAAGAGGCACAATACTCCAACCAAGATAAGACACAACAGAAAATCAAGAGCTAGAAGTGGAAAAAGAGTTACAAATAGAAGGAGAAAAAGAAGTTCCAATCGTAGACGAACCACAAGTTGAAGAAGAAGAAACAATGGGTGATGCAAATCGTACACTCAAGGACTTGGCTTCTCATAGGCTTGATACACAACAGGGGTGTATTCAAACAAACTCTACTTTTGAGATCAAGCTGGGGTTGCTTAGAGAATTACCAAAGTTCCATGGCATGGTGAATGAAGACCCAAACAAGCATCTTATGGACTTCCACACCATTGTCACGGCTATGCTTCCAGCGGATGTTGAGGCGGATGGTGCAATGTTGAAAGTTTTCAGTTTCTCTTTGATGGATAGTGCTAAGGATTGGTTATACTATTTACCTTATGGAAGTGTCACTACATGGAATGGGCTGAAGAAACTCTTTTTAGAGAGATATTTTCCTGCATCAAAGGCTACTCAAATTCGCAAGGAGATTTGTGGGATGAAGCAAAATGTGGGAGAATCCTTATATGAATGTTGGGAACGATACAAGAGATTGGTGGCAAGCTGCCCTCACCACCAATTCAGTGATGCTATGATCATCCAATACTTCTATGAAGGGCTCCAATCAAGTGATAGGAATCTTATTGACGCTGCGGGTGGTGGTGCACTAGTGAACAAGACGGTGGCACAAGCTAGAGAATTGATTGAAAACATGGCAGCGAACTCCCAACAATTTTGAGTCGTGGTTCGGATGTGCTTCTAAGAAGGGTGAATGAAGTGAGCGAGGTTGAGGAACTTCGTCAACAAATGGGTAACATGTCCGCAATGATGCAACAAGTTGCAGCCGCGGTTATACCAAGTTCACCTCAATGTTATGAAGATGAGCAAGCTAATGCGGTCTTTCCCAATCAACAAAGACGGTATGATCCCTACTCTAACACTTACAATCCGGGATGGAGAGATCACCCCAATTTTAGCTATGCCAACAAGCAAGGAGCGGTTCAACAACCTACCTTCAACTCTTCAAGTGGATTTCAACCTCAACAACAACAATTCCAACCGAGACAACAATTTCAGCAACCAAAAGCACAACAATCAATGCAAAATCAAGGTTCCGATATTGATTCAAAGCTTCAAACAATGATACAAGGCATTTCCACCATGTTTAAAGAAAGTCAACAAGAAACTAAGAGTGCTATCAAGGAGTTGCAAACACAAATGGGCTCCATGGCTATTGAGTTGAACCAATTGAAGGCACAAAATAGTGGGAAACTCCCTTCTCAACCTATTAACCCAAAAGAGGGTGTCAATGCTATTACGTTGAGAAGTGGTACACAACTTGTGCAACCCGAAGTTACTGATTCGAGCAAGGTGGAAACACCAAAGGAACCTGTTTGGAGGAGAATAATGAGGATTCTCCCAAACTTCGAGGTACCTATTCCTAACTCTAAAACTCCGGTTTCTACTTATGTTCCTCCTTTACCTTTTCCTCGCAGATTTGCAAGTTCTAAGAAGGCGGAACTAGAAAAGGAGATTTTAGACGTTCTAAAGAAGATCCATGTGAACATACCACTCATTGATGCTATTAAGCAAGTTCCAAAGTATGCAAAGGTGTTGAAGGACTTGTGTACCAATAAGCAAAGGCTCAAAGGTAATGAAGTGCTTAGTGTGGGGGAGAATGCTTCGGCAATCTTACAACACAAACTCCCACTTAAGTGCAAGGATCCCGTAGTTTTGACATTCCCACACAATTGGTAACACAACATTTAATAAAGCTATGTTGGATTTAGGTGCATCCGTTAATGTTATGCCTGCGTCAATGTACAATTCACTTGATCTTGGTCCTCTTAAAAAGGCTGAAATTGTATTGCAATTAGCCGATCGCTTCTAATGTCTACCCAATGGGTATTGTTGAGGATATTCTTGTGCGGGTTAATCAACTTGTATTTCCAGCTGACTTTTTGTGTGTTAGAGATGGATGAAGGTTCACCGGACTCGTCTCTTCCATTGCTACTTGGGCGTCCATTCATGAAAACGGCGAAAACCATTATTGATGTGGACAAGGGAACGTTGACCATGGAGTTTGATGGAGAAACAATACGTTTCAACATTTTCGAGACGATGAGATATCCTAGTGATGTCCACTCTTGTTTCTCCATTGATGTTATGGATACATTGGCACAACAAATGTTTGAATTAAATGGTGATGATGCTTTGAAACCGTGTTAACTACATCCATGGATAATGGTGTAGAGTGTGGTAATGAAGTCAAGGAAGCCCTTGGTGATCTTAATTCACTACAAGGATGCCCTAAACTCATAATATCTCTTTTATTTCTTTACCATGCAGTGATGAAAAGCTTGTACCTTCAATTGTTAAATCTCCAAAGTTAGAATTGAAACCTCTTCCCGATCACCTAAAGTACTTGTACTTGGGTGATAATGAAGAGTTACCTGTGATTATTTCTAATGAGCTTAGTGATTTACAGGAGCAAAAACTTCTAAGGGTGCTAAGGAAGTACGAGACGGCCATAGGATGGACAATCGCCGATATCAAGGGTATAAGCCCTGCCGTTTGTATGCACAAAATCCGTTTGGAGGACGATGCAAAGCCTACAAGGGAAGCACAACGTCGTTTGAACCCTCCCATGATGGAAGTTGTGAAAAAGGAGATACTCAAGCTTTTGGAAGTGGGTGTTATCTACCCCATATCTTATAGCAAGTGGGTGAGCCCGGTACAAGTAGTACCAAAGAAATCAGGTGTGACGGTGGTGGAGAATGATAAGAATGAACTTGTCCCAACTCGTGTGCAAACCGGTTGGAGGGTTTGTATTGATTATAGAAAATTGAATGCCACTACTAGAAAAGATCACTTTCCTTTACCTTTTATTGATCAAATGCTTGAACGTTTAGCTGGACACTCTTACTATTGCTTTCTTGATGGCTATTCAGGTTATAATTAGATTGTGATAGCGCCGGAGGATCAAGAGAAAACTACTTTCACTTGTCCTTTCGATACTTTTGCTTATCGAAGGATGCCTTTTGGCTTATGCAATGCTCCAGCTACTTTTCAAAGGTGTATGGTAAGTATATTTTCGGAATATGTTGAAAACATAATCAAAGTGTTCATGGATGACTTTAGTGTCTTTGGTGATTCATTTGACATTTGCTTGAATAATTTGTCTCTAATCCTTGAACGATGTGTTGAAAAAAATCTTGTGCTGAATTTGGAGAAGTGCCATTTCATGGTAACTCATGGCATAGTTTTAGGCCATATAATATCTTCTAAAGGATTGGAAGTCGATAAATCTAAGATAGACCTTATTCGTGCTCTAACCCCTCCCACTACGGTGAGGGAGATACACTCTTTTCTTGGTCATGCAGGTTTCTATCGTAGGTTCATCAAGGACTTTTCCAACATAGCATCACCACTTTGTAACTTATTGCAAAAAGATGTGGTTTTTAACTTTGATGAAAAATGTATGGTGGCATTCAATCGTTTGAAAGAACTTTTGATTTCAGCCCCTATCATTAAACCACCGGATTGGAGTAAGCCTTTTGAGCTCATGTGTGATGCAAGTGACTATGCGATTGGTGCGGTGCTTGGGCAACGTGTGGGGAAGATTCCTCATGCTATTTATTATGCTTTTAGAACGTTAAATGAGGGCTAACAAAACTACACAACCACTGAAAAAGAGTTATTAGCCATTGTTTTTGCTTTAGAAAAGTTTCGCTCTTATCTAATTGGTACAAAAGTTGTTGTCTTTTCTGATCATGCAGCTTAAGTACTTGCTTACAAAGAAAGAGGCGAAAACGAGGCTCATACGATGGATTTTACTCTTGCAAGAGTTTGATATTGAAATCAAAGACAAGAAAGGAATTGAGAACACCGTTGCGGAACCTTTGAGCCGACTTGTTATGGACAAGGAAGCTATCCCATTGCGTGAAAGTTTCCCGGATGAGCAACTCTTCTCAATTGCCTTTGGAGAACCATGGTATGCCGATATTGTGAATTACTTAGTTTCTAAACAAATCCCAAAGAACTTGTCTCGTGCTGAGAGGGAAAAACTTAAGAAGTTAGGGAACCAATACATATGGGATGATCCATACTTGTGGAAACATGGTAGTGACTAAGTAATACGAAGGTGTGTTCCCGAATCTGAATTTAATTCTATCTTGTCTTTATGTCACTCTTATGCTTGCGGAGGACATTTTGGGAGTAAGAGAACCACTCACAAGGTACTTGAAAGTGGTTTCTATTGGCCAACTTTGTTTAAGGATGCACATATATTTTGTACAACTTGTGATAGGTGCCAAAGAACCGGCAATCTAGGTGCTCGAAATCAAATGCCACAAACTTTTATTCAATTTATTGAAGTTTTTGATGTATGGGGTATTGATTTTATGGGGCCTTTTGTCAATTCCCATGGGAATTTTTATATCTTACTTGTGGTTGATTATGTCTCGAAATGGGTGGAAGCTAAGGCCACCCCAACTAATGATTCTAAAGTGGTTTCAGATTTTGTGCAAGCTAATATTTTTGCAAGATTTGGAATTCCAAGAGCCATAATTAGCGATGGGGGTTCTCACTTCAAAAACAGGATTTTACAAAGCTTGTTGACGAAGTACAATGTGTCGCACAAGATTGCAACACCTTATCATCCCCAAACAAATGGACAAGCCGAGGTGTCTAACCGGGAGGTGAAATCTATTCTAGAAAAGACGGTGAACCCAACAAGGAAAGATTGGAGCATGCGACTTAATGATGCTTTGTGGGCGTATAGAACCTGATGCGTGTCGTAGGTGCAATCAAATTAATTCAAAATTTCCACTTAATTAAAAATAATATAATGGAAGTCAAGTTCGTTCCCACGAGGAGCAAGAGATCTTAGTTGTAAAAGTTGTCACGAAAGGGGGGTGTAAAAAGCAAAAGAAAAATAAACAAAGCAATTAAGATCGAAAGTTGAAAGCAATAAGAGAGACAAGACCAAGGAATCCTTCTTCGTTACGAAACAATGATTAAAGTTATGTTCTTTTCTACTTGTTATTAGTCACGATTATCACCAACCGTAGGATAAAGGTACGCTTAGCTAGCCCCAAAATCCCTAATTTCACCGAGTAACAGTCCGCTTAGTTATCGATTCTATTCAAAAGAACCACCTTGAGGTCCGCTTACAAGATGTAATTCCCGAATGCATTAAGATTTATGAATTTAGGTTTAGTACTAGTAGTTAAACTCGGTTCGCTTGGTTCACTTTCTAGCGTTGTTTCTACACACAATTGCTCCACGGAATCCCTCCGCGAGGTCTCGTGTTTTCTACTTATATAAAGTGTCGAGAACGATTACGTATTCCCTAACTTATACTAGATATAGATCAATTAACAAATCAATTTAGCGTGCACTCCAAACAATCTATCAATCTATCATGAATGTCTTTAAGATCACTCCTATTAGTAAAAACAATCGATAATCATGTGAAAAATCTCAAGATAGAATTGAAAACAAAAACTCAAATCATGTTAAGAACTAGGAATTCATCCTCAATCAATAAGAAAATTAGCTACTCATGTTTTTGAAATTCACACAAATAATAATTAATTAAAAGAAGAATTTTCAAATTCACACAAGTAATTAAAAAGAAAAATCTTAGAAAAGCAAGCAAAAACACAAGTATTGTGTGTGTAGAGAGGTGTGTAGAAGTTGTAGAAAACTTCTCTATTTATAGGCTTCAACATTCTCCAAATCTTCTAAGGAGTAGAATCCTTTTCCTTTTGCAATTCAATTTCCAAATCCAAGCTTTTCTCAACTCTCCCACCTTCTCTTTCCAAGTTTGAGTCCAATTCTCCATCCAATTCCAAGCCCAAGTCTTCACACCCATGAGAGAAGTCCATAGAAAATTCTGGAATTTTTGGCTCGCCGAAATCGGGATTGTGGCTAATCCGCCGGAATTGTCGCCGCATCGGCCACTGATAATTTCTCCGTTGAGAGAATATTCGACGGAATATTCCGTCCTGGTCCTCTGTTAAGACTAACGGTCAAACGGGTCAACCTAACGGTCAATCGTTAGTCAACGGGTCAAAGAAATCACCGAGTCGACCGAGTCGATTCTTTGAGTCGTCTATCCGAATTGGCTGGTTGGTCTCTAGGCGTAGCTGCGTTGCACGGCTGAGTTGTGTAAAGCAAGACCATCCTTGTGCATCATAGCCGCATTGCCGCCCATGATGGCTCGCCTTCTTCTATCCCATATCCCGCCATGGCACTTTGTCACACAAACTTGCTGTCATTTTCACGGCTCCCATAACAATACCACCAGTTTCCTTCTCCATTTAAAACCGCTAAGAACATCATCTCAAAGGAGCTTCCAATACCCGCAATTCATCCTAGGCCAACACCAAATTTCTATCTCAAATAACTTCCTTGTTCCCATTGCATAATCTGCTCAATCGATATGTGCCCGGTGAATTCAAAGCCATTGCCAACTACATCTGCCACATCCACACATCACGGTACCTACTCAACTTACAATCCACGCTCAAACTTCCACCATTTGCACCACAACTCACAAAGATTGCACCATCATCTCCCCGGCAAGCAACAATGGCAGAAAGATCAATTCTCCCCGCAACTTGCGGCTTCTATTTGCTCATTCAACTCCCTTCGATTCACTTGCCATGGCACTAACACTCGTTGCTCTTCCATACCTGCGCAACACATTCATCCCAAGACATCCAACTTCCACCGAGGCTTCCACGTAATTCGCCGCCATTCCTTCCCGCACTATGACAAATTCGCCGCCTATAACTCCTGTGTGAGACCAAATTCTTTCCAGCTTTGCCTCATTGCCAAATCTTGGCCACAAGCTCCATCTCTACCACTTTGAACTCCCACAGCCTTCACTGTTTTCACTAGCAGCATTATCTCCCAAACTTCAAGTACCCAACAACCACCAATTACAATGAACGTCTGTGGCAAATTCAGTTCATGAACAGATTCAATTCCATGTTCTTCAACAAACTTAACCCATCAACTTGTACCCATTTGCGAATCTCAGGCCACAGAACTAGACCCATCTCTAATTTCTTCAGCTGAGTTCTCCAATTTCATCTCTCAGCTTTTTAATCTTCCATTTCATTCTCTGCAGTTCAGGCACAATCATCATTACCCCCATCTTTCTGCTTTCCTGTGGCTTAATCTTCACAGAAGACCCATCAAACAACAATCCCTCAATGTTGACCTCAAACAGCAAGGACTTGAGATTGAAACCCTTCTCATCTCGTTATTTATCCTCGCTCAAACGAACCCTAATTCAATCTCGAGAGAATAACGACCAATCATCGTCTCTATCTCTCGATTCGAACCTAGTTAAGAACAACCACCATCTCGAACTACAATTTGCATCGATCTGTTCTTTGATTTCCTCCCTCGGTTCTCCAATCAACAAAGCAACTCAACTCGGTTCTTGAACAAATCAATAGCAAGAACGGTCGCTTCTTCCGAGCTTCTCGCTTATCATCGACGGCAGCTTTAACCTCTCACTTTCGATCGACACCAAGAAACCATTCAATTTCTGTCTAATCTCTCTCGATCTCTGGTTTCATCGGCTCTCGATTTCACAAGAGACCTCTCTCTACGTATTTGATTCAGACAAAATGATTGAGAAGTAATTCTCGATTTAGGGTTGGTTTGTATTACACGGATCCGGGTCGGGTTTGGATCCGGGTATGGTTAGAACCGACCCAATTGGATGCTACCCAGCATAACCATCCTCTGGATAAGGGCTACCCAGTGTTAATAACACCCACCGAAAGTGATAAGGGGTACCCTGAATGAGAGCCCCTTAACCACTTACCGGGGCTCCGGATAGTGTTCCTTCCTTGGTGAAACGACAATTTTACCCTTTTGCTAAAATATGGTGATTTCTTCTCCTTTTCCTTCGTGTGACTCCAAAGTAGCTACAAAACTCAAAACAAGCGTAAAATACATAATTTACAAGAAAAATAGCAAAGAAAGCATAAACTACTAGATAGTAAATACGGTGTATTCTACACCTATCAAATTCCCCCACACTTAGACTTTGCTAGTCCTCGAGCAAATCAAACTAAAAACTCACAACTTCAAAGCGTTCAGCGTCACAAGCATCCAAAAAGTTATGAGGACATAGAGTTTCTGCATGCTAGTAATAAGAAGTTAGAAATACTAAAGAACATATTCTCGTTCTTAAATGTTGAGTGAGAAATAACCACACCATAATGAGAGACTGCGTGTTTGAGAAACGATCAATAAGCATTTCGCCTCGACTTCTGCCTCACCAAATAAGATTTTATGATAATTGCACTCAAAAAGACAGCTTTTTATGGTTCTCACATGTGTGCAGGTAGGAATGAAGAGAGAATTCCTGCGACACGTTGAATGGTGGGAAGGACAACTTCCGAAATATTTTTAAAAACCCACATCTTTTAATATTTTGAAAACCATTTTTCTGACGATCTCTAAGAAAGGAAATCAACCATATTACCGAGGATGAGATTACTTACTCACCTTCACATCCGATCGCCAATTATGATAACACCACTCTCACGGAATCCAATAGAAACGTCTTCCGCTTCCTCGTCTTGATCTTCTTGGTCTTCGTCTTCGGTTTCAACTATTGATGATAAACCCTTGAATTTCATAAATCCTTAACAATTCTTAACTCTTTTTACCTTAAATATCCTTGTCGCTTGAAACTTCCTTATATATTTTCCTTCCCCACGGCTCATTCAATAAAAATAAGAACAAATATTTCTCTTGTGTTTTTTCTTTTCTTTCCTTTTTTTTTTTTTTTTTTTTTTTTTTTTTTTTTTTTTTTTTTTGAAACAAGAGAAATAAAATACAAAAAATAAACCATGACCGTGGGAGAAGTATTTTACCACTTGATTCTTCACAACTTGTATTGTCTTGAAATCATAAACTTCAAAAATTCTCACCTTTTAATTTTCTTTGCTTTCATGAATAAGTCTTCATACTTGGATATAAAATTACCTCATTGTATTGTAAGTCTTCAAAATATGTAAAAATCCGCTCTTTATATGTTGCTTTACTTGTATATGTTCCCGGAAGTGGCGCCAAAATTTGATGCGTGTCGTAGGTGCAATCAAATTAATTCAAAATTTCCACTCAATTAAAAATAATATAATGGAAGTCAAGTTCGTTCCCACGAGGAGCAAGAGATCTTAGTTGTAAAAGTTGTCACGAAAGGGGGGTGTAAAAAGCAAAAGAAAAATAAACAAAGCAATTAAGATCGAAAGTTGAAAGCAATAAGAGAGACAAGACCAAGGAATCCTTCTTCGTTACGAAACAATGATTAAAGTTATGTTCTTTTCTACTTGTTATTAGTCACAGATTATCACCAACCGTAGGATAGCAGTGTACGCTTAGCTAGCCCCAAAATCCCTAATTTCACCGAGTAACAATTCCGCTTAGTTATCGATTCTATTCAAAAGAACCACCTTGAGGTCCGCTTACAAGATGTAATTCCCAGAATGCATTAAGATTTATGAATTTAGGTTTAGTACTAGTAGTTAAACTCGGTTCGCTTGGTTCACTTTCTAGCGTTGTTTCTACACACAATTGCTCCACGGAATCCCTCCGCGAGGTCTCGTGTTTTCTACTTATGTAAAGTGTCGAGAACGATTACGTATTCCCTAACTTATACTAGATATAGATCAATTAACAAATCAATTTAGCGTGCACTCCAAACAATCTATCAATCAATCATGAATGTCTTTAAGATCACTCCTATTAGTAAAAACAATCGATAATCATGTGAAAAATCTCAAGATAGAATTGAAAACAAAAACTCAAATCATGTTAAGAACTAGGAATTCATCCTCAATCAATAAGAAAATTAGCTACTCATGTTTTTGAAATTCACACAAATAATAATTAATTAAAAGAAGAATTTTCAAATTCACACAAGTAATTAAAAAGAAAAATCTTAGAAAAGCAAGCAAAAACACAAGTATTGTGTGTGTAGAGAGGTGTGTAGAAGTTGTAGAAAACTTCTCTATTTATAGGCTTCAACATTCTCCAAATCTTCTAAGGAGTAGAATCCTTTTCCTTTTGCAATTCAATTTCCAAATCCAAGCTTTTCTCAACTCTTCCACCTTCTCTTTCCAAGTTTGAGTCCAATTCTCCATCCAATTCCAAGCCCAAGTCTTCACACCCATGAGAGAAGTCCATAGAAAATTCTGGATTTTTGGCTCGCCGGAAAACTGGGATTGTGGCCGGAATCCGGCCGGAATTGTCGCCGCCGGTCACCTGAAAATTTCTCCGTCGAGAGAATATTCGACGGAATATTCCGTCCGGTCCTCCGTTAAGACTAACGGTCA
Organism: Papaver armeniacum; assembly: GCA_023531295.1. NCBI lineage: Eukaryota > Viridiplantae > Streptophyta > Magnoliopsida > Ranunculales > Papaveraceae > Papaver > Papaver armeniacum. Next base: position 88,266 of record JAJJWW010008634.1, on the reverse strand, counting down.
AACGGGTCAACCTAACGGTCAATCGTTAGTCAACAGGGTCAAAGGAATCACTGAGTCAGACTGAGTCAGTTGCTGAGTCGTCTATCTGAATTGGCTGGTTGGTCTCTAGGCCGGAGTCATTGCAATGACGGCTGAGTTGTGTAGCAGCACCATCCTTGTGCATCATAGCTGCATTGCCAGCCATGATGGCTCTGCCTTCTTCTATCCCATATCCTGCCATGGCACCGTCACACAGCTTCCCTGTCATTTTCACGGCTCCATAACAATACCACCAGTTTCCTTCTCCATTTAAAACTGCAGCAACATCATCTCAGTGAGCTTCCAATACCTGCAATTCATCCTAGGCCAACACCAGCTTCTATCTCAAATAACTTCCTTGTTCCCATTGCATAATCTGCTCAACTGATATGTGCCCAGTGAATTCAAAGCCATTGCCAACTACACTCTGCCACATCCACAGCTGCAGCTGCTCAACTTACATCCCCGGCTCAAACTTCCACCATTTGCACCACAACTCACAAAGATTGCACCATCATCTCCCCGGCAAGCAACAATGGCGGAAGATCAATTCTCCCCGCAACTTGCGGCTTCTATTTGCTCATTCAACTCCCTTAAGTTCACTTTGCCATGGCACTAACATTTGCTCTTCCATACCCGCGCAACACATTCATCCCAGTACATCCAACTTCCACCCGAGGCTTCCCAATTCGCCGCCATTCCTTCCCGCACTATGACAAGGCTTCGCCTATAACTCCAAAGAGCAGACCAAATTCTTTCCAGCTTTGCCTCATTGCCAAATCCGCCACACTCCATCTCTACCACCGAACTCCACACAAACCACTTTTTTTCACTAGCAGCATTATCTCCCAAACTTCAAGTACCCAACAACCACCAATTACAATGAACGTCTCCGTGGCAAATTCGGTTCATGAAATGTAATCAATTCCATGTTCTTCAACAAACTTAACCCATCAACTTGTACCCATTTGCGAATCTCAGGCCACAGAACTAGACCCATCTCTAATTTCTTCAGCTGAGTTCTCCAATTTCATCTCTCAGCTTTTTAATCTTCCATTTCATTCTCTGCAGTTCAGGCACAATCATCATTACCCCCATCTTTCTGCTTTCCTGTGGCTTAATCTTCACAGAAGACCCATCAAACAACAATCCTTCAATGTTGACCTCAAACAGCAAGGACTTGAGATTGAAACCCTTCTCATCTGTTGTTTATCCTGCTCAAACGAACCCTAATTCAATCTCAGAGAATAACAGCCAATCATCGTCTCTATCTCTGATTCGAACCTAGTTAAGAACAACCACCATCTCAGAACTACAATTTGCATCGATCTGTTCTTTGATTTCCTCCCTCAGTTCTCCAATCAACAGCAACTCAACTCAGTTCTTGAACAAATCAATAGCAGCAACGGCTGCTTCTTCCCGAGCTTCTCCGCTTATCATCGACGGGTAGTTTAACCTCACTTTCTCGATCGACACCAAGAAACCCATTCAATTTCTGTCTAATCTCTCTCGATCTCTGGTTTCATCAGCTCTCGATTTCAGCCAGCAGCCTCTCTCTGTATTTGATTCAGACAAAATGATTGAGAAGTAATTCTCGATTTAGGGTTGGTTTGTATTACACGGATCCGGCCGGGTTTGGATCCGGGTATGGTTAGGACCGACCCAATTGGATGCTACCCAGCATAACCATCCTCTGGATAAGGGCTACCCAGTGTTAATAACACCCACTGCTGAGTGATAAGGGGTACCCTGAATGAGAGCCCCTTAACCACTACTGGGCTCCGGATAGTGTTCCTTCCTTGGTGAAACGACAATTTTACCCTTTTGCTAAAATATGGTGATTTCTTCTCCTTTTCCTCCGTGTGACTCCAAAGTAGCTACAAAACTCAAAACAAGCGTAAAATACATAATTTACAAGAAAAATAGCAAAGAAAGCATAAACTACTAGATAGTAAATACGGTGTATTCTACACCTATCAGAACCGCATACAAGACACCTATCGGGATGTCTCCCTTTAGGCTTGTGTATGGTAAACCTTGTCATTTACCCGTTGAAATTGAGCATAAGGCGTTTTGGTCTATTAAGCAATGCAATATGGAGATGGATGGGGCTGGAAAGCAAAGGAAGTTACAACTCCAAGAGCTAGAGGAGCTTCGCAATGATGCATTTGAAAGCTTACGCATTTATAAGGAAAAGACGAAAGCATTTCATGATAACATGATTTCTAGAAAACAATTTTGCATTGGGCAGAAAGTGCTTTTGTTTAATTCTCGCTTGCATTTATTTCCGGGTAAATTAAGGTCACGATGGATCGGACCTTTTATTGTTACTAATGTGTTTTCTCATGGTGCAGTGGAAATTCGTAGCATAGCTACAGGAAAAGAATTTAAAGTTAGTGGGCACCGGTTGAAACCATATTATGAGAATTTCACTTCCGAAGTGGTGGAAGGAGTTAACTTTGTGGATGTGCTCCCTCTGGAGGAGTCATAGAAAGCAAGGAGATAGTCGGGCTGACGACTTTAAACCAAGCGCTAAATGGGAGGCAACCCATCGGATGAGTATTTCTTGTCTTGTTTTTAGCTTTTTCTTGTCTTGTTTTTATTTTTTCTGATTTTTTGTTAGAATTTCCCACCTTGACTTCCTTTGGAAGATTCAATTTACATTGAGGACAATGTAAATTTTAAGTGTGGGGGAGTGGTTAAGCATTTGCGTAGTAAATTTTTGAAAATTTTCAACTTTTGTGTAAAATAGTGAATAAGACAACTCCAACTTATGGTTAGTTTAGAGTCACATAGTATACATGTCGCTAGGATTACATCGATAATCTCATAAGAGTGACTGAACTTAGAGATGACAGAGAACATGATCGGGTTTCTTAATTGTATGAGAGTTAAAGTTGGATTTAACCATGCCAGTGGCAAATAAGGTGCAGACTGAATTCGGTATTAGAGTAGTGATCCTCTATAGTGGAGACTACCCATGTTACATAATGTGAGGCACCAACCTTCAATTTGTACCTGTCTAAATTTGTGCTTTTAGAGTGTGTGTCACCGTACGTAAATTCCGGGCAGAATGGTGAGCTGCCCAACTTCCCACCATAGAAGCACTATTTTGATCTCTTGAGTGCTATTTTTATCAACCATGATGGTGACATCGAATTGCTAACTTACATACCACTTGTAATCTTGTTCGCAGTTAGCACCATCCACTTTATCTCTCTCTACACCAACAGGTCCATAGAAACACCATCATCATCAACAAGAGGAGCATCACAAATTTGAAGGAAAGTTGAACACGTTCGAGGTTTACAAGCAACGGTACAGAATTGAGCAGATTTCAGATTCAAGTATAGCAACAAAACAAGGAGCAAAATTTTTATAAGTTGAAGACTATTGTACAAGAGTGAAGATTATTAAGATGAGAGTTCGAGAAGTCTATGATATCAAGACATATAAGTTGTGAAGAATCAAGCGGTAAAGTACTTACACCATGGCTTTGTACTTACTTTTTTATTTTATTTGTATTTTACTTTCTCTTGTCTTAAAAAAAAAAAAAAAAATTGATTAAAAAAAAAAAGACAAGAGAATTTTTTTTTTTTTTAGGTTCATTAGTAGTTTTATTGTTTTATTTCGTTTTTATTTTGTATTTGTTTTATTTTTTATGATAAAAAAAATAAAAAAATAAAATAAAAATTATATTTTGGGTTTGTATAGTTTGTTTTTAGTTTTGTATTCTTTCAATAAAGCCAATGGAAGAAGGAATATCTACAAAGAAGTTTCAAGCAATAAGGAATTAGAGGAAAGAATACATCATCAAGAGTTGAAGACCGAAGACGAAGATGAAGACACCGATTGAAGACCGAAGACGTTTCTATGGATGCTGTGAGAGTGGTGCTAGCTGCACGCCGAACGGATAACGAGGTTAGTAAGCATATTCCCACCTTCGTTAAGTGGTTGATTTCCTTTCTTAGAATCATCAGAAAAATGGGTTTTCAAAAATGACTAAAAGATGTGGGTTTTCAAAATACTTCGGAGGGTTTTTACCTTCCTACCATTCAACGTGTCGCAGGATTCTCTCTTCATTCCTACCTGGACACATGTGTGACCCATAAAAAGCGGTTTATTATTGAGAGCAACTTCATAAAACCCTTTCTTGTGAGGCAGAGTCGAGACTTTTGATCACTCCGAACCCGAATTTCTTTCAATAAGGATGGTTATTTCTCTCTCAACTTTTAAGGATGAGATTGTGTTCATTTATGTGTCTAACTTCTTATGACTAGTGTGCAGAATCTATGTCTTCTTAGCACGTTGGATGCTATCATTACGGAGAACTAGTAAGTTGGAAAAGTAGGTTTTATGGGTATATCTCTAGTAAACCCTCACGAGACTATAACTCGTCCACTAGGGACACCTAGGCTTGTTATTTATGCTAAAAGTGACCGTAGCCTCGACGACACGGAGTTGTATGTATTCTTTAGAATTGTTTTGTTTGATTTGCTCGAGGACTAGCAAAGTCTAAGTGTGGGGAATCGATAGGTGTCTAAAACACCTAATTTACTATCTAGTAGTTACGCTTTCTTTGCTATTTTTTCTTGTGAATTATGTACTTTACGCGTGTTTTTGAGTTATTAGGTACTCTGGAGTCGCACGGAGGAAAAGAAGAGGAAATCATTCAAATTGAGTCAAAAAGGCGTAATTGTCATTTCACATGCTATTGGGAGCTGAGCCAAGGTTAAGGGGCAACTCTATTTGGAGGAGTATTAAACAAAGACTAGCTGTGGTTAAGGGGATGCCATCTGGGTAGCCCTTATCAAGGTGACAGAACATCAATTATAACCTACTTACTTCAGTACCCTAAAATCGAGAGAAGATTACTTCTCAATTATTTGTTCACCTGAAATGAATTTGAGAGAAAGGACGAGATTTAGAGGACAGGGGAGATCGAGATGGAGCGACTAAAAGCAGGAGCAGAAATTCGTGGGATCGATGAAATTCAAGAGGAATTCAGAGAATAGGGTTTCTCTGGTGAATGATTTATGTTGCTCAAGTGATGGCAGAGATCGAGGAGAAGAAGTTACTGCCGTTGAGATTGATGAAGAATTTGGTTGAAATCAAAGAAACAGAAATTGAGTTGGGGTTTCTGTGCTATTGAGGTTCTGATTTAGATTTGAGTTCATGGAAGCTAGGGTTTTCTGAGGAAGCTGTTGATGTTGATTTTGAGCAGATCGGAGAGTTGAGTTTAATCTGAGAAGAAACTGTGAATGGTTGGCATTTGCAAGTGTTACAGAGATGAATGAGTGCTGAATTACTGCTGGTGGAGTTCATTTGCTAAATCTGTAGATGTGTTATGTTGAAGAACAAGAGAAATTAGGGTCTAAGAAAGATTTAGGGTTTCTTAAATTAGGAGAAAATGGATCTGGGGTTTTGAGTTATACATGAAATGTGCAGTGGAGTAGATGGGTTCGATTGTAACGGAGTTGCAGTTATAAAGTTGCAAGAGCATGACCAGTTGCAGCTGCAACAATGGCTGATAAATTGGCAGGGAAAGATTTTTTGTTGCTATTATACAAGGTGCAGTAAATGGTGATGGCAATGGATTCTGGTGTGTGTGCTCTGAAATTTCTATGGACTGAATAAGGAATTGAAGAAGCTGCAGGTTGAGTCAGGTAATGTCTGTGGTGGTGGTTGCAGCCATTACAAAGAAAGATGGGTTTTGAATGATGAATCCAAATGGAACTTGGTGGTGCTGTTGAGCTAAGCAGGGATAGATGTATGTTAGGACAGGTACAAGCTACATGGGAGTTGCAGTGTGTTTGAAGCAGCTTGGAATAGAAACATGGAGCTGTAAATGGAATTGCATTGAGGTTATAGGGAATGGGTTGAGTTGTGTGTTGGTGGAATCGCAGCTACGGTTGGAGACTCGGATGTAGCTCAAGTTGCAGATGTTGTGTGCTGTTTCAAGGAGCTGAGAAATATGGTGGAAGTGGTCAAGGGTAGTGATGAGTTGTTGCTGCCATGGGTGAGCTGCAGTTGCAGGTGGAACTGAAATTGGTGGTATGACTCAGACTGAGAGGATGGTATTGAGATTGCAATATGCTCAGATGAACAAGAAAAGGGTATTGAACTGTGTTGGTTGTTGTTGCAAGGAGAGAGAAATATGTGTGTTTGTTAGCTGTTTTAGACGGTGGATTGGTTAGTGGTGACTAAATTGATGTTCTGATGCCGAGTGTGGCAACTGAAATGGTTGTATACTTGGGTTAAAGAAGTGCAGTTGTGGCAGGAGCAGACTGGACTGGCATTGCAGTAAGCTACAAGTGATGTTACAGATGGACTTGGTGATTTGAGCTGAGGATGAGATGGTATTGATGGTGTTTTTTTAAGCTCATTACAGGAAATGATGATTAGTTGCCGAGGAGGTAAAGCTGGTGTCAATGGCAGTAACGAGTATGGAACTGAGCGGGAGGGAATGATATTGTGCTGCAGGTGAAAGAATTGAGCAAGGAAAGTGGCATAGTTGTAGTTGCTGCCACTAAGGCTGATGGCAGGAAGCTTGAGCTGGAATGACTTAGATGAGTTACACAGGGAATGCTGGAGGAAGCAGAAATGTTGTTGCTACAGATAAGATGGTGGTTAACAAGAATGGCAGCTGAAACTAGTAGAATTGTGTGGAGTAAGTTTTGAGCTGAGTTACAAGGAAGTTGAACATGTCATGGAGTGTTGTGGAGTTGTGCAACTTTGCCGGTCACCTCAGATATTTTCCGGTGACTCTTCCGGCCAATTTCCGGCGACCTCTTTTGGGGTATATTTTCTATATGGGTATTTGCACACACATGGGCTTGGTGGACCACATGGGCTTTGGACTATGAAGACCTAATTTTGGAAAGATGAAAAGCTATAAAAGGAGAAAGTTTTTATAACTTTGGGGGATCACATATTATTCTTGGAACTTGGAGAGCCGGTTTTTGTTTACGCTTCTAGGGTTTGCTTTTGTTCATCTTCTTCTTTTCAATTAATATTTTTATGATGAACTCCATAGCTATGAGTAGCTAAACAATTATTATTGGTTATGGGATAAAGTTGATTTCTCAATATGTTATATGATTCAATGAATTAGTTTTGTCTCAATATTTTATTGTTTGTGATTCACAATTAATAGTGTTATATGATTTGATAGTTTGTTTGGTTGAGTCCGGAATCAATCCAATTTACATTCATCTCTAGAGCTATATTAGGGTTTTCAATATGAAAAAGTTGTTTATCCCTGATTCTAAGTAGCATAATTGTGGGTAGTGCTTGTAGTGATATATCCTACTAGTCACAAGTGAATCATAACTTTTGTTAAAACGATTAGTGCTTTTACACATTCGTTTGCATTGATTAGTCTTATTCCATAGAACTTATTGCTTTTAGGGAGTTAAATCTAATTGTGCTTTTACACTTTAGGTTGCTTTCTAGGAAGAATTCACATATGCATCTTTTAATGTGGTTGTGATGAAAACAGGGAATTAGCGGGATATACTTGCGATCAAGGTATGCTAGGACTATTAGTAAATAAGAGATTAAATTATCAATTCTAATCATTGATGAAAATACATGTTTGTGAATGATACTATCCCGTGACCAATATCTTCTCCTTATTGATTATTCCAATATTTGCTTTGCTTTATTTTATTTTATTACTTAGATTAAACAAACATCCCCCTTGGTTACTTTAGAAACTGAATTTTTATAACAACAAAAGCCTCTCTGTGGGAACGAACTCTTTCTTATCACATACTATATTTATATCTAGTTGAGAGAGAAAGTGAAATTATTTTTGACGCTTACGACAGCGATCAAATTTTGGCGCCGTTGCCGGGGAGGCATACGGCTTGTTAGTGAGTTTTTAGTTTCGTTTTATAATTTCTGCTTTTATCTTTGTTTTTCAGTTCTTGTCTTGTTTCTCACTTGTTTGCGAGAATTGTTTTCAGGTACCTAATCCCTGGCTTCTAAAGATTGGAACTATCCAAGTGCGGGATATCTACTCGAAGAGGAACAATACTCCAACCAAGTCAAGACACAACAGAAAATCAAGAGCTAGAAGTGGAAAAAGAGTTACAAATAGAAGGAGAAAAAGAGGTTCCAATCGTAGACGAACCACAAGTTGAAGAAGAAGAAACAATGGGTGATGCAAATCGTACACTCACGGACTTGGCTTCTCATAGGCTTGATACACAACAGGGGTGTATTCAAACAAACTCTAATTTTGAGATCAATCCGGGGTTGCTTAGAGAATTACCAAAGTTCCATGGCATGGTGAATGAAGACCCAAACAAGCATCTTATGGACTTCCACACCATTGTCACGGCTATGCTTCCAACGGATGTTGAGGCGGATGGTGCAATGTTGAAAGTTTTCAGTTTCTCTTTGATGGATGGTGCTAAGGATTGGTTATACTATTTACCTTCCTAAGTGTCACTACATGGAATGGGCTGAAGAAACTCTTTTTAGAGAGATATTTTCCTGCATCAAAGGCTACTCAAATTCACAAGGAGATTTGTGGGATGAAGCAAAATTTGGGAGAATCCTTATATGAATGTTGGGAACGATACAAGAGATTGGTGGCAAGCTGCCCTCACCACCAATTCAGTGATGCTATGATCATCCAATACTTCTATGAAGGACTCCAATCAAGTGATAGGAATCTTATTGACGCTGCGGGTGGTGGTTCACTAGTGAACAAGACGGTGGCACAAGCTAGAGAATTGATTGAAAACATGGCAGCGAACTCCCAACAATTTTTGAGTCGTGGTTCGGATGTGCTTCTAAGAAGGGTGAATGAAGTGAGCGAGGTTGAGGAACTTCGTCAACAAATGGGTAACATGTCCGCAATGATGCAACAAATTGCAGCCGCGGTTATACCAAGTTCTCCTCAATGTTATGAAGATGAGCAAGCTAATACGGTCTTTCCCAATCAACAAAGACGGTATGATCCCTACTCCAACACTTACAATCCGGGATGGAGAGATCACCCCAATTTTAGCTATGCCAACAAGCAAGGAGCGGTTCAACAACCTACCTTCAACTCTTCAAGTGGATTTCAACCTCAACAACAACAATTCCAGCCGAGACAACAATTTCAGCAACCACAAGCACAACAATCAATGCAAAATCAAGGTTCCGATATTGATTCAAAGCTTCAAACAATGATGCAAGGCATTTCCACCATGTTTAAAGAAAGTCAACAAGAAACTAAGAGTGCTATCAAGGAGTTGCAAACACAAATGGGCTCCATGGCTATTGAGTTGAACCAATTGAAGGCACAAAATAGTGGGAAACTCCCTTCTCAACCTATTAACCCAAAAGAGGGTGTCAATGCTATTACGTTGAGAAGTGGTACACAACTTGTGCAACCCGAAATTACTGATTCGGTCAAGGTGGAAACACCAAAGGAACCTGTTTTGGAGGAGAAGAATGAGGATTCTCCCCAAACTTCTGAGGTACCTATTCCTAACTCTAAAACTCCGGTTTCTACTTATGTTCCTCCTTTACCTTTTCCTCGCAGATTTGCAAGTTCTAAGAAGGCGGAACTAGAAAAGGAGATTTTAGACGTTCTAAAGAAGATCCATGTGAACATACCACTCATTGATGCTATTAAGCAAGTTCCAAAGTATGCAAAGGTTTTGAAGGACTTGTGTACCAATAAGCAAAGGCTCAAAGGTAATGAAGTGCTTAGTGTGGGGAGAATGCTTCGGCAATCTTACAACACAAACTCCCACTTAAGTGCAAGGATCCCGGTAGTTTTGACATTCCCGTCACAATTGGTAACACAACATTTAATAAAGCTATGTTGGATTTAGGTGCATCCGTTAATGTTATGCCTGCGTCAATGTACAATTCACTTGATCTTGGTCCTCTTAAAAAGGCTGAAATTGCATTGCAATTAGCCGATCGCTCTAATGTCTACCCAATGGGTATTGTTGAGGATATTCTTGTGCAGGTTAATCAACTTGTATTTCCAGCTGACTTTTGTGTGTTAGAGATGGATGAAGGTTCACCGGACTCGTCTCTTCCATTGCTACTTGGGCGTCCATTCATGAAAACGGCGAAAACCATTATTGATGTGGACAAGGGAACGTTGACCATGGAGTTTGATGGAGAAACAATATGTTTCAACATTTTCGAGACGATGAGATATCCTAGTGATGTCCACTCTTGTTTCTCCATTGATGTTATGGATACATTGGTACAACAAATGTTTGAATTAAATGGTGATGATGCTTTGGAAACCGTGTTAACTATATCCATGGATAATGGTGTAGAGTGTGGTAATGAAGTCAAGGAAGCCCTTGGTGATCTTAATTCACTACAAGGATGCCCGGAAACTCATAATATCTCTTTTATTTCTTTACCATGCAGTGATGAAAAGCTTGTACCTTCAATTGTTAAATCTCCAAAGTTAGAATTGAAACCTCTTCCCGATCACCTAAAGTACTTGTACTTGGGTGATAATGAAGAGTTACCTGTGATTGTTTCTAATGAGCTTAGTGATTTACAGGAGCAAAAAATTCTAAGGGTGCTAAGGAAGTACAAGGCGGTCATAGGATGGACAATCGCCGATATCAAGGGTATAAGCCCTGCCGTTTGTATGCATAAAATCCGTTTGGAGGACGATGCAAAGCCTACAAGGGAAGCACAACGTCGTTTGAACCATCCCATGATGGAAGTTGTGAAAAAGGAGATACTCAAGCTTTTGGAAGTGGGTGTTATCTACCCCATATCCGATAGCAAGTGGGTGAGCCCGGTACAAGTAGTACCAAAGAAATCAGGTGTGACGGAGGTGGAGAATGATAAGAATGAACTTGTCCCAACTCGTGTGCAAACCGGTTGGAGGGTTTGTATTGATTATAGAAAATTGAATGCCACTACTAGAAAAGATCACTTTCCTTTACCTTTTATTGATCAAATGCTTGAACGTTTAGCTGGACACTCTTACTATTGCTTTCTTGATGGCTATTCATGTTATAATCAGATTGTGATAGCGTCGGAGGATCAAGAGAAAACTACTTTCACTTGTCCTTTCGGTACTTTTGCTTATCGAAGGATGCCTTTTGGCTTATGCAATGCTCCAGCTACTTTTCAAATGTGTATGGTAAGTATCTTTTCGGAATATGTTGAAAACATAATCGAAGTGTTCATGGATGACTTTAGTGTCTTTGGTGATTCATTTGACATTTTCTTGAACAATTTGTCTCTAATCCTTGAACGTTGTGTTGAAACAAATCTTGTGCTGAATTGGGAGAAGTGCCATTTCATGGTAACTCATGGCATAGTTTTAGGCCATATAATATCTTCTAAAGTCTTGGAAGTCGATAAATCTAAGATAAACCTTATTCGTGCTCTAACCCCTCCCACTACGGTGAGGGAGATACGCTCTTTTCTTGGTCATGCAGGTTTCTATCGTAGGTTCATCAAGGACTTTTCCAAGATATCATCACCACTTTGTAACTTATTGCAAAAAGATGTGGTTTTTAACATTGATGAAAAATGGATGGTGGCATTCAATCGTTTGAAAGAACTTTTGATTTCAGCCCCTATCACTACCCACAATTATGCTACTTAGAATCAGGGATAAACAACTTTTTCGTATTGAAAACCCTAACATAGCTCTAGAGATGAATGCAAATCGGATTGATTCCGGACTCAACCTAACAAGTATTCAAATCATATAACACTATTAATTGTGAATCACAAACACTAAATTACCGAGACAAAACTAATTCATAGATTCAAATAACATGTTGAGAAATCAACTTTATCCCATAACCAATAATATGTGTTTAGCTACTCATAGCTATGGAGTTCATCATAAAAATATTAATTTAATATAAGAAGATGAACAAAAGCAAACCCTAGAAGCGTAAAAAAAAAACGGCTCTCTCCAAGTTCCGAGAATAATACGTGTTCCCCAAAGTTGTAAAAGTCTTTCCTTTAAATAGCTCTCTTGTTTCCAAAATTAGGTCTAATCTCAAAGGTCCAATAGATAGAAGTCCACCAAGCCCATATGTGAGAAAAACCCATGTAGAAAATATGCCCAAAAATATGTCGCCGGGAAACTGGTATTGTGGTCGGAAATTGGCCGGAAAATATATCTCAGGTGACCGGCAAAGTCCACCCGGTCACCGGTCAACGAGTCAGCTCGGTCGGGTCAAATCGGTCAACTCAGTCAAGATCACTGAGTTAGGTGAGTCTGTCTTAACTGGGTGACTAGGCTGAGTTGGGTTCTTGGCCAAAGCCATTTTGCAAAGGCCAAAGTTGTGTTGCACCAGGATGGTGCATCACTGCTTCACTTCCAGCCATAGTGGCTCATTATTCCTTCTCAAGTTTGATACAGCTGCAACCAAAGCCAATCAGATCCAAATTCAGTTCCATGCCCTGCAATCCCTCAGCTCATCACTGACCCTTGGAATTCCTCTTCCCATTCTTCTCATCTTCTCACAGACACCATATACAGACTCCATTTCTCCCTGCAATTCCAGTTCACAAGCAAACCACCAAGGCTAAACCAACAACACACAACACCATCTCTGTTCTCGCCTTAATCTCACAAAGAAGACAAACCTCCAACCCATCATCATCAACTCAAGGCCATTTCGGTTGCTCATAGCTACAACTTTTCCTTGAACTGCACCTGCCATTTCCTGTTCTAACATGCATCTAAGTTCTCAGGCATTCATACTTCAATGCAGATTCAACTTCATCTTTTCCTGACTCTCACTACCACAGCCATTCTCAAGCCTAACCCACTGCAATTCTTCATAACCTAACACCAAAAGCTCCAACCCATTATCTGTAGCTCCAGTTGAACTGCAATGCAGCCAATGCACCTGCAATGCTCAAAGCAGCAGCATCACAGCACCAATATACCCTTTTCAGCACTTAAATTTAATTAGCCATGGGAAATATGACCTGCAGCTCCAATGCAACAGCAACACAATCTCAAGCCAACAACATTTCGTATCTTGCCATAACACAACAAGCAATATTGATTCAACATCACCATTCCATCACCATCACCACCTACACTGAAATTTCTTTTAGCCTGTAACTCAGCACTGTCACAGCTCCAAACAAAACGTCTGCAGCTTCTTGACCCTAGAATTCTCCTGCAAATCACAGGCTCATCTGATTCCACCAACAAAACCATCTTTTGCAGCCAACAACAATCCCAGCAGCACCAACTTCACTGCCATCTCCTCTGTAATTTCTGTAGCAGCTGTAACTTCTGCCAACATTTCATTTTCTTCTCAGGCACTACTCCATTCTTCTCTTGTTCATCAGCATCCACATCCCTTGTTCTTTACAAGACTCATGACAAGAAATACCATAGCCTGACTACCACCAACCCTAGCTTCTGTAGCTTTCATCTTCTCACTGAACTGCAGCTGCAATCCCTTGTTCTACACAACCTGGCCAACAGCAGCTACATCATCTTCTTCTCAAATCAATGGCAGAAAAACACCATCACCTGAAGTTCAAAAACCCATCGATCTCTTCTCCACCAGCAGCCATTAGAGCAGCAGCTCTACCAAATATGTTCAAATCTCATCTTCAAACTCAGCTTCAGATCTCCTCCATTTATCCATAGTAATCAACAATCTTCACTGTAATCCTCCTCTCGACCAAAATTCCTTGTAAACCTTGTACCAGAAATCTTCCTTCGATTTTATTCTCAATAGCAGCAGCAACTTCAACTTCTCGTCTTCAATTACCAATCAAAATCAACCCAAACTCAAATCTGAGTTTAACCCATTTGTTCACAGCTTCAATCGATCTCAAATCCTCAACAGCTACCACCATTCTTCTACCGCCTCGATCTTTTCTGCAATAGAATCCACCAATTAACGACAATAACTCCTTGTAAATCATATTCTGAACCCATTCGATCACCACCAGAACCCATAAATCATAGCCTCAACAAACCCTCTTCACCAGCAACATCAAGACAAAGAACGGAAGAAAAGGAAGATCGGAAATTATTTCTCTCGACTAGATTTAGGGTTAAAACTATGGGACTGTTATTGACACCCCATGCGATAGGATAAGGGATAACCAGTTAATATGTGGCCTGTCAGTTTCCCAGGACTGACTGCTCATTCATCACTCCTTCTTGCGACCTAAGCCGGCTCCATGGATCATTCGCCTGTGAATTGACCTTTTTGCGTTTTACGCTCCAAGTTGACGTTTTCTCCTTCTTTTGCTCATAGTGACTCCATTGCACCTAATAAACTCAAAAGCAATCATAAGATACATATTTTAAAAGAAAACTCGCAAAGAAAGCATAAACAATAGATAAATATCAAGGCGTTTTAGACACCTATCAATGAACCAACAACGCAACAACAATCTCCAAGATTAGCACTGAAATGATCATTGCCGAGCATATATTTCATCCATCCATCCCAAGAGTGCAATGGAGTTTGGTAAATTTTGAAATCCACTGGAGAGGTCAGATACTCATTCTTCTGAAGTCAGAACCTTATTACACATTCTGGAGAAGATCGATGGTACTGTTAAGTGGCTACATGCGCAAAATGGAAAAGAGCACCTACCTTGAGTTCTCTTGGCTCGCCTTGCTGCTGATTCCATCCTGCTAGCCAGTTCTACTTTCAGATACAAGTCATAAACAATCACACCATCAGAATCAACGATTCAAGTCTCAACACTCTATTCGCTTCCTTCCCTAAGACCAACACTTCTCCTTCACTTTGTGACCGAAGCAATCCTGGAACAATCATTTCTTGGTTTAAGCTAGGATTGTATAGATTGATCTCTCAAATCAAAAGTACTCCCGTGCAGTGCATTGTTTAGGGTTTAGATTCGTTTCTCATCCACACACCCGAAATTACCAAAATCAGCAGAAATGGTTTTCACCCACAAACAATTGGCGACCACAGTGGGATATTAATCTCTCGGTTGCAATACTAATTTCCAATTTCATTTTTTAATCCCAGTTTCAAGATGGTAGATCTCAGGTCCGGGTCAGCAACAAACCCTGATGCCACCGGCGCTGAAAACGCCCTTGATATCAACGTTCCTTCCAGTGTACATGATCAACACCCGCGACACCGCAGACTCTACCACCAACACCAGCAACATAGGAAACGTTCCCTCAGGTGTTAGACCTCCGATCACCATAGCCAGAGCCGCTGACGCCACCCCCATTATTTCTTCAAGTGTGACGCTCGTCGTCGTCACCAGAGCTGTTATCACCCCACCATCAGGACGAGAGACCGGAGGATCCAGAGGAAGCCGACCTCCTATTACCATTGCTGATTTGATGGAAAGACAGAAAGTTCTTTCTAAGGCTCGGACGGACATGGATTCAAATCGGAAGAAGGTACTCACTTTTCTCAAGACGCCAACGGAGCGGCTACCACAGGAACCACGGCCAACCAGATCCAATGAGGAGCACTTTTAATTCTACTGTCGTCAGTACCTCAGCAGGATGCACCTTTATAGATGTCGAGGCCAGTTTTGCTCCTGAACGTCCGTTGGAGAGGAATCAACAATCCAATTTCATCACAGTGAAGGTCAAGAACGACTTCTCCAAAATCGAGGCAAAGAAAATCAGCAATCCTCTTGAGCTCACAGAGACCCTCTTCCCGTCAGGAGCTACATGATTTCTAGGAACTCCTTACACAAAATCGAAAGCGGCTGTTTCCAGCCAGGAAAGCCGTTCCTAAACCCCAACCTCTCCTGGAAAGCACGATTGATAGATTGAACTGGGGACTCCTAACCACTGCTCACTAGAAGGATGTCAAGTTTGACAACACGCTGATTGACGCGGCCTCCGACTTCCACATTGTAACCGTCAAGACTCTGAGAGTTGCAAGGGAAAATCAAACAGAAGAAACGTATTCTTTCCCATGAGGAGAAAACACGACTTGCCGACCAGCACTATTTGAACCACTTCAAATTCCCTCCAGGAGCCACTTCAACGTTCGCTCCAGAAGCCTATTCAACATTCGCTCAAGAAGCTGCTTCAACGTTCGCTTCAGAAGCCATTTCAACGTTCACTCCAGCAACCGCTTCAACGTTCTCTTAAGAAGCCGTTTCAACATCCGCTTCAGCAACCGCTTCAACGTTCTCTCCAGGTGCCGCTTCAGTGTCCTATCCAGGAGCCGAAGAAGCTTCAACGCCACTCCTTCTTTCCAAGTTTTACTCGCTTACACATCCAGTCAATCCCTTTTCTTCCACGGACGTCCATGCAATTCCAGCCAACCTATTTTGGTTCCCACGATAATGTAGTCTCTTCTGATCACATCTGCTGCCAAGAACTGTTGTTGTTCATTTTGTTGATACCAGCCGGAGCTTTACCATAGCAACAACCACTACAAAGGTAATCCATACTTCTCCATATTGTAGTTTCACATGGAAGAAGTAATAGCGTCACCAGTACGGATGCAAGATGATATCTTTATTATGGTCAACTCACCGACCATACAAGATAGAAACATGTAAACCAAAAATGGGGACTGAGGCTCTACACGGAATCCCTTCTATCAAATCTCAGGTGACACGGTCAACCTAAAAGTCATAGCCACGACAAGGTCACCTACTCTTCAAAGGTGTAGCGTAAGGATATCATCACCTCTCTGCCCAGAAGGCGGGTGCAACACTTTATGAGGCCAACGACGGATCCCAAGCCTACTCAGAGGAAACAACTTCAGTAACCAAAGAGAAGTGCGACTGGGGACTGCTCATCGCGGTCCATCCCCGACAACAATTAAGCACTCATGAGATAACTCCAGAGACGCGGCTGAAACATTTTTCTTGAAGAGACAGAGGGAGCCACGATTAACGACATAACTCTCTCACTGCTACCTCTTCATTATCCCGAATTTTTCATCCATGAGATGATTCCAAGAATCCCAGCATCACATCCAGAAGAGTACAATAAGCTTGTATCAAATCCCATAAGCGTGGATTCAAGGCGATGCAATTAAAGTAGGCTACAGTTGGGGACTGAAGCCTCCTTCTGGTTTAGAGGTTTGAACGCAGTCACCACCTTACTAGTGAATCCAGTAGAAGCACATCTTCCACGAGAAAATAGGCTCAGGATAATTACATATGGGGACTACTAACATGGGATGCTTTTCACTCCCCTCAACCAGGTTATTTCTGATTTCAACATCATCACTGTCGAAGTTTTACAAGCCGTAGAAATTCATCAACATGAAGCCATACACGTGCATCAAAGACTCCAAAAGCACGCCACAGAGATACATTCACACATCCGGCCACGCCATTAGGTCTAACAGAAGTATAACTGGGGACTGCTCACCGCATCCCATTCCATACAACAGTTCAAGATTCAGAAGATGGTTCAAAGGATGTCGCTTGGAACGAAGACCTTGAAGACTTGATAGCAGCATATCGGCAACATAACGCTCTCAGCTCGTCTACTTCACCCAATGGCTCCAGAAGATTTCGACCATGCAAGCATCCACAGCATATCATCGTCGCAATCAGAAAGTCCAGTCACCAGATAACCAAAAGTCAAGGATGAACCAACAACGCAACCACAATCTCCAAGATTAGCCCTGACATGATCATTGCCGAGCATATATTTCATCCATCCATCCATCCAAAGATTGCAATGGAGTTTGGTAAATTTTGAAATCCACTGGAGAGGTCAGATACTCATTCTTCTGGAGTCAGAACCTTATTACACATTATGGAGAAGATCGATGGTAATGTTAAGTGGCTACATGCGAAAATGGAAAAGAGCACCTACCTTGAGTTCTCCTGGCTTGCCTTGCTGCTGATTACAACTGCCGAAGATTGCTTTGTTGTTGTTAAAGCACGGAGCTGGACGAGCAACAAAAACAGAAGAAGGTCGATACCCCTTTTCATACGAACGGAGTTTCTAGAGTTTGAACAGAAGTAGGATTCCTCCTTGCTCCTTGAACGGGAATAGATGACTGGGCGTATCACACTCATGATCCATATCCGAACAAGCCGTGTGCCAATATCTCCACTCTATGGCCGAACCAATAGCGCGCCAACATGAGGAACACCAACCGCTCAACCTGCAACGCTCCGTGGTCAGGCCAGCGCCAACGTTCTATGCCACCAGCACTCCGTGGTCAAGCCAGCGCCAACGTTCCGAGCACCAACATCTAAAGTTCGTGGTCGAAGTTGCAGCACCATCAGCGATCCGTGGTCAAAGTTGCAGCACCATCATCACTGCTCTGTAGCCAAAGTAGCAGCGCCATCCACCGTTCCACGGACTGAAGCCAAGTGTCGTTTTCACCATCCCACGGGCTGAAGCCAAGTGCCATTTCCACCGTTCCACGACATAGGAGCCATCAACACCATCTCCATCCTCCATCTCCACGGTCGAGTCAAAATTTCAACGCCATTTCTACCCGTCCCGTGGTCAAGAAAACGAAGTCGTTTCCACCATTCCATGGACTGAAGCCGTTTCCACCATTCCACGGACTAAAGCCATTTCCACCACTCCACGGACTGGAGCCAAGCGCCATCTCTGCTGATCAGTAGCCAAAATTCCAGCGCCATCTCCGCTCGTTCCGTGGTCAAGCCAGACATCATCATCATTCTGTAGCTAAGGTTGCAACGCCAGCATTAGCATTCCGCAGTCGAACCTGCATCACCAGCGTTAGCACTCCGTGACCAAAGTGGCATCGCCAACGCCAGCACCTTGTGTCCAAGCCAGAGTTACGCAAAGTCACCAATACAAGGATCACGGATTCCTCATGCCTCCCGCCGAATGTTAGCCAAATTCTCCCTGAAAATCTCTTCATGACTTGCACTTTTGATTTTTATCCTTGTCCGTCGCCATATCATGCTTACCCCGCAACAATGCCACTGTTACAAGCTAAGCATGGGACTTAATGTTGATGGTGGTTTTTAGCTCAGGGCTAAATTTGTAAAAGTTTATCTACCTGACCTGGCATCAGATGTAGTAGACATTGATATGTCTATATTCCGCAGGGAATTTGGAGAATATATCAAAATCTGACGAGTACCTATGTATCTCTTCGTATTATATCTAAACTCAAGCTCCTGGATGAACTGTTCACTAGTATAGAGCCTAATGAGTTTATAAGCTCCTAGCTGCATTACTCACAAATGCCGGAGCCTACTGAGTACTTTTTTGTGCTTATGTTCCCTGGAAGAGCCCTTAATATTGGTATGGCATGCCGTTTTGTTGTTCACTCGCAGCAGAGTAGCACGGACCTCCAAGTACCAAGGTTAAGGCCCTTGCACAAAATAGTCAGTCAGAAAGCTAAGAATAAACAGAGCCGCGGAGTAGGAGCAATAATGAAGGGAGTGTGGCCATGTCATAGGATAACCGGCGCCACTTGGACACGCCCCATGCTACCTAACCGGCCCTTACTCCTTCGTCGACCAATCAGGTCGCTTTAAACCTGCCACACTCCCATGAGTTGTGGTTGGGACCATACCTGCCGGCCCCAGTTTTCATCGACCAATCAGGTCGCTCTAAAGCCGTCACACTCACACCAGAAGTGTACCCATGCCCATGCTTGGCCGGCCCCTCTCCTTCCTACCGACCAATCAGGTCACTTTAAAATGCGCCATGAGCACTAGAGGTGTGGCCGCGCCTTATGTTTGGCCGATCCCTTTTCTTGACCAATCAAGTCGCTCTAAACTCGCCACCATATTTTTAAAGGCCAAACGCACCCTGCCGTGCCACCATAATAATTGGCAAGCCAAACGCGCCCTGCCACAACAATATATTAATCGGCATGCCAACATGCCACTCACCCGCAGTAACATGCCGCAAAGCCCTAAGTTTGGCCACGGCGCCAAAACCTAGCCTTGGCCACGGCGCCAAAACAAAGCCTTGGCCACGCCTCCAAGCTCTAACTTTGGCCACGGCGCCAAAACCTAGCCTTGGCCACTCCGCCAAGCTCTAACTTTGGCCACGACGCGAAAAACCTAGCCTTGGCCACGCCGCCAAGCTCTAGCTTTGGCCACGGCGCCAAATCCTAGCCTTGGCCACGCCGCCAAGCCCTAGCTTTGGCCACGGCGCCAAATCCAAGCCTTGGCCACGCCACCAAGCCCTAACTTGGGCCACATCGCCAAATCCTAGCCTTGGCCACGCCAAGCCCTAGATTTGGCCACGGCGCCAAATCCAAGCCTTGGCTATGCCGCCAAGCCCTAACTTGGGCCATGGCGTCAAATCCTATCCTATCCTTTGCCACGCCGCCAAGCCCTAGGTTTGGCCACGACGCCAAATCCTAGCCTTGGCCACGCCGCTTAACTTTGGCCACGGCGCTAAATCCTAGTGATGAGTGCCAAATAGTGCATATTTATACACCTTTTTATTGGCATTTTACTCATCTTTTGCGCTTATAAATCAGATATTATCCCAGATTCTGTGTTTTCTTTGTTTTCAAGAATAAATATTTATATTAATTAATTTTGTGTTTTTAGGTAATAAATAAAGCTTGGGGAATCTGAGGAGCCAAAAGAGCGAAGAATTGGAGTCAAGCATCTATGGAGCAGATAGCCAAAGCCCGCGCGCAAATCAGTTGCAACCCAACAAGGAAGACATGGGCTAGAGCTACCCACGACCCGGATCCGAACCCGCTCATTCCGAGCCGTTGAGATCTCACCCAAATGCATCACACGGTCGCTGCCTCCACGTGCATCGAAGATCGCTGCTCCCGTGCTACACCAGATCACATCAAAAACCGGCTACCTCTCTCAGCCGTTCAGATCGCAGCCACTCCATCCAACGCTCGCTAGGCTAGTCTCATCATTCCCCTGATGCACCCGCTCAACACCACAACACCCTATACCCTATACCCCCCCCGATGCCCCATTCCTCTCTTCTTCTTTCTCTTTCTTTTTCTCTCGCAACCCTCTGCAAAACCATTCCCCCATCACCCGACCACCTCTGCAGCCGCTCCACCTCCATCTCCTCCACCATCTCGTCACACCACCTCCATCAACAACTCTGGCTCTACACCATCTCTGCCATTTGCCTCTCTAGAGCTAGTTTTCTCTCCCTTAGCTTCTCTTAACCTTAGAAGCTAACCTAGAGAAAACTAGAGCTAGGGTTAGCCACAACCAACGCATGGAGTTCTCTGAGCACGATTAGACAGAAGAGGAAGGAGAATCGGAGTATGGGCTGCATTGTTTTTCAATTAATTTCATTTTATAATGAATTAGGGTTTGGAATTATTTTGGAGAGTGTGCATGTATAAATATGAGTGATGGGTGTTGATAGAAGACACGCCTGGATTAGCCTTGGGCGATCATTTAGGTTTAATTTTGTGTTTTAATTTAGTGTGAGGGTTTGAGATGAAACCCTAATTCCATAACTTGTGTATGAAACTTTATTGAATGTTCTTGAGGATACAATGAATTAGATAGCTTCAATACTAAATACCCAATGCTTTTCTCTCACAAAGTGCATACCAACGCCATGGATGCATTGTAGTTAGGTCTCAAGCTGTGTTGAGTGTATTGCAGCTCTTACTTCTATTTTTAACACTAATTCCTTTGATTAGTTATACTTAATTAGATAACTAATGCTCTGGGTTAGTACCCTTAGCTGCTATTGAAGTGTCACTAGGAGAAACCCTTTAGATATGTGATAAAATTGACAAGTTATCCTTATCTGTCACACAGGACAAGAATAGCCAACATAGTTAAACACACAACATGGTTTAGTGGTGAATTTGACCACCCCAGACACACATTTGTTTTCAATGTTATACCTTAGTTTAGGTTTATTCCACTCAATCTTAGCGTTTAAAAAAAACAACCTTTGTTACTCTGTCACCTTTGAATTTCAGTTGAAGAAGCCTTAGATCATTTAAGAGCACACCCTCGTCTCTCGTGGATCGACCCGTACTTTCGCGTCTCCGATAGACGCCGTGCACTTGCGGTATAACCCGTAGGCTCAAATATAAACATCTTTAGAGGCCTACCAAGTTTTTGGCGCCGCTGCCGGGGACTTGGCGCGTGCCCTGTAGTTCATTGGCTTGCTTTACTGATTTTCACCCCTGTATATATTCATTTTGTTTTTCTTTGGCCTGTTTTTGCTGTTTTTAGTCCTGTTGTTAGTATAATTTAGCATATCATTTGTAACTTAGCTTCCCTGTAGTGTAACTTAGTTTAATTTTCTTATAACTTGCATCTGTAACTTGTATCTTGTTTTACCCTTTGTGCATCTTCTAGCTTAACTTATGTATCTTGTTTTAACCTTTGTAGCTGTAGCTTAGCATAACTTGTATTACATAACTTGTTTTATCTTGTGTTATTCATTTTACATAGCTTTGCATTGTATTAACTCCATCTGCATTTTCACTTAGTGTTAGTATAACTCTTCAAACCCTGTGACAGTCCAAATTACTCTTCCCCAGTCAGTCCAAATAAAGAGCCTAATGCAACTCCGCCTTCTTTGTGCTACCTGTGTTGTTTGCTGTGCAGCTGTGTAGTTGTGCTTACTGCCCAGCTGTGCTACCCATACTACTAGCTGTGCTTGCTGCGCTGCTGAGCTAAGCCTAGAAGGCCAAGAAGAAGCGCAGGGCCTGAGTCACAAAGCTCTGAGCAGACTGCAAACTCAGGTAAGTAACTCCATGACTCCACAGAATAGGTTAAACTAGCATACTGAGCTTAAATTCCAGCCCCTGTGCATGAGCTTGTGCTAGCTACTCTGCTACCTTAGCCTGAGCAACCTGAGCATGACCCTGTGACATAAGCTGAACATCTATTGCTTCGCATGACAGATTAGCCTCCATATTAGGTCACCACCTCTGATTGCTTGACTGATAGACCAATTGCACTGCTAAATCTGTGCATCTGTGCATGACTGAAAGTTAGCTAAGTCACATACCCTGAAATTTCTGTGCATTTGTGCATCTTACTAGCCTTGGTACCTGCCAATTTTTAATCTGTGCATGAATTTCACTGCCATGCCTGAGCATTTGTTACCTGTGCACCTGAGCATTTGTGTGTACTAGCATTACTCAGCATCTAAGCATTTAAGTGTACTTGCTTTGCCATCTGTATTGCCTTGCTAGCCCCTGAGCTTAGCTGCAAACCCCTCCAGCCCCTGTAGCTGAGAGGCTAAGCTGTAACTTAGACAGCCAAGTTGGCTGCAAGCTTTGTTGTCATCAGCTGTGTATATTGGTACCATCAGCCCTGTTGACTTGTCTTGAGTTGTCAACCACAATCGACCTATAGCCATCAAACTGGACCTGTGAGACATGCCAAAGACAATGCATTATTTGCCTTGCTGAGCATTCGACACTGTGATAAATTGGGAAGCTGTGCTTATATGAAACCTGAAATCCATGCTTGGGTGCCCTGTGCTGTGTGAAACTGCCATTCTGTGCACCAAACTGTCCTGTGCTGTGGCAGTTTTCGAGAAGCTGTGCACTACTATTCTGTGCTTACCTGTGCTGATTAAGCCTGCATCAATGCATCTGTGAGTCATAGCCATAACTTGTATGCGTAGTCTGATCTTGAAATCTCACCTATCTTCCTAAAGTGAGAATTGGTTGGTTGTTTGAACCAGATCAAGTTGATTGTTGCTCTGCCTTGTCTAAATGCCATGAATGCCTGCTGAACTAGTTTGACCTGCATAAGCTTGGCTGTATTATTTTGTGTGAACTGTGTGGTGATCATTTGCAACCTGTAACTCTGCACATAGCCAACCTGTGCTTGGCCTGACCAATGCATAAGCTGCACTGCACTTGGCCTGTGCTGTGAAGGCCAGCAACTACCAGCAAAAAGCACTAAGCTGTGCTAAGCTCTGCACCCAAATCAGTCCATAAGCTGCAGCCCACTTACTAGGCTTAGCATTCTGGACTTTCAGCCCACACTGCTGGGCTGTAAACACATCTGGCCCAAACCATCTAGGCTAGAACCTATTCTGTTGGGCTGTTTAACATCATCTGGGCTAGAACCCACACTGTTGGGCTGCATAAGCTGAAGCCCGCATCAACTCACTTCTGGGCTATACATTTTTCAACTTGACCTGGGCTATGCCCTTCTGCTGGGCTTTGCACATAACTTAAGCCCACATCCTCTGAGCTGCTGGGCTGCTTAGGCTAAACCTATTAGCTGGGCTGTGCAACCAATTGAGCCCACAAAACCTAGGCTTTTCACAAATTCTGGGCTTCAAACAACAAATCCCAAACAATCCAAAGCCTCCCAAATAAACCAAACTTTCCCAACAAAACCAAATGAATCCCATTCAAACCAAATCCCAAACAAACCAAAGCCCATTTTCTTGTTATATTTGTTAATGTTTGTACATATTTTCTATTGGGTTGACCCTCAACTCTTTAGACTGTTAGTAAATTTTTGTAGGACTTGTTAATTTTTTTTTTTTTCTTTTTTGAATCGGTTGAGTCTTCTTGTGCATTTTTTTGTGTGCTAATCTGATATGATCTCCGTTGAGAATATTGGATTCTAGCCTTGACGAATGAAGCTCAACCTTACTCCCACCAACATACCGGTAATCTCTTCCCTTTTCTATTTTCGGCATAGTTCTCATGGTACTTGATTTGTTTCAAATTTTTCCTATCTGTGACACATTGAGGACAAT
Organism: Papaver armeniacum; assembly: GCA_023531295.1. NCBI lineage: Eukaryota > Viridiplantae > Streptophyta > Magnoliopsida > Ranunculales > Papaveraceae > Papaver > Papaver armeniacum. The sequence continues at coordinate 63,650 of JAJJWW010008634.1, read as the reverse complement.
GTTTGATTTAGGTTTGGGGTGCATTTGCATTTAGAGTTTTTAGTCTTTTTATTTTGCATTTAGAGTTTTTAGTCTTTTATTTCACCTTTTATTTTCAAAAAAAAAAAAAAAAAAAAAAAAAAAAAAATTTCAAAAACTATTTTTTTAAAAACCACCAACTTTTAGAGATTTTAGAGTCACTAGCATGCTTTTAGCTATGTTTACATAGAGATTAAACCGAAATAACAGAACTTGGAAGTACCCTGGAAACGCAATCGGGTTCCTTAGTTGATTAGAGCGTTAAAGTTGGATTTAACCATACGGAGGGCGAATTAGGTCTTTGTTTAGATATTCGGTAGTAGAATTGTGATCACCCATAGTGGAGACTACCCAATTTACATCAAGTGAGGCACCAACCTTCAATTTTTTGCAACTTTCTAGAAAAGTCAGAGTGTGTGTCACCTTACGTAAATTCCGGGTAGGAATGGTGAGCTACCCAACTTCGCACCAATTTTATTTACTTTTGATCTCTTGAGTGCTAGTTTTTGTCAATCATGAGGGTGACGTCTAAAGATGAAAACTTCTTCTAAATACCGATTTGCAGTTAGCATCTCTCTCTCTCTCTCTCAATCAGCAAGACCCATAGAAACACATCATCGTCAGCAACCGGAGCAGAATCAGAATATGGAAAGAAAAATTGATATAGTCCAAGGTTTATGTGCAACAAAGAAAAGAAAATAGGATGAGAATTAATAAAATTTATAAAATCAAGACAATACAAGTTGTGGAAAAATTGAGTGATAAAGTCCTTTGTCCATGGAGTTAGTTGTTTCATTATTTGTATTTGTATTTTTATTTTCACTTATTATAATAAAAAAAATAAATAAATAAAAAAAAATATTGTAGTTTATTTTCTTATTTTTGCTACCACCATGGTAAAGAGAATTTAAAAAGAAAAATCCAAACAACAAAGAATTTGAGTAGAAAAGTTAAAAAATTGTCAAGTTTTGTGAAGTTTAGAAGTTCGTCATCAACAATTGAAGAAGACCAAGACCGAAGATTGAAAGACGTTTCTATGGTTTCTTACGAGAGAGTGATATTAATTGCCGATCGGGTGAGAAGTGAGTGAGTACTCCCCACCCTTGCTAATGGTTGATTTCCTTCCTTAGAGATCATCAGAAAAAGATTCTTTTTGTCCACACCTCTTTGTGGAGTCTCCAGTTTTATTTCGGAAGGTTATCCTTCTTACCTACAACGTGTGCGGGATTTCTCTCTTTATTCCCGCCTGCACACATGAGAGACTAAAAGCGATCTTTTTGAGTGCAATTATCATAAAACCCTAATGGTGAGGCAGAAGTCGAGGCTTATGATCACAATCGAATCCGAATTCTTTCATATGGTATGGTTACTTCTCGCTCGGACTTAAGGATGAGAATGCGTTCTTCGATAGTTCTAACTTCTGTTACTAGCATGCAGAAACTCTATGTCCTCATAGCTTCTAGGATGCTTGAGACTCTTTTTACACTCTGAAGTTGGAGAAGGTTTTGTGGGTACACCTCTTGTAAACCCTCACGAGACTACAACTCGTCCACTAGGGACACCTAGGGGTTTAAAGGCTTAGTGCATACGCTAAATGCATTCGAGACCTACGACGAGTTGTATAGTTAGGATTTCTTCATTTCTGTTTCACTTGAGGACAAGTAAAATTCAGGTTTGGGGGTATTTGATGAGTGCCAAATAGTGCATATTTATACACCTTTTATTGGCATTTTACTCATCTTTTGCGCTTATAAATCGGATATTATCCCAGTTCTCGTGTTTTCTTTGTTTTCAAGAATAAATATTTGTATTAATTAATTTTGTGTTTTTAGGTAATAAATAAAGCTTGGGAATCTGAGGCCAAAGAGCGAAGAATTGGAGTCAAGCATCTATGGAGCGAGATAGCCAAAGCCGCGCGCAAATCGGTTGCAACCCAACAAGGAAGACATGGGCTAGAGCTACCCCCGACCGGATCCGAACCCGCTCATTCCGAGCCGTTGAGATCTCACCCAAATGCATCACACAGTCGCTGCCTCCCGTGCATCGAAGATCGCTGCTCCCGTGCTACACCAGATCACATCAAAAACCGGCTACCTCTCTCAGCCGTTCAGATCGCAGCCACTCCATCCAACGCTCGCTAGGCTAGTCTCATCATTCCCCTGATGCACCCGCTCAACACCACAACACCCTATACCTATACCCCCATCGACAGACCCATTCCTCTCTTCTTCTTTCTCTTTCTTTTTCTCTGCAACCCTCTGCAAAAACCATTCCCCCATCACCCGACCACCTCTGCAGAGCCGCTCCACCTCCATCTCCTCCACCATCTCGTCTGACACCACCTCCATCAACAACTCTGTCAGCTACACCATCTCTGCCCGCACCACCTCTCTAGAGCTAGTTTTCTCTCCTTAGCTTCTCTTAACCTTAGAAGCTAACCTAGAAAAACTAGAGCTAGGGTTAGCCACAACCAACGCATGGAGTTCTCTGAGCACGATTAGACAGAAGAGGAAGGCGAATCAGAGTATGGGCTGCATTGTTTTTCAATTAATTTCATTTTATAATGAATTAGGGTTTGGAATTATTTTGGAGCTGTGCATGTATAAATATGAGTGATGGGTGTTGATAGAAGACACGCCTGGATTAGCCAGGGCAGTCAATAGATTTAATTTCTGTTATTTTTGTGTTTTAATTTAGTGTGAGGGTTTGAGATGAAACCCTAATTCCATAATTGTGTATGAAACTTTGTTGAATGTTCTTGAGGATACAATGAATTAGATAGCTTCAATACTAAATACCCAATGCTTTTCTCTCACAGTGCATACCAACGCCATGGATGCATTGTAGTTAGGTCTCAACTGTGTTGAGTGTATTGCAGCTCTTACTTCTATTTTTAACACTAATTCCTTTGATTAGTTATACTTAATTAGATAACTAATGCTCTGGGTTAGTACCCTTAGCTGTGTATTGAAGTGTCACTAGGAGAAACCCTTTAGATATGTGATAAAATTGACAAATTATCCTTATCATCACAGGACAAGAATAGCCAACATAGTTAAACACACAACATGGTTTAGTGGTGAATTTGACCACCCCAGCACACATTTGTTTTCAATGTTATACCTTAGTTTAGGTTTATTCCACTCAATCTTAGCCGTTTCGGCAAAAACAACCTTTGTTACTCTGTCACCTTTGAATTTCAGTTGAAGAAGCCTTAGATCATTTAAGAGCACACCCTCGTCTCTGTGGATCGACCCGTACTTGCCGCGTCTCCGATAGACGCCGTGCACTTGCGGATTATAACATGTAGGCCATAAATTTATACATCATTCGAGGCCTACCACCTAGCCTTAGCCACGCCGCCAAGCCCTAACTTTGGCCACGACGCCAAATCCTAGCCCTGTCCACGTCGCCAAACCCTAACTTTGGCCACGAAGTCAAGTCCTAGCTTTGGCCATGCCACAACGCCACAGGTGTGGCCATGCCCTAACGCCACCATGTCGTAGCCATGCCACACGCACTAATTAGGGTTTCAACATGCCAAACCCTAATTTCGGAAAAATTGCTACGCCAACCAAGAAAATAACGTTTCCCATAGCGTTGGGATCGATGTGGCAACAGGGCCAATGTTGCTAGAGCCATATTTGGGCCTAACACCAATATGCCAAAACAGCTGCCACGGCTACGCCACTGGCATGCCGCTATGCCATGGCTACTCCAGGCGCCACTATGCTAATGGCGCCACTTTGCTACACAACTAAGATATGGCCATAATCAATGGCTATCCTTCCTCATGAGATGCAATCTCAGTCATCCAAGTTCGCCACTGAACTTACGGACTTGCGGCAAGTTCCAGGAAACCAGCTAGTGGCCATGGCTACGCCAGGCGCCACTTACACCACCGTGCCACTGGCATGCACGAGGTATGCCAGTCATGCTGCAATGCCACTGGCGTACGCCAAAAAACGCCATTGTGATATTACCAGGCGCCAACAGAAGGTAGCCATAATAAATGACTACCCTTCTTTATGAGATGCAATCTCAGCCATTCAAGTTCACCACCAAACTGACGGACTTGTGGAAAGTTTTAGGCGGCCGGCCAAGGCAAGCCTAATAGCATCACATGCTATTTTCCTATGGAAAGTCTCTTGACTTTGACTTGCCACACATAGCAACCTGTTACACGTTTTCCACGAAAACACCCGAGACATCAAACATGTCACAAACTGGGGGATACTCATCAGGGTATTAGTCTGGAGGTTTACAGCGTGCGGCGTACAATACGCCCGTTATAAGAAAGTTTCATGAAGTGGGACAATTAGTGGTGATGAAAGTAACGGTGTAAACTAATTCACTTCCTTCATCATGGAAGCATAATGCCTGACGGTTACACATTCTTCCACCACTCAATCGTTTCCATTTCCTACGAGACCATGGTACGTTTCAATATGACTTGTATAAATAGGTTTCACCTATTAACCACGAAACAACAAGTTTTGTTCGGCAACAACACAGTATCTAAAAATCACCTGGTAGCTTTCCATCCTGCTAGCCAGTTCTACTTTTAGATACAAGTCATAAACAATCATACCATCAGAATCAACGATTCTGGCTCAACACTCTCTTCGCTTCCCTCCCTAAGACCAACCATTCTCCTTCACTTTGTGACCGAAGCAAGCCTGGAACGGCCATTTCTTGGTTTAGGCCAGGATTGTACAGATTGATCTCTCAAATCAAAAGTACTCTCGTGCAGTGTATTGTTTAGGTTTTAGATTCGTTTCTCATCCACACACCTGAAATTACCAAAATCATCAGAAACAATTTTCACCCACAAATAGGTGTTCATGATGAAAATAATACAAGATTTGCCAATTGGCTTACCTTTGAATTCCGCAAGTTCTCATTCATCTTCTGTAGTTTCTGTGAAGTTGGCACGAACATGATGAATGTGATTCTTTTGAAAATGCCTAACAATAACTTGTTATCTTGTAAGAAGAAGTTGTTGTAATACTTCAGCAGAAAATGTTACCACCAGTACATGCACAACCTGATATGAAAATATAATCAATAAGAAGATAATTTGTTTCTTTTGATACTTACCTCATCTGTCAAAGGAAACATATTATGATTATGATTTTGATGTGTATTTTGAAGCTTATAGAGAGGATTAATTAGTTCCTAACCCTAGTGATCCTATGTTTCCAGTTTCTGTTGGTGTCTTGAACCATGTTGCTTGTTAGAGCACTTCTCGGTTGAAGCCACAAGTGTTTATCAATGTTGGATAACCAAAACTATTTCTTGGTTTATATACACTAAGGTAAGTTTCTCAAAATTCACCGAGTATCCTTTAAGATTAAAGACTGAATATCACTTGAAGATATCAACGAGAACTTTATTAACAAAAGTAAGTGCAAAATGATTTCGATTGACTCATTGTTTTCTACTTGTCTTTCTTTAGGGACAATGTCATTGGATTTGGTAATTGATGATGTACAAGGAAGAATCCTATCACATAATTAGCTTCCTACTATTATCTTGGGAAGTTCCGAGTCTGACCTTGTTTTTGAATGTTTTCAAAACTAGGACTCAATCAAGAGAATTTCATAAGACTTATCGCATTTCACATTGCAAAAAACTCCAATTTTTCAACACACTGTTTGCGCAAGAAGTACCTAAAACTCTAAGTTGCATGTCGAGTTCGTGAAATACTTTTATGCGTTCGAAAACTTTGCTATCATTCTACTTTCTTCTTTGCTTTTTAGCTTCGTTTATATCGTGTTGTAGTTTCACAATGGCTTATTCTTGTCCTTGGCGTCTCTTTCATCTTTCGTTTAATTAGTTTGTCTACAAGTAGTCGTTCTCTTAGGGATATATGGTTAGCCTATAAAAGGTGCTCCAGTCAATTTATTTTTACCTCAAAACTTGTATGCCATTCATCAGTTGTTTAAAATCTTTTAAATCATACGTTTGTTTCGACGCCACTTAGTAACTAGGTAATGTGGGGCAGCATTGGACTCCCCAACACCATCTTATTGATTTTCATCATTTTATTTTGTATTTGGTAGGTTTTTGCAATAGATGTTCTGTTTGTTGTAGGACCTTTGACCCATGTGTGTGAATCATCTAGATATAACCTGGTTTTACACCAGCTTATAAATAGAGGCTTAGTCCTATGTAATATGTAACTCTCCTCTAATGGATAACAACTCTTTTTATCTTATCTATCATATGACGATTATATTTTATTTTATTTTATAAGAAACTACCCATGGCAACGGCACACTGGGCAGCAATTTTATTAAAAAAAAAAAAGAGGGGGACTAGGCCTTACCTCCAACAAGAAAAAGAAGAAAAGAAAAAAGAACAAAGAAAATAAAACAATTACATATTACGAAAACGGTACAGCGGTAAAACCCAAGTTATGAGCTAAGCAACCTTTAGCCAAACCATGAGAGTCGCGAAACACCACACCACATCTAGAAGGACCTGGATTACCAATAGAGCAGCCATCTATGTTGGCTTTAATCCAACCAGGAATAGGAGATTGCCATTTAACTGAGATAACTTTTTGCATCTTAGGAGGTAGACTCTTAATGCCCAGGAAATCAAGAATGATCTTTTCTGCAGAAGTATTAAAGGAGAAACCATCATTATGCCTACTCGACTCAACAATTAGGTTTTTCAGATGAGTAATGGTTTGATTGGAGGAAATAAGGCAGTGCTCAAACCTGACTTTATTTCGACAAAACCAAATGAGCCAAATGCAGCTTACCACAACTATCCAAAGAAGATTTTTCGTTTGAGAGCATCCCACGAAACTTCTAAGAGAGGTAAATAACAAGCTGACACTTGTACAATCCAACTGATGTCTGAACACCAGCATAATCCATCTCCAAAGAGAGTTAGCAAATACACAGTCAAAGAATAGATGAGATTGAGTTTCACTACAACAAGGAGAGGGACATAAGTTGCAGCAGTTCGCTGCATCAACTCCTTGTGTCTTCACATTATCATCAGTAGCAATTCTGTTGTGCATTAGCTTCCAAGCAATGCAGGCACGTCTAGGAGGAACTTTTATAGCCAATAAATCCCTGAAATCTAGATTTTCAGTATCTCTAGGCCTGTGATAATCATATGCATCCTTCATTGTGATACATCCAGACTTACTCGCAGTCCACACTTGTTTATTTTCTTCGTGAGAAGCAAAAGGGGTCTCCCTTATCAACTGTTGCACATGGCCCTCCAACTCAGGCATGTACGAAGGTAAATACCACTCCCCTTCAATAATAAACACTGCAACAGAGTTGTTCAAATTCGAATTATCTAAGTCCAAGTATTCTGCGATGGAAGAGCCCATATTGGTGCACCAAACATCATTCCAGAAATCAATATTGATGTCATGCCCAACTAACCAGATCAAGTTTTCTTGAATGATACTCCACTGCTCTTTAAATCCATGCCACACAGAAGATTTCTTGTATGCAGCGCCTTTAAAACAAGTTTTAATAAAGTTACCAAAAACCGTGTTTTCAGTCATCGTCTTCCATGTAATTTTCATAAGAGCTGCATCATTAAGGCTTTTTATAGACTTAATGCCTAGACCACCTTCATTCTCAGGGAGACACACCTTGTCCCAAGCTATAAAGTTATGATGAGTCGTGTTAATATCACCAGACCACACAAAATTTCGAATCCACTTCTCAAGAGTTTTAATGCAAGATATATGCCACTTGTAAACATGAAAGTTATACAGAGAAGAGCTAGTTATCACAGTTTTAACAAAATCGACTCTCCCCATCATAGATAAAGACTTGCCCTTCCAAGTCGCAAATTTAAGCTTGATTTTGTCCATAATCTCGTTAAGATGAGAATTGTTTGGCTTACCTTGGAAAATTGGAACTCCAAGATATCGAAAAGGGAGAGTACCCATCGGGATATTATAAGAAACAACAATATTAGAAACTCTATCAGAAATGTGCTTACTTGAATATATTGTGTATTTAGCTGCACTAATAAACTGACCAGAGTTATGGCCATATTCTTCAAAAATATTCATAAGAGCTTGCACATCACGCTTAGTACCTTTACAAAAAACCATAATATCATCTGCGTAAAGCACATGAGAAGGAGAAATCGTACCTCTCGGAGAGGAGATGTGATGCACCAAACCTTGCTCAAAAGCATTAGAAATTGCACAGCTTAGAACATCCTCAGCCAAACAAAAAAGAATTGGAGATAAAGGGTCGCCCTGACGAACTCCTCTAGTGCAACCAAAGTAACCCATAGCCTTGCCATTTACCACAATAAATATCCTAGCTGAGTGAAGAATATATATAGTACGAATCCACCCAACAAATTTTTCACGGAAACCATATCCCACTAGCGATTGAAGAAGAAACTCCCAATTAAGAGTATCAAAATCTTTACGAATATTAAATTTGAGAGAAAGATTGCCTCCAAAAGTCTTATAATCAAGCACATTGATAGCCTCAGAAGTAATGCCAATACAGTCGAATATGCTTCTATCTTTAAGAAAAGCTCTTTGCTGCGGAGAAATAATTCTAGAAGCAATATGACTTAGACGATTAGCCAAAATCTTGCCAATAATTTTGAAATGGAAGTTTCCCAGAGAAATTGGACGAAACTTTTCAATGACATCAGCCCCGGCTCTTTAGGAATGATAATAACATGACTAGGGTTAGCATTAGGAATGAGCCAACCATTTTGAAAGAAGAATTGTACTGAATTAATCACATCAGTACCTATTATATCCCATAAAAAAGTGAAGAAGATACCACTAAATCCATCAGGCCCAGGAGCTCCATTAGCATTCATGTTATCTACAACAGCTTTAATCTCGAAAATATCAGGCATGGCAGTGAGATAATTGTTATCAGCTTGAGACACCGATCTTTGAATACTTCTGGAGATAAAATCAGTAGATGGATTCACTGTATCACTAGCATACATTTCCTGGAAATAAGAAACCACGTGAATAGAGACTTCATCATGAGAAATTAATAAATCTCCATCAGCTTTCAGATGAGTAAGTTTATTAGTAGCAGCTCTAATCTTAGCATAAGTATGAAAAAATTTAGTGCAAGCATCACTATCCTTCACCCAGTTGAGTCTAGATTTATCTCTCCAAAAATCTTTCTGAATTTTAAGAGCATCAGCAAGTTAATTTTAAGCTTCAACTTCTACAAAGTGCAAACTCATCGAGTAACCCTCATCAAAGAATTCTCTGTTGAATACTTTTAAGAGCATGAGTAGCATTGTTAACATTTAATTGAATACCCCAAAGACCTCCTTGTTCCAAGTTTTTAACACTGACTTCAGAAACTTCAGCTTTTGAATAAGCACATACATCGTATGACGATTAAACAACTCTATCAACTGCGCAAACTTTTTGTTGTTTGAGATCGGTGATAGATTACTTCCAAAAGATTAGAGTGGTTCTGATCTTAGTGTTTTCATATCATGGATGTCTTACCTGGTATTCCCCTTTAATAAAAGAATTTCGTATTCATAGTATATACTAAGGATCCACTGATGTATGATTATAAAACATAGAGATTTCACTGTTAGATTTCATGAAATCTTAATATGTTAAACCCAATTAGGTATTAATAACTCGTTTGAAATTTCACACAAATCAGAATATGATGCAATCTCCAAAACCTGATTTTAATGAAACTGTCTACGTTCAGAAAACCCTAGTTTGTAACAAATATGGTAAAACCTAGTTTTTAAGAGTTCCAACCGTTGGATTATGCTGTATCTTTTGTATACCTTATATCTTGTCCTTATTGATCTACTATAAATATAAAAGATCCAACCATGAGAAGTACTCCAAAGTACGTGATCCTTCAAGTTGTGTCCACATAAACGTTAATTGGAACAGTCATACGGCGTCATGAACTATTTATCTAGCCGTTGAATTACCTTAAAATTCTACTATGTTTGGCGCAACATTTTGATAAATATTCTGTAGAATTTTTTTTATCATCGGACATGGTCGAAATTGTTTACTGATCACTATAGTCGGATGATGAAATTTCTAATTTTAAGGTTAAAAATATATTTGGGCGTATATGCTAATAGTTTCAGGTTTAATTGATGGGCCTGAGTAATTCATACATAATGGACCATATATGTGAACTTTTGTTAACCATGGCCTAGTCAGCCTAGTGGACCGGGCCTTAACCAAATAGTTGACCGGGTTTTAACTAAACCAACTCGATTCAAATTTGACCTTTTGGACTCAGAAGTACTTGAGCACCATTAAAGAGTCTCTGATACAATAGTCATTTGTGTCTACAAGGGCTATATTTACATCATAAAAACCTTCAACCATTGACGATGCATTTTTCAAAAGATGAAGGCATAACTTTTACGTTTTTTAGGTGACATATTGACTTCAGACAATGAAATGCTTTGAAGGAAGTTTTTGAAACAATCATGAAATTTTTCCCGAGAATTTGAATATTCACTACGATTAAATCCACTTGATAAACTTTTAAAGAGTTAATAGCTTCAACAAAGATATGTTGCAAATTAACATGTATCAATTTTGCGAAAAAGAACCTCACAAAATTTGTCGGGAGTCAGAAAAATCTAACCATTTTTTTTTTCTAGTTCATCGGTTATACTAAAGAACCAGTATAGGTTGAAGTACGATGGAAAGTGAAAAAGCGGGGGTACAACAACCACACCCAATATTTCGATAAGCAATCTGTATGAACTAACTCCAATATACTTTCAAGAGAATCAACTAGACTCAATCTTAATAAAGTATATCAAGGAGTTATAATATCTCAATCTCTCGTTTAATATTTACTCAAGCAAATAGAGATCTGCGAGTCTAATTAAATATAAGAGAGATAACTTGGATGGTACCAAAGACCAATATGCAAGTGTCAATCAATGTAAATCAAAAACCAAAGGTTGGATATTCTAATTGATTGAACTTAACGCACAACCTGTGATATTTCAATTATATAACAAAATATATTGCGGAATAGAAATAACACAGACACGCGAAGTTTTGTTAACGAGGAAACCGCAAATGCAGAAAAACCCCGGGACCTAGTCCAGATTGAACACACACTGTATTAAACCGCTACAGACACTAGCCTACTACAAACTAACTTCGGTCTGGACTATAGTTGAACCCCAATCAATCTTACACTGATCCAAGGTACAGTTACGCTCCTTACGTCTCTGATCCCAGCAGGATACTACGCACTTGATTCCCTTAGCTGATCTCACCCACAACTAAGAGTTTCTACGACCCAAAGTCGAAGACTTTGATAAACAAATCTGTATCACACAGAAAAGTCTACGGTAATAGATAAATCTGTCTCCCACAGAAATACTATTTATGGGTGAAAACTATTTCTGCCGGTTTTGGTAATTTGGGGTGTGTGGATGAGAAATGAGTCTAAACCTTAAACAAATGCACTGCGCGGTGAGTGCTTGTAGATTCGAGAGATCAATTTGTGCAAGTCCGGCATAAACCAAGAAATGGCCGTTCCAGACTTGTTTCGGTCACAAAGTGAAGGAGATGGGGTTGATCTTAGGGAGGGAAGCGAAGAAGGTGTTGAGAATGTGAAGGTGTTGGCTATGAATGACTCGTATTAGAAAGCTGGACTGGCTCGCAGGATGTAAGCTATCAGTTCCGGTGTTTGAATACGATTGTATCAACACTTGCCTCTGTTGTCTGGACTTGCCTTGTTTCTTCTTCTGTTTGGAAAATAGGGAGGAGAACCTATTTATACAAGTCTTTTAGCCTAACCTTCGTATCTCGTGGGAAGTGGAGAAAGTGGAGTGATGGAGTCGTGTGTTAGTGTCACACGACCAGTCTTGCCCACTTCTCCCATCATCACTAACCGTCCATGACTTTCTGACACGTTCTTGTGATGGCGCGTTGCGCGCTGCACGCTGTAAACCGCCAGACCAATACCCCAGTATGTATCCCCCAGTTTGTGGCATATTTGATGTCTCGAGTGTGTGGATAGTGGGACCCACAGAAAGCAGCATGTAATGCTAAATTGAATAACTGTGTTATTCAGAGGTCGATACTTGTGAAGTATCGTGTGTATTTTATGCAGTACTCTTGCATCATGGTGTGGTAAAGTGACGGGTGGTGATCACCAAGACACCTTGCTCGACCAATTAACTCCCGACTGTGGTTGTATAACCAAGCCGGTAAAGTTGGACGGACGAGATGATCTTGGAGACACTCATCTGCGACCGTTGATGGAATTAGGGTTTTGAAGAGGTGCGCAGGCATCACTCTTCATCTTGGTCGAAACCAAGCATGGGAAGTATTTTGGAAAGGACCGACCGGGCATGCGTGTAGACAGCGTGCCGGTGTACACATCCGTACCTCACTTGTCCCATGAAGGTGCGATCTAGGCCACTCAATTTGACCTAAAGAGGAGTGGTTGAGATCGATCTTGCAAATGTAAATCTGATGCCGCAAAAGTCGCGCATCATGCCTACTTCGGCGCGCGTTCCAAGATGACCAATCTTGGTTGGTCTTGGCCGATCGATCCGGCGTGTAGGTGGTAGGATGATGTTCACGCCTATACTCGACTATCCCATGAAAACGTGATCTCGAGCCACTCAAATCGTCCGGCGAAGTTGAGCGGTCGAGATTAGTTTGCAATTGGGAAGTGTAACCACGCTAGTTTGGGAGGACGATTTGGGATAACCAGGCATGGTATGCCTTGGCCGACCGAGCGAGGAGATTGATGGGTCCACGGTGTTCATGTTGGTATGACCGGACCGCTTAATCTAATCTTGGACCCTCCATTCGTGCTAGGAGAAGATGGACGCTCGTGATGCTCAAAACCCTAATTTTGGCTTTCACGGCCGTGTAACCATGCCTTATTCGGGCGCACGGGTGGGATGACCAACCATGGTTGGTCCTGGACCGATTGGTCGGTATGTAGGCCGGCCCACGGTGATTGTGTTGACATGCTCTGGGCCTTTTGAATCTCCATCTATACCTGCGAAGATGGATGGTTGAGAATGTTTTGTGACACATGTAATGTGCCGCAAATCCTAATTTAGGGTTTTCCGCCCATACCGCTCTCGGGTTTGGACGTTTTGGCAAGCTATGCCGATTACGGGAGGCCGACCATGCGGGGTCCGCGTTGTTCGGCAGCGAATATTCCATACCGCTGGGGTTATGGAATTGATAACGGGCCATCCAATCATCTTTGGTGAAGTTGGATGAACAAGATCATATCCAGATCGATACGGACAGTCCGGATGCTCAATCTGGCTTGTATAACACACCGAGAGTTGCTCAATCGGGCTAGTATAACACACCGAGAGTTGCATCCTGTGACGGGTATTTCGTACATGCTTTCATTATAATGCTTGGAGGTTCGTGTTGCTCTGCCGAGAGCAACACTCAGTCGTCATGCCGCACTGATAATGAGTACAGGAAATACAAGGCTGCTTACGCATTAATTAATAATGCTATAAATTCACAGGGTATATGGGATTGTTGCTACATGCTCCAACCTGGATGAATTTCGTGTATTTAATTCACAGAATGGGATTGTTGCCATATGCTCCATTCTAGGTGAATTAGTAAAGTGAAAAAGTATTCAACACTTATTAATGGCTTTATCTTTTACAAGATGTTAGCGCATAATTTTCTAGTTTTTTATAATTTTAACCTTAAATGAAAATCCACCATCAACAAATACCTACGAGTTTTGTTCCGTCTTTTGATAAATCAAGGTGAACATGAACCAATTGATAACCGAACTTATATTCCCGAAGAACAACCTAGTATTATCAATCACCTCAAAATAATCTTAATCGACGAGGCGAAAGAAGATATTGTGGAATCACAAACGATGAGACGAAGACATTTGTGACTACCTTTATATCTTGCCTATCGGAGATATCAATCTCAAGCCAATCGTTACGATTGTACTTAAAACGATAGAAACATCAAGATCAGATCACACAACTACAAGAAAGTAGTATCGGCCTGGCTTCACAATCCCATTGAAGTCTTCAAGTCGTTAACCTACAGTGTCTCGGTATAAACCTAAGGTTAAAGGAGAATCGACTCTAGCTTATACAACTAGTATCATTCAAGAGGTGTGGGGATTAGGTTTCCAAGTTGCTAGAGTTATCCCTTATATAGTCTTTCAAATCAGGGTTTGCAATCAATGTTAGCTTAGTAACAAAGCATTCAATATTCACCGTTAGATGAAAACCTGATTAAATTCAAGCTAATATCTTTCAACCGTTGGATCGAAAACTTAGCTTGTTATACACAAATGAAATGCATGTTTCTAGGCTTGTGTAACCGTACCCAAACATGTACATTTGTTGGTTCAACAATAGTTAACCAAATGGTTAGCCATATGAGCACTTTCATATCAACCATATTCTTCTTCACCATATCTAGTTCAAATGACTCAATTGAACTAGTTAGAGAGTTGTTCAACTGCTTAGATCTTATAGAAGTATACAAGACACAATCGAAGCAAAAACGATTTGATTCACTCGAATCGATTCATGAACTTTATAGCCACGGTTTGCAAATTTCATTCCTTAGTTTATATAAATATAAGTTCACAAATAATCGTTTTCAGATATAACCAACTCAAGTACGCGGACTAGGTTCGCAGACTTAAGTTCCCGGAAGAAGTTTACAAACTCCAACAGAATTTCTCGGGATGAGAACCTACGACAGTTCGCGGACTGGGTTCGCGGACTGTTGTTCCGGTTTTCCTGATCAACAAAGTAAGCGTACTTCGGTTCAAGGAATAAGGACTTATACATGTATGCATTTCCACACAATGCTTATATCTAACAATGGTTATATAATCTAAACTCTCAATTCAATCATTGAAACATTCTTAGAGGACGTTATATAGTTGTTATTCACAAACTATTTTTCGTCAAAGCTATTTTCAAGTAATTGAAACATAACATGACTTTCATCACTAGGTAAAGATGAACTTGGCCAAAGCGAAAGCTTACCAACACATATTTCGAGAAATAGATAGGCGAGATAAACTCGGCTCGAAATAGCAAATGTGTATAATCAAAGTCTATATAGCAAAACGACTTTTGTCTCAAGATAGGAGATAGAGTAGATAAACTTTTGAATGATAGATAAGTTCAAGTCTCCACATACCTTTTAGTCGATGAAGTTCCACCATTTCCTTGAGTAGTTTTTCGTCTTGTATGATGATCGCCATGGAGTTCTTGAGATCAACTACACTTTCTATCCTTGTCCGAGACTTAGCTATAGTAGACTAGAAATCAAGACTTATAGTTTTGATCACTAACATTGACAAACATGCTTGAGATAGCAACGCATGCGAGTTCGACCGAGCGATTGCTCTTGTGAAGTAGCAATCTCCCCTTTGTCAATTTTAGTGACAAAACTATCAATACATATGGAATACAAAAATAAATAAATAAATTTTTGTAGCTCCTATTCCACATTTCTAATCTTCAACATTACTCGAAATCTTCGTCACTTCCAAGTACTCCAATGATCCCAAAGGTTGTAAGTTTAGCATCATCGTTGTTGAAAATCCATAGCTATAACAATGAGAAAACAAGAATTCTCAATCATTGTTATACAGTGTCATAGTATTATTATACAACATCAAAGTTCAATTTATCACAACTTCGATAACAATACTATGGTGATATGTATCACTCCCCCTTAGTAAATACTCCATCTCACATGGAAACCACTCCCCCTTACATAATGATCCGAAAACCATATGTATTTGTAGTGCGAACTACATATTAATTCTCCCCCTTTTTGTCAATAAAATTGGCAAAGGTACGAAAACAGGATCCTAAAGAAATTTCCAAAGAGACATTTCATGACCAAAAGAAAGCACATATCAACTTATTTAGATGCAATCATATAGTGAAGCTAAATGCTTTCATCAAGGAATTTATAAAGATACAAGATAACCCCCTATAATATTCCACAGCCGCACTCCCCACAAAGATTTGGCAATTAAGCACAAGTTCAATTAAGAACTCTCCCCCATAATATGTCATTCCCGAAAGAACAAAAAGAGCGACCTTAATTTCAAAAGAAAAGAAGGATTTCTCTGGACATAACAAATCACATAAAAATATGTATTTGAATCCAAAAATACTCAATTAGATTAACCACAAGAGAACCCATAATTAATCTAATCGGAAATGCTCAACATAAGAGAACTTACGGAGCCTCACAGTATATACATAAAATATGGATCAGGGAAGATCAATACTGCGGAATAAACAAAGATTCATTCTATTTTCCATCACTATTTGCACAATGACATATAATAGACATAATCCTCGTAATCAAAATTTCATCCTATCTTCCATCAATAATGACATAATAGGCTTCAAACTTTTGTGATGTCAAAAGCTCATTCATTCTTTTATCAATACATGCATATCGAGATATGAAAGACTTAACTTTTGACAAGGTATGGGACAATCATAGTTCACGGATGCAAACACACATATCCTTTAACAAATTGCAATATATAAAACCATAAAGATTTATACTGCAAAAATCATCTTCCAAACAATTTTAGAATTTAAACAAATAAACCTAAAAACATGAAGATGAAAATGTTGGACAAAGCTATGTGTAATCACAATAATGGCTATTCCAAACTCTATTAATTCTTCTAAATAAAACAAGAAAAGAAGATTTACTAGATATTAAGACCTTTGAAGAATTCTTTATCGTCCTCGAACTCCTTGTCGTCAACAGTCATTGGAACATAAGGTTCATGAAGATATGAGTTAATATTAATAAACCTTCTTGACTGATGTCGAACCAAGGGCTTCTGAATTTCATGAGTCTTAAACATAAAAGCCTTTATTTGTTGAATCTCCTTTTGTGTCTCCTATAACACTTCAAGAACATCAGAAAACTTCTGAGAATTTGAAGGAATAGCTCTAGGCTTCACATTCCTTCTTTTTCTTTTCAATGTCGGAGCTAACGGAGATTTCTCTTTTTCCTTCATGATTGATGGCTTGACAATCATATTAACATCTTTTCCATCATAAGACATGATGCTTGGAGTATCCATAAACGTATGGGTTTGTGAGAGGAAATCACAATCTCAACAAGTGGTCTTAATATAAAAGAAGTTTCAAGGAAGGAAAAAGGAATGTAGGGTTAACATTTAATGTTAGTGCACGCACAATTCTGAACCCTAAAGAGAGTAGAATTGTCGAGAATGACCCTCCTTTATTGATAGACAGGAAATTCCAAAAAAAAAAACAACTAAAAAAAGAAGAAAACAACCTTTTCCTAAAGCCTGAGAGGTACATAATCTTGTCTCTTTTGATCAGGCACATGAGACAAGATTTACAAATCAACACAATCAAGTTTTTTTGCGGAGAACAACAATTTGTCCACCATGGTCCTCTTGAGAGGAATCTACAGACCTCTGTCTATCAAAACGATTTGACCATAATTTCTTCTCTAATGATCTTGTTATGTCCTTGGAAACTAACTTCTTAGACGAAGATAAAATCTTACATACCTCAGCGGTCTTCTGAGCAAGTTTAAGCTTATTTGCTAATCGATTTGATATTCGTTGAAGTTTGTTGACATGCCTCAATTTGTGTTTGTACTTGTAACACTTTGATAGTTCATGACCCTTTAGAGAACAATATGATCACGTCAATCTTAGATAAAATTCAGGCATCTCAGATGTGCAAGCAGCCAGACACATGGTGGAACCTGAAACATTATACACAGAGTTTCCAAAGAAGGGGTCAATTTTTTCTTCCAGATTGGTTGGGTTTTCTTCTGAAAGAATATCAAGATTGACGTATGTATTGCTACAATTATCAAAATCAATATTTTCACCAAGAAGTACAACGCTTGATTTCTCGTCTTCATTAGAATCATAGCTGTCAGACATTTCATCAAGAGTTGCAGCAAGACCTTTGTTCCCAGTATATTTCTTTCGATTTGGACACTCATTTGAAAAATAACCAAAACCTTTACACTTAAAGCACTGAGGCATATCCTCGTCATTAGTTTCATCAATATCCCTATTTTTAGGAGGAACACGGTTAAGAGGTTTAACTGGTGACCTAGGCTTGTCTCTTGAAAATCGTTTACTTCTCTTCAATAGAATATCCCTAAATTGTCTTGTGATCATAGAGACTGATTTGTCAAGATCTTTATCTCATGAATCAGTCTCAGAAAGATCATCCTCAGAGACATAAACACTTTTACTTTTGTCAAGTAATTTAGTGTTCTTTTGTTCTTTGAAAGCAACATCCTTTCCGATTTTGGATGTGTGCTCATGATCAAAGATCTTTAGCTTTCCAACCAACGTGTTTCTAGAAAGAGCATCAAGGTTATTTCCTTCAACGATGGCATGATTCTTAGAATTATATCTAGATGGTAGTGATCTGAGAATTTTCATCACAATGTCATTTTCAGGAATAATGTTACCCAATGCAAAAGATGCATTAACAATTTCGGACACTTTGTGACTAAACTCATCAAATGAATCTTCATTTGTCATACGAAGGTTTTCCCAATCGAAATTAAGGTTTTGAAGCCTAACTTCCTTTTCACTGGTATTACCTTCGAATACGGTTTCTAAGATATCCCAAGCATCTTTAGACCTAGTGCACGTAGTCACATGGTGCTGAAGATCTGGGGTAATGGCATGTATGATGGCATTCAAACCGTTGGAGTTTTGCTTTGCAGCAAGTATCTCGGCAGGACTGTATTCACCAATGTTCTTAGGAATGTTTACATTCCTACTCCCACAACGGGAGCATCATAGCAATTAACTACATAAACCCATGATTGAAAATCACGCGCTTGAAGAAAGGCACGCTGTAGATGGTGGATTTTCGACAAGGGCTAAAATCATAAACCCATAATTGTATATGCGCCTGATCCAGCAATCAGACGAGTATTGAGGATCATGTCTCTTATCGAAACCATGAAAGCTCATGCCACAAGAATCTCTGACTGAGAATACTTTATCTCAGAGTGTATGTAGACGTGTAGTCTCTTAGCTGAGGCAACGGCATATCTCATGAATACTGAGCAATTTCAGTAATTACTTCTGTATATAATCGAAAGATTGGACGGCTCCTAGACAGCTTGCCTGCTAGTATAGAGCAATAACGTCTTCGGGATGTAACAATGTTTTCCCTGACTATATAAAAGAAATATGATGCTTCAACTAGCGCATAATACTCCTGAATAATTAATGCTCCTAGACGATCGTACTAGTATAGAGCCGTCAATTAATTATTCCTAAATCATCAGATTCATCAACTGAATCCCTCGAAAATATTATATGTTTTCCATAATATTTCATTACTTCAATTCATGGTTCTTCCCAGCAGAATTCCATGGGTTAGTAATAAATATTCAACACACGGGCATCTGAGCTACTATCGAGTAAGCCCCGACCAAAATGGTGCAAGTGTACTCAACAATAATGCACTAACGAGCACCTGAATGCACGAATGAGTATTTCAAAATACGACGGGACGACGAACCTATGCAAAATAGGAAAGAAAATAATAAATAATAAAATATCGACCAAGGCGCTGGGATTGGCCCACCGCCGGCGGCCGTGCGTGACCAATCCCACGCCCAATTTTATATTTTATTATTTTCCTTGATCTCATGAAAATTCCCTCATTTGAACAAAATTCCTTCGTTTCAAGGAAACTCCTCAATTTCATGGTGTTTCCTTCACATCAAGGAAATAATAAATAATTAGGAAAGGCATGCGGGACCAAGCCTACTAGCCGGCCGGTCATGCCCTAGTTGTGGCCGGTCCCACACCATACATTCCTTATTATTTTATTATTCTTTCCTACATCCCATGAAATTCCTTGATCTCATGGCATTTCCCTAATTTCATGATATTTCCTTCAAGTCATGAAAAATAATATAAAATTAGGTAAACTCGTGAGACCGGCCCTAGCCGGTCCCACACGCCTCTTATTTTATTATTATTATTTTCTATGTTTCCTTCACCTCATGGAAACTCCTTCACTTCAAGGAAACTCCTTGATTTCATGATATTTTCATAAAGTTATGAAAAATAATATAAAATTAGGTAAACTCGTGGGACCGGGCCCTAGCCGGCCGGTCATGCCCTAGCCGGTCCCACACGCCTCTTATTTTATGATTATTATTTTTTATGTTTCCTTCACCTCATGGAAACTCCTTCACTTCAAGGAAACTCCTTGATTTCATGGTATTTTCATAAAATCATGAAAAATATAATAAAATTAGGGAAAATGCTATGGGACCGGGCTCATTGGCCGGCCGGCCATGCCTTGGCCATAGCCGGTCCCACACTTCATGATTCCTTCATTTTATAATTATTTTCCTTCATCTCATGAAGTTTCCTCAGTTTCAGCAAAATCCCTGATTTCTTCATATTTTCTCAAATGATTGCTCAAATGCACATCAGAAAATATCAAAATTCTCAAGACTGAGACGCGAACACTTTGGTGACACGAGCATATTACCTTGATTGACCAGGGTTGGCTCTTTGGCTTGCAAGAGGCTGGTCCCTCATACTTTCATCATTTGACCTAATTTGTTCATATTAGGTTCAAATTCTTCCGAACAATTTTGGAATTTCATGAAACGATCGTCATTCGATCCCGTGACCAACTTGTCCGTTTCATGACCCTTGGTAGGTCCCTCGCCTCTTCATAATTAATTAGGTTTTATCACATGATGCTCAGACGAGCATTATTTTAATAAATGATTAAACTAGCATTTAATCATCTTCATCAACTCGGTCTTCAAGAGACTTTGGTATTTTTGCTCACTCGAGCATCCGGGCGCTATATGGTCGACTCATCATCCCATATAGTTGGTCCCTCCTTCACTCCGTGGTTAATTTTCAATAAACCATCGATTGATCATCAATTGATCGAATTAGGGTTTCGAATCCAAGGTTCATAATTCTGGATTTGAACATTAATAATCTTACGACGATCCCATGATCAACATTTTATTAATTATACTTGTCTCAGTTTCTAGTATTTTAAATAATATTTCATTTGGTCATGTTATCAATAATTCATCAGACGAGCAATATTTGCTCAGATGAGCAATATTTGCTCAGACTAAGGAATATTTGTTCAATTGTCAATATTCAACAATCCATCGAATGAGCAATATTTGTTCACCTTAACTATCAATATTTACGTGAGAATCATACCTCTGTCTCAGCAGACATGTTGAATTCATGAGTCTCAGAATATTTAAAAATCATGTTCGACTCAATAATACAAGGACTCATCATCCCATGAAGTCATGAAGTCAACAACTGACTAAATACACATCTGCCTTGCAGACTCCACAATCACGAGACATCAATTGTGTCACATGGGGGATATTAACTAGGGTTTTTGTCTGGCGGTCTACATCACGTGTGTTCATACACACGATGAGAATGTGAGCAAGTCGTGCAATCAGTTGAAGGAGTTAGCAAAGAAGTGGATGGAAAATCGACCAAGTCTCCGCACGTTGAGTAACTGGTTTTAACACGATTTCCACTTCTCCACTCTTTGATTCCATCAACTGTCACACTTCATGGGATCATGGTGTTTACAATTCTGGCAATATAAATAAGCCTCTGAATCATGATTGAAAACAAGATAATCTTTCGTCAAACAGACAACAAGAGATTAAGAACTCGACGTCTGAGCAATTACTCTCAACAGAGCAAAATTCAATCAATCAGAGCTTATCTTATTTCTTCACGCAGAATACACAACACACCTACAATCTTCGATCACCATTGATCTCACACATTTCTTAGCTTCCCTCCTACAGATCGACCCATCCTCTCTTGTGACCCAATTGACTCTGTAATGGCCATTGTCTTGGTTTAAGCAGTAGTCATACAGATTGATCTCTCGAATTCAAAGCACTCCCTTTTTGCAGTGTATCTATGTGAGGTTTGACAGTTCGCTCGGTTCAAGGAGTTTCCTCCGCACGGTCGTCTCCTCAATTCCGTAAAAACCAGCAACTCGTTTTGCCCCATCTACAAATTGGCGACCATAGTGGGAGATCATTCTCTCGGTTGCAATCTCAATTCTCACAAAGATGGTCGGTCTTAGGTCTGGTTCAGTTACCAATCCGGGTTTAACACCCGACCCTAATATCGCAAGCTCTATTGGTACTGCCAACACCACTTCTCCGGCGCAACCTGTCACTACTACTCCTTCGGCGCAACCTGCCACTACTACTCCTCCAAGCACTGATGCCCCAATGATCACCCCTGCAAGTGAAGGCACTGGCGCCATCAATAATGCACTCTTCACCCGGTCTCCTGAAGAAATCAGAGAAAATCCGCCTACCATAGGCGATCTCATGAAGGTGCAAGAAACTATTGCCAAAAATCAAACTGACATGGATGCTACTCAGAAAGAACTATTTAACTATCTCAAGACTTTTACAGACAAGATGTCATATAAAACTTAGGAGAAAGAAAAATCTAAAGAATCGTCTTCAGATGCTGATCCCGAAGTCACTCCGATCCATGTAGTAGACGATGAGGAAGTTCCTAAGGCTGCAGATAATCCACCAGCAAAAGAGCCATCCAGTTTCATCACTCGTGAAGACCTGGAACGTCTTTTGGAGGATCGTGGAAAAGACAAAACACCTTTTGTTCATCGTCACCAACCTCCATACCCTGCTGCTATGCAAAGGATTCCTATCCCAAAAGGTTACACCTCTCCAACCTTCACCCTTTATGATGGAACGGTCAATGCTCGAGAACATGTTTCTCGATTTCTGAAAGCACTTGGTGAACATGAACACAACCATACTATCTCGTCGAAGGAATTTTCAAAGTCTCTCAAAGGCGGGGGCATACACACAGTACAACAACATTGCACCGGGAAGTATCAAAAGTTGGGGAGAAATGGTTAATGCTTTCTACAAAAAGTATTTCTTCGTTTCAAAGAAAATCACCCTCTCTGATCTCGGAAGGATGTTTAAATGAGCAATGAACATCCTAATGATTATGTGAAAAGGTTCAGAGTCCAATCTTTGGACTGCCATGATCCAAATGTCACAGAGCAACAACTCGTGGACTTGTGCATCAATGGAATGATTTCGGTCTCTGAGAGCTTTATTAGAAAATCTCAGGTTCCAGACTTTCTCAGAACTTCATGAAGCGGCCAAGAGATTAGCAACTAATGCACCTGCTTTATTGGAGAGAGCTAAGACTACAAAAGCTGAAGAACCACAAGAGACTCGAGGTAGCAGACGTTTAATCAACAAACAGTACAACCTACAACCTTCCACAAATGTTGTAGCAGAAGGGAGCAAACGAAAGGCCGAGCCACAGCGCAAACATACTTCCTCAACTCCTTCAAAGGCGCAAAAGAAGGATAATGCGCAAGTTCCTGCTCAACACACAGAAGTTGATCTAGAGGCACCTGATTTCCCTTGCTCCATTGAAGAAGTTATTGAACTTCTAGATTCCTGGGTTCAAGACGGCACAATCAAACTGTCGTATGTCAAGAAAGAACCAACTGAAGAGGCCATGGAAAATCCTCGTTACTGTCGCTTTAATAGTGTTGATGGTGGATTTTTCATTTAAGGCTAAAATTGTAAAAGCTAGAAAATTATGCGCTAACATCTTGCAAAAGATAAAGCTATTAATAAGTGATGAATACTTCTTCACTTTACTAATTCACCTAGAATAGAGCATGTGGCAACAATCCCGATGATTCGTGAATTAAATACACAAAATTCATCTAGGTTGGAGCATGTAGCAACAATCCCATATACCCGGGGAATTTACAGCATTATTAATTAATGCATGACCAGCCTCGTATTTCCTGTACTCATTACTGGTGCGGCATGACGACTGAGTGTTGTTCTCAGCAGAGCAACACGAATACAACTCTCGGTGTGTTATACTAGCCCGATTGAGCATGTTTGAACCTGAACTGACCATATCAGTCTCAGAAACGATCATAACCATCCAATTTCACCAGCATGATTGGATGGCCCAGATCGAATCCATAACTTTCAAGCATGTATTGGAGAATTCACCACCGACCCAATGCGGCCCCCGCATGGTCGGCCTCCCCAAGAGGGAAGCAACGCTTACCAGTTTGTCCAGCCAAAACAACATGGACGTGAAACCCTAAACTAGGGTTACGGCACATTACATGTGTCGCAAATCAGTCTCAACCATCCATCTTCGCAGGCATAGATGGAGGGTGTAGATGTAGATTCAAAGCGCCCAGAGCATGTCAACACAAACACCGTGGGCCCACCTACACACATGAACAATCGGTCAGGACCAACCATGCTTGGTTGTCCCAATTCGTGCGTGCAAAACAATGCATGAAGCACGGCCGGCCAAAACCCTAATTAGGGTTTGTATCGATCACGAGCGTCCGTTTTCTCCTGATCGAATGAGGGGCTTAGGAGACAATTGAGCAGGTCCAGTGAGCATCGGCATGATCACCGTGGAACTATCTATCTCCTCACCCGACCGACCAAGGCATACCATGTCTAGTTTCTCCAAACGCACGCCCAAACTAGTGTGGTCGCGCTTCCCAAATCACAAATCGATCTCGACCACTCAACTTCTCCCGGACAAATTGAGCGGCTTAGATCACGTTTCTATGAGGCAATGAAGTACAGGCGTGAACACCAGCCTACCACCCACACACCGAATCAATCGGCCGGAACCGACCAGGCTTGGTCGTCTTGAAACGCGCGCCCGAAGTGGGCATGATGCGCGGCTTTTGCGGCACCAGATTTCATTGCAAATCGATCCCAACCGCTCCTCTTTGCCAGTCAAATTGAGTGGCCTAGATCGCATCTTCATTGGATAGTAAGGTACGGACGTGTACACCGGCATGCCGTCTACACGCATGCCCTGGGCTCGGTCCTTTCCAAAACACCTCCCATGCTTGGTTTCGACCAAGGCGAAGAGTGGTGCTGCTGCGCACCTCTTCAAAAGCCCTAAAACTTCATCAACGGTCGCAGATGAGTGTCACGAGATCATCTCGTCCGTCCAACTCTACCATCTTGGTTAAGCGAGTCCTGGTTAGGAGTTAAGAGACCAGCAAGCGTCACCACAATCATCGTCCACCACTCTTCCACATGGAGTGATCGGTCAAGTCAGGGCTTACCTGTATAGCCTCCAAACGATCACTCGAAGATGGCTGGACATGATGCTATTTTAAGACGCTTAAATTCGTGACTTACTCCGGTAAGCCTTAAAAACAACAATGCTTCATACATGTTGAATATACTCGATGCAGTACCTGCATAGAATACACACGATACTTCACAAGTAACTACTTCCCAATTTAGTTATTTAGTCTAGCATTACATGCTACTTTCCGTGGGTCCCACGATCCACATACTCGAGACATCAATCATGTCACAAAATGGGGGATACATACTGGGGTATTGGTCTGGAGGTTTACAACGTGCAGCGTGCAACGCGCCATCACAAGAACGTGTCAGGAAGTCATGGACAGTTAGAGGTGCTAGAGAAGTGGGCATGACTGGTCGTGTAACACCAACACACAACTCCACTACTCTATCACTCCACTTCCTCCACTTCCCACGAGAGACGTGAATAAGGCTCAAATGACTTGTATAAATAGGTTCTCCTCCCTATTTTCCAACAACAGAACAAGTCAAGACGAGACAGAAACCAAGTATTAATACAAAACGTATTCAAACACTCAAAGCCTGCATGCATCAATCGTAAGCCTGCTCACCTTTCTGTTACAAGTCATAAACAAGCCTACACCTTCACAATCTCAACACCTTCTTCGCTTCCCTGCCTAAGATCAACTGGTAGGCTTGGAAATGATACCTACAAATGTAAACTGCAAGTGCACAGTGTCGACAAGCAACACAGGGCAAGCACAGGTCGAACCATAGGGATTTGGAGGATGTAATATTGAGCTTTATGGTTTATCTAAACTGATTCAAAGCACAAAAGTAGTAACAAGGAGGTTTTGAGTGTGTCGAAACGACAAGGTGTTGTTGTGATTGTAATTCTAAGGTAGAAAGTATGCAAGAGAAGTTGTAAACAAAAGTTGGAGAGCACTAGGATGATTGAATTCACCTTCTAACCCTATGCTAAGGCAATTTAACTCAAATTATGTTCTTGTTCCTTCCCTTGAAGGTCTCAGGTGGATGTTTATTAACTAACTTTCACTAACTCGCCCCTAGTATGAGTTGTCTTCTTACAGTACAACTCATCACAGGTTCATTTGTTCAAACAGTTAACTACTAATCCTAACACAATATAACACAACAAGAACAATAACCAGAGGATGATTAACTTAACATCAAACTAGGGGTTTCATCTACACCCTAGCAAAGTAAATTAGAACATGATAACTGTAATTAAAACACAAATTAAACTATATCTTGGTGCACTGGCTAATCCAGGCATCCCCTTTACAAACGCTGCCTCTTCTCTATTTATACAAATATCTCTCAATTCTACTTCAATTCAAAGATTAGATGAAGACCCACTCACCAAAACAGCCTGAATTGGTTGTCCCCTCTGCTAATTCGGCTCTGCAACTCCATTAAATTGGTGTTGGGGAAACCCTAACTTTATCTATCTCAAACCTAGCTTCTAGGGTTTATGAGAAGAAGCTATGAAGGAGATAGCTAAGAGCTAGGAGGTGGTGAAGGCGGATGTGCTGCTGCTGTTGTCGGGAGAAGGAGACGTTGCTGGCTCTGATAATGGTCGGGGAGAAAGAGAGGGCTCTGGTTTTGTCGGGAGAAGAAAGAAGAAAGAAGAAGAAGAAGAATGTGTGGTGGTTTGGTCGATGGGTGAAGGGAACAGGCGGCTAGGGTGTTAGGCGGGAGCTTCGGATGTTGATGCATCGAGTGAAGAAGCCGTTGGATGCAGCTACTTGATTCAATCTTAACGGTTCATGATGGAGCGGGCTTGGATTCGGGTTATGGGTCGGATCTTGGATAGCTCGGCCTATATCTTTGTAAACGGGTTGCTACTTGTCAAAGTTGCAACCGATGCGCAGCGGTGGCAACTTCTCTTCCATAGTCGCTAGTCTCCAACTTTCTGCTCTTTTGGCTCCTCAATTCATCCAAGCTTTATTTACTACCTAAAAACACAAAATTAATTAGTACAAGTATTTATTTTTGAGAACAGAGAAAATACAGAATTTGGGATAATATATGATTTTAAAGCACAAAAGATGAGTTAAATGCAAATAAAGAGGTGTAGAAATATGCAATATTTGGTACTCATCAAATACCCCCAAACCTGAATTTTACTTGTCCTCAAGTGAAACAAATTAAGAAATCCTAACTATACCACCTCGTTCGTCTCTCGAATGCATTTAGCGTATGCACTAAGCCTTTAAACCCCTAGGTGTCCCTAGAGGACGAGTTGTAGTCTCGTGAGGGTTTACCAGAGGTGTACCCACAAAACCTTCTCCAACTTTAGAGCGTAAAAGAGTCTCAAGCATCCAAGGAGCTATGAGGACATAGAGTTTCGCATGCTAGTAACACGAAGTTAGAACTATCAAAGAACACATTCTCATCCTTAAGAGTTGAGCGAGAAATAACCATACCATATGAAAGAATTCGGGTTCGAGAGTTATCACAAGCCTCGACTTCGCCTCACCATTAGGGTTTTATGATAATTGCACTCAAAAAGACCGCTTTTTTAGTCTCTCATGTGTGCAGACATGAATAAAGAGAGAAATCCTGCACACGTTGATGGTGGGAAGGAGAACCTTCCGAAATAATTTCTGGAGACTCCACAGAATTGTGGACAAAAAGAATCTTTTTCTGATGATCTAAGAAAGGAAATCAACCATTATCAAGGATGGGAGTACTCACTTACCTTCACATCTGATCGGCAATTAACACCACTCTCACAACATCCATAGAAATGTCTTCAATCTTCGGTCTTCAACTGTTGATGATGAACTTCAACTTCGCAAAAACTTGACAATTAGTAACTTTTCTCTTCAATTTCCTTGTTGCTTGGAATTTTCCTCTTGAATTCTTGTTTTTACCATGGTGGTATCAAAACTAAACTAGGAAAATAAACTACAATTTTTTTTATTTTTTTATTTTTTTTTTTTTGAAAGTAAAAACATGAAATGAAAATAACAACAAAAACAATGAAACTACTAACTACATGGATGAAGACTTTATCACTCAATTTTTCACAACTTGTATTGTCTTGATTTCATAAACTTCATTAATTCTCATCTTATTTCCTTTTCTTTGCTCTTATAAAATAAGTCTTCACTAGTGTATAGAATTCTGCTTTTTGTACTGTAACTCACTTGAATAAGACTTTTTCTTTTTGTTGCATGTAAACCTTGGACTATTTCAACTTTTCTTCAAATATTCGACGTTGTTCTCGCTTTCGCCGACGATGATGTGTTTCTATGGATCTGTTGATGTTGTTGAGAGAGAGAGAGTGATGCTAACTACAAATCGAACTACAAGAAGGGGTTTTCATCTTTGAACGTCACCCTCATGATTGACAAAATTAGCACTCAAGAGATCAAAAATAGTCTTTGAAAGTGGTGCGAAGTTGGGTAGCTCACCATTCCTACCCGGAATTGACGTACGGTGACACACACTCTAACAGATTTTCTAGAAAGTCACAAAAATTGAAGGTCGATGCCTCGCTTGATGTAAAAATGGGTAGTCTCCACTATGGGTGATCACAATTCTACTACCAAATATCTTTGCAGCACCTAATTCGCCCTCCTCCGCATGGTTAAATCCAACTTTAACGCTCTAATCAACTAAGAAACCCGATTGTGTTCTCCAAGACTTCCAAGTTCGGTTATTTCGGTCAGACTCTCTATGTAAACATAGTTATGAGCATGCTAGTGACTCTAAGATCTCTAAAAGTTGGAGGTTTTATGTACATATTTACAAAGAGTTTTGCAAAATTTTGATTTTGATTTTTTTTTTTTTTTTTTTTTTTTTATGAACAAAAGACTAAAAACTCTATATGCAAAACACACCCCCAAACCTAAATCTAACATTGTCCTCAATGTGTCAACATATGATAAGAATTCAAACAGTCACATACCATGAGAACTATGTTGATAAGAGAAAAGGGAAGAGATTACTGGTATGTCGGCAAAAGCAAGATTAGAGCTTCATTAGTCAAGGCTAGAATCCAACATTCTCAGCTGAGATCATATTGGATTAGCATAATATGTAACAAAGAAGACTCAACCGATTCAAGATAGAAGATGTAACATTACCTCTGGATTATATACAAGAAAAATTCACCATACACCAACAATCTAAAGAGTTGAGGATCAACCCAAAAGATGATATGCAAAACATCATGACCTTACACATATATAACATGAGAGTGCAAGTAAGACCGCATATGTGAACGAGTTACCCCAAACCTAAACTTGTCAACGAGATGTGTTTTTGAGCACAAAATCCTGCAATTTTAGAGGTACATCATGCACAAGGTCTAGTTCAAAATGGACTTTATTAGGGACGGGAAGAAAAACATCAATGCATTCCAACTGTGTCTCTTCAAGGGTATTATATTTAGCAGAAAAGTAGTCCAAAAGGACTTGAGAAGCACATAGCTCCGTGCCTAGATTAGGAATTCTCGGAATAGTTGGTTTGGGTGCAAGACCATCAGATTGTGACATAAGCGGAAGTTGGGCATGTCTAAGTTGTTCACATGTGTGAGATCAAGAGTACCATTATCAATCACATCAATATCCCCTAAGTCATCTACAAGTGCTTGCAACATGCTCACGTTCATAGAATAGTTCAACAAACCCAAATTCAGAATCATGATTATTCAAAGTCTCCATCTCATGCATAAGCAAATCGAAGACACAACACATTTTGACCTAGGCGGAATTAGACACATCAAGGTTATTTTCATGCATATGATCATTGGTGTCAACAAAATTCGACCTTCCCTAAGTTAGACACCAATGTGTGTGTTATGCTCTCCGTCACTAACAACTGTACAAGCCCCAAATCAATATCAACATCATCCAAAACTTCGAGTTACGGATAAGAAAATCGGAAGAAACATCATTTTTCAAAGTCGCGAAGAACGGAGTCTAAGGTTACAAGAATGAGAAGATTCCACAACAACATTTTCGAGTAAACATGCTCTTCTAACATTAAATCATTATCATCATCATCGTAACAATGATACAATGCCTCATTCAAAACCATAGTGTCTCTACTCCATTCATGTACCTCTATATCAGGTTCATATTCAATATTATTTGCACGAGTAGGAACAGGTGCACTATTTTCAAAATTTAATTCATTGGGACTAACGAACAATTCATCTTGAAATTCCTCCCTTTCTACATTTTGTAAATGAATCAGATTCATCCTTAACATCATATTAAGTTGTTCAATTGAAGGGGAGTCTTCAATAGTGGGTTCCTCATTTCACATGGATATTCAATACATGGTTGTGTATGAGGTTCACTATCGAATGGGAATTCAGATGTGTTGCTATATGGATGATCATGCAATGCTTTCAATTCAAATCTAGCATTATTTTGCTCAATGAGTTTGATATTCTCCATCACAGATTGCATACAAGAGTTCATTAGAGTACAAAATTATTTAACCTCCCCTGGCGGTGGATGATACATGTGCGAATAATAATTAGGGTATGTGTATTCAGGCTCAGGACCCTGAGAAGGTTCATAATAATCCCTAAAATTATTAACATCATGGTATGTGGGGGGTTCATAATGTGAAGCATGCTCGTAAGCAAGTTCTCTAATTGATTTTTGCGATGATTTATCATCCCTAACCCCATTCCAAAATCCAGACATGTCAGGCAATCAATTTGGTCACAAAACAAAATAATAGTAGCCTAACAGACATGCCATATACTATACACACCCAAAATGAGCAACAAGTGCACAAGCCAGGCCACAGATGAAGCTTAGATAATAGAAAGGCAGATTCAGAGATTTACGATCATTCAAGTGTAGCACAGCTAACAACAGATTCAGTTAACCAATGTATAACTCAAATATCACAGGATTATGCCTTTGCACACAAATTCAAGGATGTAGTACTGATCAGCCAAGACACAAATGCACAACTCGTAGAACTAATGCTTATGAAAATGACACTCGGTTTCGAGCAATATAGGAAGACAATGCTCATGAGAATTGAAAGGCTGGCCCTAGAATTTGTGTACACAGTTTGTGATGCCGCACTTTGACAAGCGGTGATGCGCCAACCAGGAAAGTAATGCTTATAGGAATGACAACAAGATTCAGGGATTCACAACCATACAAGCTTAGCACAGCGACACAACAATCACAGCTAATGTGTAACTCAAATTGTTTTGCATACAGATTCAAATTTAGTGCGAAAAACAGAATTTCAGCTAGCTGAAATTCTACTAAGTGTCACTGGACTCAAGCACAAATTCCGGATATTCCAGGGGTTGGATGATCTAGCAACTAGTTCGAATCAAGCACTCATGGCAATTAGCCAAGGCGAGCAACAATCAACATGTTATGGCTATCATACAACCAAGCAATTCACACTACGGGAAGCAATACGGTGAGATTCCAAGGCCGGAGAATATGCACACGAATCAATCTCGAGAAAAACAGCAATTCTAGTTAGCACGGATGTTACTCAAAATATCACATGGGAATGTGCATGGGAACCAAAAGTTGCCGGGTTTTGAGTGATGTTCGATCAAACGACTAGCTTATTAGGTAAAGAATCTACAGATTTAGAATTCGAGTTTGAGATAGAATTCGAGTTTGAGAATACAATACCGCCAAGTATAAAACCGGGTTTAGGCACTTCCACAAATTATCTTGATGCTTTTCCCTTAGCTTGTGTTTCGGTTTCACAGCACCTCCAAAGACGATACGGGGAGAAGACCAACAAACCGGTTTCATTGCTTCCTTTCCCGATTTGCTGCTTTGGTTTCAAAGGTACCTGGTTACTCAAAAGAGATTGTCAGGACCTCGAATTTGTACATGTAAAGCAAAATCAGAAGGTATCAATACTGATTAACAGCTAAGAGGAATCTACAAAGACATTACAATGATTTAGAGTTATCAGTGTCCAAACTGGATGAAGCTGATGCAGTATGCACTTACAGACAAGGTCTAAAAGAGAAAAAGAGAGAAGGAGGGTGTTGTATGCAGGGATGCTTGATGTTTTACAGAATGCTGACAATTCTACTAGAAGATGCAAACTATTACGAGATGTAACTAGTATTTACAGGCTAAAATGCAGATGATAGAATATTCTACAAAGGAAAGAGAATACAGCTGAATGTTGCAACTAATAGGAGACACTATATTACAGAGAAACTGAATGAACAAGTAAATATTTTTACAGGGTGATGAAAACTTTAACTATTGGTGGATTAACAAATCTAATTGTACCTATATTTGACTACGGATGCGATTTATTAAAACTACAAAATCTAATTAACAACGATAGCAAGAAATTTAAAACAAAAGTGAAGCAAGCTGTTTCGCATCACCTAATATTACGCAGGAATGGTTAGTACAGGCAATGGTTTTATCAATCAAGACATGGATGTTACAATGCAGCTAAGATGTGGACAGATCAGGTTTTTCGTTTTCAGGTTCGAATGCTGCCAACTGAATTCTAACAACTGTACTAAGCCTATTACTGAAATGACATAGCAGGTATTGACAATATGATAACGATCAGCTAAACAATGCAATCCTACAAGACCATGTACTAAGAAATCTAACAAATTTAGCTATAAAACACTACTAACTACAGATAAGATTGACTCGAGAAATGATAAAGTACAAGATATGAAACTGAAAAATAACTAAAAATTTTAACAAACAAACTTCAGAGTATTTTCTAAAAAATTTACATATGGAGATTTACAGATGCTGAAATAAACCAAGAAAGTTAAAACAAAAGAAAACTTGACACAGTCACACTCTAAAACACATGAAGATGTATGACAGAAAGTAGTTACAAGAAGCTACAAAAAAACTAAAGGCTACGAGTGCAATATATTATGAGATGCGACTAATAATTAGCTACAGATTATAAAGATTGGAGAGTTTTAACCATAAAAAGATGCAGGACAAACAGATGACTAACTAAGCTACACTACAAGGCTACATGCAGATATGTTTGAAAAATTGAGACTACTACTAACACTAGCTATAACAAAAGAACTGAAAAAGCTAAACACATATGTATATACAAAACTAAATATAAAAACCAGTAAAGATGACAATGGAGCAACACACCACTACCAAATCCCGTGAAGGCGCCAAAAACTTGGTAGGCTTGGAAATGATACCTACAAATGTAAACTGCAAGTGCACAGTGTCGACAAGCAACACAGGGCAAGTACAGGTCGAACCACGGGGATTTGGAGGATGTAATGTTGAGCTTTATGGTTTATCTAAACTGATTCAAAGCACAAAAGTAGTAACAAGGAGGTTTTGAGTGTGTCGAAACGACAAGGTAATGTTGTGATTGTAATTCTAAGGTAGAAAGTATGCAAGAGAGGTTGTAAACAAAAGTTGGAGAGCACTAGGATGATTGAATTCAACTTCTAACCCTATGCTAAGGCAATTTAACTCAAATTATGTTCTTGTACCTTCCCTTGAAGGTCTCGGGTGGATGTTTATTAACTAACTTTCACTAACTCGCGCCCTAGTATGAGTTGTCTTCTTACAAGTACAACTCATCACAAAGTTCATTTGTTCAAACAGTTAACTACTAATCCTAACACAATATAACACAACAAGAACAATAACCAGAGGATGATTAACTTAACATCAAATTAGGGGTTCATCTACACCCTAGCAAAGTAAATTAGAACATGATAACAATAATTAAAACACAAATTAAACTATAGCTTGGTGCACCAAGCTAATCCAGAATCCCCTTTACAAATGCTGCCTATTCTCTATTTATACAAATATCTCTCAATTCTACTTCAATTCAAAGATTAGATGAAGACCCATCACCAAAACAAATTGAATTGGTTGTCCCCTCTCGCTAATTCGGCTCTGCGCAACTCCATTAAATTGGTGTTGGGGAAACCCTAACTTTCTCTATCTCAAACCTAGCTTCTAGGGTTTATGAGAAGAAGCTATGAAGGAGATAGCTAAGAGCTAGGAGGTGGTGAAGGCGGTACGTGTCTTTGCTGTTGTCGGGAGAAGGAGACGTTGCTGGCTCTGATAATGGTCGGGGGAGAAAGAGAGGGCTCTGGTTTTGTCGGGAGAAGAAAGAAAAAAGAAGAAGAAGAAGAATGTGTGGTGGTTTGGTCGATGGGTGAAGGGAACAGGCGGCTAGGGTGTTAGGCGGGAGCTTCGGATGTTGATGCATCGAGTGAAGAAGCCGTTGGATGCAGCTACTTGATTCAATCTTAACGGTTCATGATGGAGCGGGCTTGGATTCGGGTTATGGGTCGGATCTTGGATAGCTTAGGCCTATATCTTTGTAAACGGGTTGCTACTTGTCAGGTTGCAACTGATGCGCAAGCGGGTGGCAACTTCTCTTCCATAGTCGCTAGTCTCCAACTTTCTGCTCTTTTGGCTCCTCAATTCATCCAAGCTTTATTTACTACCTAAAGCACAAAATTAATTAGTACAAGTATTTATTCTTGAGAACAGAGAAAATCCAGAATTTGGGATAATATATGATTTTAAAGCACAAAAGATGAGTTAAATGCCAATAAAGAGGTGTAGAAATATGCAATATTTGGTACTCATCATCAACCCCATCTCCTTCACTTTGTGACCGAAGCAAGTCTAGAACGGCCATTTCTTGGTTTAGGCCAGAGTTGTACAGATTGATTTCTCGAATCACAAGCACTCACTGCGCAGTGCATTTGTTTAGGGTTTAGATTCATTCCTCATCCACACACCCCAAATTACCAAATCCGGCAGGAATAGTTTTCACCCATAAACACATAGGTTCGTCAACCATCCCACAAGTGATTGCAGAACTTTGAAGCGCATATTTAAAAAAAAAAAAGATCGAATCAGAGAACTCAACTTGGGGACTGAAGGAGTACACAAAGATCCTCTTCCAGTCAGAACCTTCACTCTTTCAGAACCACCTGTCAAGGAAGCAGTTCAATCCTTAATCGAGCATGTCTGCGAATTGATGTACTTATCAAAGGCTCAAAGGGGATACATGTTTGCTGCATTGAATCACATCGTGTCTGAAAAGCGTTTGTTGATTCAAGAGACATTTCCTGAGCCACCTTCAACAACAGACGAAGAAATGTAACACTGAGGACTTCTCACCGCAGTCCATCTCAAGGGAAACAAGTTCAAACGAGCATTGAATGATATTGCACCGCTAACAATGTTATCCCTCCGAAAACTCTCGCATCTGCTGGTATCATACGACAAGAAGCCATCCATGCTCCAGTAATAATCACATATCATGAAGGAACACCCACAGATACTTATGGCCATATTACTCTCAAGGTGAACATAAAATCAGCCTGGACAGAAACAAAATTTTACATAATCCGAGAAGATCCAGTATATGATATGATTCTTGGACGCACGTGGATTCATGCTGGAAAGGTAAGACTAACACCTTCAATTGTACATTTCTCTGTTGAATAAACCTCTGATTCGGAAGAAGAAAAAGAAGATATTTCACCATTCGAGTATCTGAAGGAGGTCAAAGCCCTGACAGAGCTAACACAAAAGCCTGAGGAAAATGCAAACGCTTTCATCAAAAGATTCCGTACTCAGGCAAGTCTTATTCCTCCTCATGTGTCCATATCATCAATTTCAAATATGCTTATTTGGTTGAGGGCTTCACTCCACCAATAACTTAGCTATTGCAAAATGCTATGAGTGGTAATCTCACCTCAACAATATTTCACCAAGTGGTTGGACGCAGAACCTCTACGGATTGAAATTTCACTAATACCGTCATTGCTGAAATAATGACTGAATTCGACAAGCAGTATCCCAAATATTCTCCTTTGCACGAATGTCCACCTGTTCCGCAAGGTTGGAAGACTTCAACAACATGGAATTCCACTGTACGAAGAATTCCAAATCAGCAGAAAATATTCAGGGCACGGATGATCAAGTCTAACAAATTCCAGGAAGGAGATTTAGTTCTCAAAACAACTAAGCATAACTTTCATTCGCAAAGAACTCTAATTGGGAAGGACCTTTTATGATCTCTAAGTCTCGTTGCCGTGGATACTACAAGTTAATCAACATGGACAACAAGGAAACTGTGGCCATGATACATGAGAATTGGCTCAAGGCCTTTGCATTTAAGGTTTTAGATATTCGAGCTATTGGATGATTCAAGGCACGAACACCTCAAATATTTGGCGTTTAGAATTTTCTTTCATTGTATTTAAATTCCTCCAAAATGTTTGCAATACTTGCATTCGATAATTTAAATTCAAAGAATTTATCAAAATTCAACAATTTATCAAAATTCAGACTTACTTAAAGAAAATCTCTATCAAACCCAAAGAAAATCCTCAATCATCTACTCATCCAAAACCAATCAAAACCAAATCAAAGTGTAGTAGCAGGATTTCCCACACTACACCCCTCACTATATTTTGGTTAATTAGTCCATTGAAAGTTGCATAATTGAGAATGTTTATTGATTAATTTCAACAGTTGTTTACACAGGAAAAATAGGATTACACTTAGCAAATAAAACACTCTTGAACTTTCTCTCTCCTAATGACTTGCCCAACAATTCCAAAAAGATCTCCCCTCACAACAGACTCACTCGACCCTTTATATAGGGTAATACATAGTGGATGACAGCTAAGCTATCCTTTATTTTCGGGAATACCTCGCGAAGTGTCGCTAGTGTACAACTACTCAATCTCGCGACACTTCTTAACCCTCGCCAGGTTCCATATCTTTCAGTTGTTTTGTGTGTCGTTTCCCATTGCGTCGTCTATTTTAGTTTCCTGCGACTCCCTCGCGGTACTGTCGTTTATTGATCTCGCGAGCCCTATGCATTGCGATATTATGATCCTACATCTTGCCTCTTTTTCCTTGAATATTGCTTGAAGAGCGATCTTGAAGGAAAAATTTATTGCAGTAATCTTTGGTCTTTGCTAATGAAGGAACGAGCAGAAGAATATTGTACTTGAAAAGTACGTACTTGCCTCTATTCTTTTGCGAAGTTCCGGGGCTTCTTTGAGATATATATGAAGTATCGTCTCTTATCTCTCCTGCGAGGGGAAGAGTACCATGAGATTTTACAATGTTGTTGCCTTGTTGCTTATCTTGATTTTGTACTTTTACACGTTTTGATTATTAATGCCTTCTCTTGACACGTTTCTTTTAACCACTTTTTCTTGACCGTTCATGTCTCTTCGCATTAAATGACCTCGTTTTTCTCGAGGACCTTTTTTCCCTATATATAGTTTTCTTTTCCCCTTCTTTTCATTCTTTAGTTTCTCTCTGCAATCTTTCTTTGACTCTCTCCTTCCGCAATTTGCGCTCCTGCTACTGCAAAGCTTTTCTTCATCCTTTCTAGCGCTGTTTTAATCTCCGATCTTTCATCCATTCCCATACTAAAAGATGGCTTCCATCAGTCGTGGATACAAAACTTCTTTTGAAGAAGTTCAACAGAAGTTGCTCGAGAAGGGTTTTACTCTGTCAACCATTCCTGATCAAGAACCCTCATCCATTCTTTCTGTAAATCTTTTCTCTGATCATCAATGTGATGATCAAAAAATTATAGTCTCGCTCGGTCAGCTTCTCGCGGGACTTCCTATTCCCTTGTATAATCTGAGTTGCCTTTATTTTATGAAATTTTGGCCCATGAAAAATTCTCTCGGGCTGTTTTATCAATTAAGTGGCGATTGTATTCGCCTGATGCTTGAGTTCGCGAACCGCGGTGCGAGGCAAAGGATCTTTATACCCTAATTCTGCCAAAAAATCCCAAATTCGCAGATTTGGAAATAGTCTGTTGAGAAATATCTTGTGGAAAACTTTTTGAAAATTACTCGAGTGATAACTATGATGAATGCGAGATCTCGCTGGGGCGTTCGTCTGAAGAAAAATAATAATGTCTCTGAAGATAAATTACTCATGCAAGATATTGATTGGCACCCAGGTAATAATTCCTCTCCTCGTCATTCCAAAGACGAGAAATGGTGGGTCGTACCCTTGATCTTAAATGGTCCTTACATCGCGGGCTCGCATATTCTTCCTGCGAATCTCGCAGGATATCATCCTTGGGAATTCAAATGGCCTGAGAAGAAGAAAGAGGTATGTTTCCGACTTCAAATTTTTGCTTTCGCAACTTTCTTTTTACGATTCTTTGAGTTTGTGAAATCTTTCGGATAACCGAGGTTGAAAAGAAGCTACAAAAGGGATCCGTCGGAGGATACTTTGACATTGCTTCGATCGCTTATTTGTGAAGTAAGAAGCATTTTCCATTTTGACCCTTACTTTTTTTTTTTTTTTTTTTTTTTTTTTTTTTTAAACAATACTATTGCCTCTGTTTCTCAACTTTACACATTTGCGAAGGCTTGAAGTTGAAAAAGTTGTTCTTTGCGAAGACTAAAAGTAAGGGTAAGACTGTCGCTCGCAAGAGTAAATCTTCTGCTCCACTAACTAAGAAGCGAAAGGTCCAATCCTCTTCTCGCCTTAGCTCAAACTCTGAGTCTTCTGATGAAGATGACCATGATTCCAATCGCTCTCTCGCTACAAGGACCCCGTTAACCAGTTCTTCTATGGGTCAGTTGTCTAGTATCTTCTCTGATTCTTTCCAAGGAATGGGAGATGCTCCCCTAGCTTCTCTTTGCGGGACTCTCGCAAACGTGTGCAATGCCACTCTACTGGAGGGCAATGATTCTTTTAATGGAGTATCTAGAACTATGTCTCCTGACTTCTTGAATGCGCTTGGATCCTTGGTATGTATACAATCATATCTCCCCATTGGCTTTATATTGTTGTATATGTATTAACAGACTTTTATCTTCTTTCATAGGTTGGAAGGTCTTCTTTTGTAGTTGCCTCGGATCTTGAGAGAAGACGCAACAATCTTGAGAAGAAGAATTCGCAATTGAGCAAGAAGATTCGAGAATTGGAGGCTGAAGGCTGCGTTATCTCGCGATAAAGACGAGACGATTCAAAAGTTAAATACCGAACTTGTCTCTCAAAAAGAGAGGGTATCCACCCTTCAAAATGCTAATCAGCAACTTTATGGTATAATATTTGCCTTCTTTTATTATTTTAATTTTATTGGTCGTGTATTGCCACCTAACTTATTACTTTCCATGACGTATATAATCTCTCCAGATGAAGCTATTCTTCTCCATACATTTCTGAACCTATGGATAATAACCTTCTTCTCGCTCATCTCAACACTTCTTTAAGTAGTTCTTCGAACAAAATTAACTCTCTTTCATTAGATGAACTTCGGACCAAATATCGCCTTTTAGAGATTGAACATAGATCTGGTTTAAGTGCGGCCAACCAATTTAAACAAATGTTTCTTGAGTCTCGTAAAGAAATCAAAATTTTGAGGAAGAAAATTAGTGATCACATAGATGACAAAGACCGCATTGCTAACAATGGTGCTCAAGCATTAGCAACATTTCAAAAATCTCTTCTTGAGCTACAAATTGAGCGAGATGAATTGCTTCGCGAAATTCCTTACTTAATGAGCGAGAAGATCAGATTCGTTTCGCTCCTTGTTATAAATAATGATGATGAATTCGCACGGGCTGCGAAAGTTTTAGATAACGCCGAGAAATAACCTAGGTGTTGATGTTAGTCTTCACGCCGAGCATACTTCCTTGGTTAAAGATATGATATCGACGAGAGAAGGTTGCTTATTATACCTTACTGCTTCTTATTTCCGTAATATTACTTGTAAATTGTTAACTTGTTGTTTCTTATTTGCAGAATCTGAGAAGAGGCTTCAGGTTAGAATTAGAGAGCTTGAATCTGAAAAAGAGCAACTCGCCGGGAATTTTCCAGCGAGAATTGAAGAACTCGAAACCGAAAAGAACAGCTCGCAAAGAATCTCTTCCTTCGCAAGAATAGATATTCCAAGTTGAAGAAACAATTTCTAACGACAGGTGGAGAACTTTAACAATGATCTTTGTTCGCTTTACGCAATAGAGGCATGGAGTATGTTTGTAAGGACCATAATATCCCTCTACATTCATATCCTGGCTCCTTGAAAAGGTTCTGAGAATCTGCCTGTCTCAGACGTTTCTGATAGCGAGGCTAGCGAAGAAGAAAATTCTGGCGATGAGAATAATCAGATTGAAGAATCAGACGAAGAAGAAGAATCGCCAAAGAAATAACTTTTTTTGT
The DNA here is from genome assembly GCA_023531295.1 of Papaver armeniacum. Taxonomy (NCBI): domain Eukaryota; kingdom Viridiplantae; phylum Streptophyta; class Magnoliopsida; order Ranunculales; family Papaveraceae; genus Papaver; species Papaver armeniacum. The sequence goes on along the minus strand of JAJJWW010008634.1, from coordinate 23,252 downwards.
TTTCTTTCTCTGCTTGTAGTATCTGTACATTTCTGTATCCTTATTATAGTGTATTTCTTGGATTTTTCTCCTCTGAATTCAATCTTCAGTCCCCTTTCTTGGTAGTTCTTCCTTGTAATATAATTGATTAACATTATTGATGTATAATTCTTTCATCAGAAGATGAATAGCAATATTTCATCTTTTCCATTCCCATACTTGCCTCTGGTATTCTTCTTGGATGGAAGATTTTAGTTGTCATCAAGTATTTTGTTTGTTATTAATTGTATAGCCGCGACGAGATCGCGGGTATCTTTATGAATCGAGAATTCTATCTCTTTTCTTTGCGACAAGGTCGCAGTGCCGCCTCTACACTTTCATGTAAAGGCCCATTGACCTTGCCTTATCATTTTGTGTGGTCTTCCAAGTTAGACCTCCCTAATTAGAGGTCCTCCCCTGCCACCTTTATTGCGACAAAATCGCAGGACGTCTTTACACTTGTATGTAAAGACCCATTGATCTTGCCTTATCATTTTTCAAGTATTTTTGCCTCTGCAGGATGTTTTGGTTGCAACAATATGACAGGCCTAGATATCCTTGCGAATATAAAGTCCTATGACATTGCCGTCTTGCGACGAAATCGCAGGACGTCCGTACACTTTCGTGCAAAGACCCATTGATCTCGCCTTACCCTCGCGTTAGTATTATTGCCTCTGCGGGATCATTTGCACAAATATGACAAGCCTAAGTCTCCTTGCGAAAACAAAGCCTCATGACATTTGCGTCTGTTTTGGCACTCTCCCTAATGGAAAGCACCGCCCTTATCATCTCCCGGTTGCCCCTTCAAGGAGGCGAAACATCGGCCATACAAGACTAGCTCCTCCCATCCGGTCTTGACAACAACCGTTGTTTTTCGCGGTCTCTTATCCCTTATACCTATAGGGTTTATGGTTACGAGACTGCACCTAAGTGGAGTTTTCTTCGGGCGAGTGCAACGCATGCCAAGACTTGCCAAGAATGGCGGGGTAGGTTCATCCATCCGGGCACTCTGGCTCAACCGTGTACCTCGGCGCCTTGAGCATACACGACTCCTAGGAAGAGACCCTCGGTCGCCCAACCGGTATAACCTACATATATAGTTGGGAATCCAAGGTACCTCTTAGGATAGGCTTTCATGGGCCCCAAATTTTCATGGTTCGAGGCTTCGGGAGCGGTGTAACCTTCCCCCCGAACCACGGCGAGAGATACCCCCTTATATGACGCACTTTAGGTCTTACATTTGCCTCTTACGAAATGTTATTCGCGAACTAGGGTGTACGCCATAAAGGTTCGTCCCATTCATTTGCGCATTTATATTTGTTAAATCATTCAATCATTCATTTTCATTATTCTCGATATTTGCTTGCGAAGTATTCGCACGATTCTGTTTTACTTGTTGCATTTCACTTTTCTTTCTTAGTTGTATTCTCATTTTACTCTTGGCTGCGAGATTCTACTTTATCACTACTTCAGCTGTTACTTTGCATCCTGTTTGTTATTGATTATTCACTTCTTATGCCTTTTGTTCCTCCTATCTTTTGCTTCTTCATTGTTATAATATTGGTCAGTCTTTAAGCATTCACCTCGCGGGGTATGTTCAGCCCTCACTTCTATAGCATCTACCATTAGTTTTTCCTTTCTCTGTTCATTTCTCACATGTTGCTTCCAACCCTTTCTTTTGGCACTTCTTTCTTCGCAGTTTTCTATATCGACCTCATGGCACTGCTGCGACTCCTTCCAATCTCCTTGTATGATACCAATGCCATTTGGATGTGGGAATTTAATACATTGATGATATGTTGACGCGACTCCTAAGATTTCATGAAGCCATGGCCTCCCAATCAGCGCATTGTATGGAGATTCCACATCAACCACACGAGAATAAAATATCAGTGGATAATCCTTGTAGAGGTATTCTCATGTGAACCTCTCCTTTTGGTTTGTTTTGCGGTCCGTTAAAGCCATATATCTTGTATGTCGAGGGAATTAAATCCTCATCTTTTCCGCCCATCGTCTTGTAAGTATGGTAGAAGAGAATATTCACCGAACTTCCTGTCGATTAAAATTCGGTTGATCGCCCAACAAGCTTCTGCCTCATCATCTTCTCCATCAACTGGTTTCGGGTTAATCTCTAGTTTCACAACCAACGGGCTATCGTGTGTTTCTCTTCCTTTTGGTACTTCATCTGCAGAGAAAGAAATAGTCTTCAATTGCCACTTTTCTAAGCTGCGTTGATCTCGCTTGAGACTCATTATTTCTTTATCATTAGCATCTCTCGCGAAGACTCTCTAAGCACGTTGTCATGAAAATCTTCGATGGTGCGATAGGAGTGGACGATAGAGTTGCAGTTCAAATTCTTAGCTTTGGTTCCTACTTCTATCACAAATGTTTCCTTTCCTTTCGCTGACAACGTTATGTGCATCTCTGGTGGTGGTGGTAATGTCGACTGTTTCTTCTCCCTTTAGAAAGTGATTCAGACTTCCCCTGATCAATCATCCACGAGAATAATTCTTTTTATGTTTCTACAATCGTTTGTTTGATGCCCATGGAAGCGATGGTAAGAACAAAACTCATGACTTCTATCTCTGGCGGTGGTTCCATTCCAACATTCCAAGGTCTTTGCACATTTTCCATCACAAGTATAGCTTCCCGGATCTTTTCAACGCTAGCATTCGGTGGAGGCATCTTAATTTGTTCCCATCTTGTTCTATGATTTCTCTGCCCTCCACGGTTATTTTGCCTTCGTCCACCATAAGTTTCTTGCACATGATCTAGCCTCTGAATCTTATTATTCTTTATTACGGTTATAGTAGTTCCTTTCTCGTTCAAACTCTTCTTGATCATGGCTTCCCATGGCTACTATCTTCTGCTTGTCCCTCATCGGCTCTCCTTGCTTTTGTCCTTGCGAAGTGCTCGCCACTTGTATTGATGAACTGAGGTAACAAGCTTGCGTTCGCAGCATTTGAGTTTGTGTTCGCATTTGGATAAGAATTCATTTCATTCTGTCTTTCTTCTAAGGCGATATATTCTTCTGTAATTCTCGCGATTCGCCATCGTAATTGTATTTTTGACTCTAAAAATTTGAATGTATAACAAGTTAGTCGCAAAGAGAGCATTCACAAATGAGAGGATGAGATATCTTTCCTCAACCCGTCCTGCCATCTCGCTACACATGGTTCTCCATCTCATTGTCAATCGCCTTAAGCTCTCGCCAACCCTTTGTTTTAACCCGAATACATCTTCAATACACAGTCGCGAAGAGTTGTTACTTATGTATGCTCCTAAGAATGTGGCTTGTAAATGGTGAAATGATGTAATTGTATTCCTTGGTAGACTTTCAAACCACTTTAATGCTTCTCCTATTAAGCTTGACGCGAAATATTTGCACAATATAGCATCATGGTTCTCCCATTGCAACATACATCTCATATAAGCCTTAATATGTTGTATCGCACAGGTTGTTCCATCAAAGATGTTGGTTAATGCAGGTAGATTGCACTTAGGAGGTATTCCTCCCATTTGTACTTCTAGCGTGAAGGGATTCTTCGCGGCTTCTGCGATGGCTTCGTCCGATTGTCTCCTTCCTCCTTCTCTTCTATTGTTCGATTAATCCTCTCATTTCATTTAGTTCTCTTAAGATTTGTTCATTTGCCTCGAGAATTTGATTCTCTTTGGTCTTTTTAGCTCTGCTTCTCTCCTTCTTTGCTCGTGCCTATTTTGACCTTCACTGCTCATTATTTTCTCCTCTTCTGTCCTCGCGACGCTCTTCTTCGTTTCTTTCGTAAATTCGCACGCCATTATATCGGTTGTTCTCTCTTCTTGGTTGCCTCTCAGCTCTCATCATTTGCACCCTCTCATATTCTTCATTAATATTTCTATTAGTACGATTTTGTTCCCTCCTTCTCTCGCGGTTATCATGGTTATTTTGTCCGGATTGCCTCCTCCATCTCTTGATTTTCCATTTCTTCTCTTAGCCTTTCTCTCTCGCGAGCTAGTCGCGCTTGTTCAATGTAGTGTCTCTCAATGTCATCCTCGATCTCTCGGTTTCTTCTCAATTCTTCTCTCCCGCGTAGGATTATTCTTCCTTGAGCAGGTGGGTCATTCGGCCCTTGGGTTGCATGTTTTCTTGATTTTCCCTATTTCGCTCATTTTGAAGATTTTGGTGAGGAATATAACGATCTTCTATTTCTCCTCTTCTCTCGCCATGCTCTGCGTGGGATCTTGTGTCTCTTCCTCGGTATTCTCTGTTGGTAAAACTCTTCTTCTTTCTTCTCTGTTCGATCTAGAACTTGATCTCACCACGCTACTTCTAGATCTCCTACTTTGCAATCTCATATTTTCCATCCTCAATTCATGATTTTGTCTTGTCAAGTTTGCTCGCTCTTCTGCCTCTTGCCGTCTCTCCTCATGTATTGTTTGTCTCAATCTTTCTAACGCTGCCATTTCTTCGTTTCCTGGATTCATTTCTCCATTCATTCCTTGTTCTCCTTGTCCATTGTTCACCAGCTGCTGCTCCTCTTCTCTCTCGTCTTCAGAATCAGATCTCCAAGTATGCACACTTACTCTATCATAATCCACAGCCGCGTTTGCCACTAGGGAGATTGGTGGCTGGTTTTGACCTTCTTCATCATTTCTCATGTTCATCCTTGATGATTCTCCTGTTTCATTCCTCCTTTCTCCAGCAAGTCTCCCACTTCTTCTTACAATCGTTGGTTGCTCCTGTACGTTTCTTCTTCTAGCCATTTTTCTTCAAAGGCAGTTTTGTAGAATTCTCGAGTATCTTTTCCAAATCTCTTCTCTGTTAATCCAACTTCTTTCCAATTTCTTCGTCAATCACTGCTCGTCCCTGTTTCTAGCGCATATGTAGTAGCGAGTTTCCCACACTACACCCCTCACTATATTTTGGTTAATTAGTCCATTGAAAGTTGCATAATTGAGAATGTTTATTGATTAATTTCATGAGTTGTTTACACGGGAAAAATAGGATTACACTTAGCAAATAAAACACTCTTGAACTTTCTCTCTCTAATGACTTGCCCAACAATTCCAAAAGATCTCCCCTCACAACGAGACTCACTCGACCCTTTATATAGGGTAATACATAGTGGATGACAGCTAAGCTATCCTTTATTTTCTGGAATACCTCGCGAAGTGTCGCCATGTACAACTACTCAATCTCGCGACACTTCTTAACCCTCGCCGGGTTCCATATCTTTCAGTTGTTTTGTGTGTCGTTTCCCATTGCGTAAATCTATTTTAGTTTCCTGCGACTCCCTCGCGATGCTTTCGTTTATTGATCTCGCGAGCCCTATGCATTGCGATATTATGATCCTACTATATCACTTACAACATTCAAGATAACACTTACTTGCATTGTTAAAGAATAATCTCGCTTTGGGTCTCTAGTAACGATGATGTGATCAAATTTCTTCCATATTTTCTCGTACAATTCGGCATATCCAATGGGAATCTTTGAATCCACCAACTAGTTAAGTGATGCATCAAATGGAGGATCAAAACAATCCCTTCACTTGGGTATTCATGCACCACTATCCCCGATTCTCAATCACTTGAGTCAAATCATAGTCATAGCAACAATTTCTTGATTTTTTCAATGCGTGGTTCAGCTTCTTTCGCCACTGAAACAACAACAGTTAAAGTCTCGGTCTCTCCAACAAGAACAACTCCCTCATGACTTTGAAGTACAGAGATGGTTGTTTCTTCATTAACAACCTCAGTGTTGCTCAGGCCATCATTATTAGCTCCTTCATTCTCAATTTGGTATTTGACACCTAATACGAAGATTACATGAGATTAGGATCACCCAAGCATGAAACTGAAAGAAATCATAAACTAACGCATATAAGTGATATAATATCATCAAAGTTCTTCTTTTTACATGCTATATGTCAGCAAATAACACGAAAGTCATAAAAACACGTTTTACAACAAGCTCACTGAGAAGATTTTACACTGCCTTGTACAAAGTGATGAACTGGGAGAAAATGGTGAATAATCTAAGGTTGATTTATATACCATTCTCTTCTTATGGATGTTATCTACAACATATCCAAATTTCATAGCAATCGGATGAGCAGCAAAAAGATGTGGTGAAACATTAGACTACATGATGCAATTGAAAATTTCTGAAAGTCTCTGGATGTTTACTATTTCGTCTATTTAGGACCCTAAATGTGCTCAAAACTTAAAAAGCTTCTTTCGTAAATCTTGGAAATTTCCTGGACATAAGGATACATATGTGGATCGCGAAAATCTGACACCGGATGAAGATTTTATGGCGTGTTTGCTAAAAAGGCGAGTTAAGAATTTTACGGTGACGTATTTTCGGCAAAGTTTTCATATATTCACATGCATTCTCATTCATTCACTCATAAATCAACAAGTTTATGCTTCTATTGATAAAATTCAACGGAGACACTTACTTGGGAAGTCTCTAAAGCGTTCGAAGAACCTGAATTGCTCGCATCAACATCGAGAGCACCATTGATTTCATTCGGTTTTGAGCCACAGGAATTCTCTTTATCGCCATTTTCCGAAGGTGCACGAACATCACCAGCACTCTCCATCTCCATGGCGACATCCTCCTGAACATATTCTCAACAATTAGAATTTTATCTACAAAGCATCACAATCGGATATACGAAGAAATACTTACGGCCTCTTCTTCATCACTCAAGTCGAAGAAATACGCGGAAAGGCGAAGACCGTCAATACTCGATGGAGTGAAACTCTGCAACGGAATAACAAATATTAGTTATTATCCTAATAATGCGGATGAGAAGAAGTCACAGCAAAAGAAGTGCTAACGACTCACTTGAAAGAAGTATTTGGGGACTTTATGGTATTAGGTAACGACTTATAATTTTTGCTCCTGCCTTCTCCACCATGAATAAGCGCTTGATCTCGAGAAGTCTACATGGATCAGGGTCTTACATTCTGACCGTCTGTGGTAAAGTTTGATGCAATGATTAGAATAGAATCACCATAATTTTACAAAGGTACATACACAAGAATATCCACGGAGATGATTTTCGTTTATCACCACCAGAGAAATGCTTCAATCTTGGTTGAGTAAAAATCATCTCAGCGGAAGAAGGATCTTTCAATGGAAGCTGATCAATCATCACGAAATCATGTAACCGCTCCAAAAGCTGATCCCAAAGTCTACATAACACGGGGTTACATATGCAAATCTCTCGAAACATGGGAACCGATAATTGCTTCCTTCCACATGCGCACGGTCCAAATGGGTCCTAAGTTGCTCGTAGATGGTTTCCTCCTTGAAAAGTTGGAACACACCTTTGATCCATACCCATTTGTCGAGGCTGCTTTCTTTGTCAATGTTATATTCCTCCACTGAAAGTTCTCCATATGTCTCCGATAAAAAATGACCGGTGGTGCAATTCAACATGAAAGACCTCTCGCCATCACTCGATTCGCACCGGCGCCAAAGCCATACTCTTTCCCGGTATTGAAAGTTGTCGGTTGGGAAACATAAGAAGGGATTGACACCCACAACGAGCAGACGAACTCAGATTCATTATCTAACACATCAATGAGGCGTGTCTTAAACCAGAGGCTGCTTTGTGGACCGTTGCATAATCATGGCATTATCCTTCTCGGAGAAAATATGCGAGCATCGGCATTCGATCCTTGCAAGGCGATGCGTGGGATAGGTGCGTAATTCTTGAAATGTTCCCACATCAAGGCTTGAAGAAACATTGTGTTTGAATAGAATTCAATCTTCATAAAGCCATTCGACACCTCGAGTCTATAATCAAGGAGTCTAAGTTAGAATACAAAGAACCCGGGAATAGGCTACCTATTGGAGGTTGCTCACCTTGAGCCATCTTGATATCAAAAGGGATCACGAAGGGTTTCAAAAAATCTCCACTATCTTTAAATATGTCTCTGGACAGCCATAAACATAAGAAAGCAGCAATAGGCAACATACCGTCGATAGGACTATTGGAAACCTCATCTTTTGGGCACCAGCGTGTTAACCAGTGAGCATAACAACCTTTGTTGCCAGACGCCTTGTTAACTTCCTCCATTGCAGCTGTCAAGATGTTAGAAACTGCAGTCTCCTCAGCTGAAAGACCCTCAGGGAGATTACCTGTGATTGAGAGATGCAACAAGGAAACCACATCCTCTACGGTGATGGTAAATTCTCCGCATCTACATATGAAGGTATGGGTTGGAATGCACCAACGGGCAAGTAGAGCCACAATACGTCGCACATCATGAAAAATGAACAAGTCTCCAGATGCTTGAATAGCCCTCGTCACTTGTGCTTGATCGAGCATAGCCCTGATGTGAGGGAAACCCAGCATATGTCTCTCCCATCCAGAGAATTTTTCTAAAGGTCGACGAGAAAGCTTAAACTCTATGATTGATACAAGGAAAAGTCCTCGTTCAAGACAAAATCGGATCACTGTCTTAGGAGTCACCAATTTCTTACGAGTAACACTTAAGGGATTTGTCGGAAGACGATACAGGGGATTTGAGGCGTTTTTCGGTTTCTCTTGAACCTCAAAGAACGCATCATTTATATTCGGGACATTCTTGACTCCATGTGTTTCATCTTTCTCTTCGCGAGACAGTCTCATTCATGCATGTTTCATCTCTGGAGGCATCATTATATACACATGTTTCATCTCTGGAAGCATCATTAGCTTGGGAGTCATACATCCTTGCGAAGTAGGCATGTAAGGTTCACATAACATTCTACTTGATTATATCACCCGAGCAAACTTCGACAAGATGATGGAGTCATGCAAATGGCAAAATTCTCAACTAACATCTCGAAAATGGTAATTCTTAACTCTTACCTTTTTACGATTCCACTAGCGGTAGTGATTGTAATGCAGAGTTAACACTTCAAAACTTGCTCGTTTCCAGGAAATCTACAAAGGCGAACAAAACTCAGATTTTCATAAAATCATGAACAATTCTACTGTGTGAACGCTCACCATAGAATTAAAAAAACTAAACAATATTTCATCATAAATAATTGTTTACTTTAAAGTCAGGATTCGATTTTCAAAAAGTATATATATGTTCATATTAAAAAAAAATACATACGTGAATTATTCAAAAAATTTTTTCAAAAAATAATTTTCACGTAATGGCCAACTCACGTGGATAAAATCCCATTGACCATGTCCTGGTTTATTAAAATGGTGGATATTCCATGATTTTATCAAAAATACATATATTTTTCTTTCGTACAATCATCTTTCTTTGAAATGAGGGTTTATTTCGGATTTGTGAAAAGTTCGTATCTTTTAATATAAAGTTTTGATTTCCATGAAAGCTCATAAACAAAATTTTATCACTAGACACAGGTCTATATATAAAAAAATCTCTCCTAAGTCAGGGATTATTACTAGTTTCTTAAACTAATGATCGAACGAACATACGTTTTCTAAAGACAAGGGTTTTATACAAAACTCACACTCATACATGCACATGTATATAACTTCATCATGAACAAAACATGAACAACTTATGAAAACAGCAAAAAAAAAAAAAAAAAAAAAATCACGCACCTGGTCGGCGCCAGACGGAAGTTGGACGGACGGTCGGACGACGGCGGTTCCGGCGAAAATTCTCTGCTTCCTTCCTCTTCTCGGGCGTGAAGAAGATGAAGGGATCAAGGTGGTGGTCGGTCGTGGGAAAGAAATAAATAAAAAAAAAGGATTAATTCCCTTTTATATCAAATTTTATTTCCAAAACCTAATCTCACAAGGATTTCCTTATTTGGGCCCGGCCCGTGAATCTTAAAACGACCAAGGTCCCGCCATCAAAATCATCGGTTCAACACCAGTTTATGCTCATTATACGATTCTTTGTCATGCCACTGGGATCTTAATTCAAGTCGTGGTTTGCTTGTACTATCAAAAAATCCGGTAACGTCTTATCTTACGACTAAGTTCAATTGCTTATATTGTTTATAACCGTAAAATCACCATTCGATCTTGGTGAGGAACATGTATGTCCCTCACTAAGCGAGGGGATTTAATATAGATGGTGGATTTTAGACAAGGGCTAAAATCGTAAACCCATAATTGTATATGCTCTGATCCGAAGAATCGGGACGAGTATTGAGGCTCATGTCTCTTATCGAAAGCATGAAAGCTCATGTAACAAGAATCTTTGACTGAGAATACTTTCTCTCAAAGTGTATGTAGATGTGTAGTCTCTCGGTGAGGCAACGACATATCTCATGAATACTTGACAATTTCGGTAATTATACACTTACGTATAGAATAGAAAGATTGGACGGCTCTAGACAGACTTGCACTGCTAGTTGTAGATGGGGCAAAAACGAGTTCTTTGGTTTTACGGAATTGAGGAGGCGACCGTGCGGAGGAAACTCCTTGAACCGAGCGAACTGTTAAACCTCACACGGATGCCTTGCAAAAAGGGAGTGCTTTGAATTCGAGAGATCAATCTGTAGTACACCGGCCTAAACCAAGACAATGGTCGTTCAGGAGTAAATTCGGTCACAAGAGAGGATGGATGCTGCAGGAGGAAGGCCGAGGAATGTGTGAGATCAATGCTTTGATCGAAGATTGTAGGTGTGTTGTGTATTCTGAAAATAAGATAAGTTACGAATGATTGAATTTGCTTTGTTGAGAGTAATTGCTCGGATGTTCGATTGTTAATATCGTGTTGTCTATTTGACGTGAGATTGTCTTGTTTTTCAATCATGATTCGAGACTTATTTATATTGCTAGAATTGTAAACACCATGATCCCATGAAGTGTGACATGTTGATGGGATCAAAGAGTGGAGATCGTGTTAAAACCGGTTGCTCAACGTGCGGGAGACTTGGTCGATTTTCCATCCACTACTTTGTTAACTCCTTCAATCGATTGCCCACAATTTCTCACATTCTCATTGTGTGTATGAACACATATGCCGTGAACCGCCAGACCAAAACCCTAGTTAATATCCCCCATGTGACACGATTGATGTCTCGTGATTTAGTTAGTCGATTCTTTGACATCATGACTTCATGGGCGATGAGTCCTTGTATTGTTGAGTCGAACATGATTTGAAAATGTTGCGAGACTCATGAATTTGAACATGTGCTGTTGAGGCAGAGGTACGATGTATGAATAAACATAGTTAACGTGAGCAAATATTGCACATTCGATGAACTGTTGAATATTGATGGTTGAACCAATGTTCCTTGGTTTGAGCAAATATTGCTCATACGAGCAAATGTTGCTCGTTTGATGAATTATTGGTAGCATGACCAAATAAAACATTAATTTAAATACGGCAAGTTGAACCAAGTATAATTAATAAAGTGTTGACCATGAGATCATTGTAAAATTATTAATTAGCGTTTGAATCTGGAATTATGAACCTTGAACTCAAAACCTAATTGATCAATTGATGGTTTATTGAAAATTAACCACGAGTGAAGGAGGGACCAGCTACATTGGATCATGGGTCGACCATATAGCGCCCGAATGCTCAAGTGAGCAAATACCAAGAATGATTAAATGCTGGTTTAATCATTTAATAAAATAATGCTCATCTAAGCCTTAGGTGATAAAACCTAATTAATTATGAAGAGATGAGGGCCGACCAAAACCGGCCACAGGTGAGGTCACGGGATCGAATGACGATCGTTTCATGAAATTCCAAAATTGTTCGGAAGAGTTTGAACCTAATATGAACAAATTAGGTCAAATGATGAAAATATGAGGGACCGGCCTCTTGCAAGCCATAGAGCCAGCCCTGTCGGTCAAGGTAATATGCTCATGTCACCAAAGTGTTCGCATCTCGATCCTGAGAATTTTGATATTTTACATGTGCGTTTGAGCAATCATTTGGGAAAAGATGAAGAAATCGGGGATTTTCTTGAAATCGAGGAAACTTCATGAGATGAAGGAAAATAATAATAAAATGAAGGAATCATGAAGTGTGGGACCGGCTATGGCCAAGGCATGGTCGGGCGGCCAATTAGCTTGGTCCATAGCATTTCCTTAATTTTGTTATATTTTTCATGATTTTATGGAAATATCATAAAATCAAGGAGTTTATTGAAACTAAGGAGTTTTGTTGAAATCAAGGAGTTTCCTTGAAGTGAAGGATTTTCGATGGGATGAGGAAACAAATAACATTAATAAAATAAGGGCGTGTGGGACCAGGCTTGGGCATGGTCGGTAGGCTAGGGCAGGTCCCGTGAGTTTTCCCTAATTTTATGTATTATTTCCATCATTTGAAGGAATTTTCATAATTTGAAGGAAATATCATAAAATCAAGGAATTCACGGGATCAAGGAAACATAATAATAAAATAAGGGCGTGTGGGGCCGGCTAGGGCCCGGTCCACGAGTTTCCCTAATTTCATATTATCTTTCATGATTTAAAGGAAATATCATGAAATCAAGGAGTTTTCATGAGATTAGGGAAATAATAATAAAATAATGAGGAATCATGAGGTGTGGGACCGGCCACAACTAGGGTATAGTCGGCCGGCTAGTAGACACGGTCCCACGACACCTTTCCCAATTTTATATTATTTCCTTGATGTGAAGGAAACACCATGAAACTGGGAGTTTCCTTAAAAAGCGAAGGATATTTGTTCAAATGAAGAGATTTTCATGAGATCAAGGAAAATAATAAAAATATGATAAAATATAGAATTTGGAGGCGTGGGGGCCGGTCACGCAGCGTGGTTTGGCCCGTGGTGAGCCCGATCCTTAGCGCCTTGACTATTCTTTCATGTTTTGGAATGCTCGTTTGTGCATTCGGGGATCGTTAGTGCATTATTGTTGAGTACACTTGCACCGTTTTGGTCAGGCTTATTCGATAGTGCTCGGATGCCGTGTGTTGAATATTTATTACTAACCCATGGAGTTAGGGAAGAACCATAAATTGAAGTAACGAAATATTATGAAAACATTGAATATTTTCCAGGGATTCAGTTAATGAATCTAATGATTTAAGAATAATTAATTGATGGCTCTATACTAGTACGATCGTCTAGGAGCATTAAAAATCTAGTGTGGTGTTTAATCTGGCGGGGTCTCAGGGTTTTTCTGCTATTGCGGTTTCCTCGTTAACAAATTTCTGGTGTCTTGTGTTTTCCTTTTCCGCATTATATTGTTTATCTTTATAATTGGATTTAACGAGGATTTCTACGTATTCAATCAAAGTGGATACGTTCGCATAATTGTAATCGATTATGAGCTAGTTTCTTATAGAATTTGTATCTTGAAAGATAGATAACAAGTTTAATCACTTGGTAGAATTCTACAAGATACTGAAAACGTATAGGTGTTTATGGGTGAAAACTATTTACGCGATTTTGGTAATTTGGGGTGTGTGGATGAGAAATGAGTCTACACCTTAAACAAATGCACTACGAGTGCTTGTAGATTCGAGAAATCAATGCATGCAAATCCGGCCTAAACCCGAGAAATGGTTGTTCCGGACTTGTTTGATCACAAAGTGAAGTAGATGGGGTTGATCTTAGGGAGGGAAGCGAAGAAGGTGTTGAGATTGTGAAGGTGTTGGCTATGTTTGACTTGTATCGAGAGCTAAAAATGGCTTTGCGGGATGTAAGCTATCGGTTACGGTGTTTGATTACGCCGGTATCAACACTTGCCTCTTGTTGTCCGGACTTGTTACATTGTTGGAAATAGGAGGAGAACCTATTTATACAAGTCATTTGAGCCTTATTCACGTCTCTCGTGGGAAGTGGAGGAAATGGAGTGATGGAGTAGTGGAGTTGTGTGTTGGTGTTACACGACCAGTCTTGCCCACTTCTCATGTATCTCTAACTGTCCATGATTTCGACACGTTCTTGTGATGGCGTGTTGCACGCAGCTGCACGTTGTAAACCGCCAGACCAATACCCCAAAGTATGTATCCCCGATTTTTGACATGATTGATGTCTCGAGTGTGTGGATCGTGGGACCCACAGAAAGTATCATGTAATGCTAGATTAAATAACTAAGTTATTTAGGAAGTCGATACTTGTGAAGTTTCGTGTGTATTCTGTCACGAGTACTACATCATGATGTGGTAAAGTGACGGGTGGTGATCACCATGACGCCTCACCGACCAATTAACTCCGACCGGGGTTATATAACCAAGCTAGGTGAAGTTGGACGGACGAGATGATCTTTGAGATACTCATCTGCGACCGTTGATGGAATTAGGGTTTTTTTGAAGAGGTGTGCAAGCATCACTCTTCAGCTTGGTCGAATCTAAGCATGGGAGGTGTTTTGGAAAGGACCGGCCAGGGCATTAGGTGTAGACGGCATCTTTGGTGTACACGTCCATACCTCACTGTCCCATGAAGGTGCGATCTAGGCCACTCAATTTGACCGGCAAAGAGGAGCGGTTGAGATCGATTTGCAATAGAAATTTGGTGCCACAAAAGCCGCGCATCATGCCAATTTTGGGCGCGCGTTCCCAAAACGACCAAGCTTGGTCGGTCTTGGCGATCAATCCGGCGTGCATACGGTGGGATGGTGTATATACTTGTACTTCATCGTCCCATTAGAAATGTGATCTAAGCCACTCAATTTGTCGGTAAACTTGAGCGGTCGAGATCGGTTTGTGGCTGGGAAGTGTGACCACGCCCTAGTTTGGGCGCGCGAATCAAGATGTGCAGACCAAGTTTGGTCTTGGCCGATCGGGTGTGGAGATAGGTGGGCCCACGGTGATCGTGTTGATACTTCTGGGACTGCTTGGTCTATTCTGGATCCTTTATTCGTGCGGGAAGATGGACGCTCGTGATCGCGACACAACCCTAATTAAGTTTTCTTGGCGTGTCATACCCATTTTGGGCGCACGAATCAAGACAACCAACCATAGTTGGTCTGACCAATCACTCGGGTATGTAGGTGGGCCACGGTGTTTGTGTTGACATGCTCTGGCCCCTTTGAATCTACATCTACACCCTCCATCTATACTGCGAAGATGGACGGTTGAGACTTGTTTTTGCGATACATGTAATGTCGCAAACCCTAATTTAGGGTTTCTCGTCCCATCTTTGCTCTGGTTTGGACGCTTTGGCAAACTATGCCACCCTTTTTTGGGAGGCCGGCCATGCGGGGTCCGCGTTGGGTCGGTGGTGAATATTCCAATACACTTGGGTCATGGGATTTAATCTAGGCCATCAAATCATCTTTGGTGAAGTTGGATGGTCGTGATCGTTTACGAGAGTGATATGGTTGATTCGGGTTCAAATATACTCAATCGGGTTAGTATAACACACCGAGAGTTGTAGCTGTATGGGTATTTCGTATATGTTTTATTATTAATGCTTGGAGATTCGTGTTGCTGCTCTGAGAACAACACTCGGTCGTCATCATCGCACCGTGGTAATGAGTACGGAAATACGAGGTGGTCATGCATTAATTAATAATGATGTAAATTCACATGAGGTATATGGGATTGTTGCTACATGCTCCAACATGGATGAATTTTGTGTATTTAATTCACGGAATCTCGGGATTGTTGCCACATGCTCTATTCTAGGTGAATTAGTAAAGTGAAGAAGCATTCATCACTTATCAATGGCTTTATCTTTTACAAGATGTTAGCGCATAATTTTGGCTTTTACAATTTCAGCCCTTAAATGAAAATCCACCATCAACATTAAGTCCCCCGCCTAGCGCATAATGGTTGCGCTATTGTGGGGTAGGCATGAGATAGTGACATACTTATGTGAATAAGACAAGATAAAGAAAAGTTACTGGAGGAATTAAACGGACCGCTAGCGATTGTCCATGTAAATGTCGTTGTGCAAGCGAAATCCTTTGGTGGGACCAGGTTTCCTTCCTTGCATGTTTGTATCAAAAGAGGAATCCTTGTTCTATTGGGATTCTTCCAAATTTTGTCTATAAAAAGGACCGAGCCCCTTTTCTTTTTCTTCACACTTTTTTTTTTTCTTTTTTGTTCGGCGGCTCTCGTCCGTGATCTCCATTCTTCGATCGGAGCTTCTGCAGTGTCAGCCGTCCGTCCGTCCTTGACAAGGTAAGCGTTTTTTTTTTTTTTTTTTAAGGTAAAACCCTAGTTTGCTAGGTAAACACCTTTTGCAAGATGTGTATTATGCTTAGTTCTTCCCACCGAGGTTGATACGCCAATATTTTCTAGAATTGCTTAGCAAAACAACTGTGAATCCATGAATTTATTGCATCAAAACCTAGCTTCTTAGGTTGTAGCTTGGAAAAGAAATTCGGCTTGAATTTCATGAACATGATTCCCATGAACATAAGAAACCCGTGTTATGCAATGTCGCTTTTATACCAGCCTTGTGTCCTTGACCAACACCGAACTTGAAACTTGAGCAATCTCGGACTTGTGACTTGATCAATACCGGACTTGAAGCTTCGAGCAATACGACTTGAAACTTGAGCAATCTGGGACTTGTGACTTGATCAATACGGACTTGAAGCTTGAGCAATCCGGACTTGAAACTTGAGCAATAGGACTTGAAACTTGAGCAATCTTAGGACTTGTGACTTGATCAATCTTGGTGTTTGGACCCAATCCGGCCTTGTGTATTCCAACGTGAATGCATTTCACACACGTGTCGCGTGTTTTTATATAATCTTGACTCTTGTCTTTTGTTGTAGAATGAAGAAAAGAACTCCTTTAATATGTCTTACGGAGATAATCTTTGGTGCCAAGTCGAGAAGTGTTGACATCTTCAAAGATATGTCGAACATTCTTTGATGAGTTGTTCACCTTGTCTTTTCCAAATATTAGGAAACATCCCTCTTACTGAGGATAGTCTGCTTTCCAGTTCGAGAAAATATGGAAGATGATCCATCTTCTTCTTGACACTTGTGATGAGGTTAAATCTTGAAGAAATGAATATCCTCCTTCTCCTATCGACTTCAAGATTTGTCATACTCCACTTGGGTTCTTATGAAGGGTGGATGGGACGCATGTTGAATAATAAGGATGTTAAAGCTAATTTGACCAAGCGCAAATCCTTAATGCGGTCATGGCATCTGCTACTCTTGAAATTAAGAAAGATGTTGCAGGCTTGATTACTTTCATTTCTCGGTGGCGCCCTTTTACTCATACAGCTATATCTAGATGGGGAGAGATGACTATTACTCTGGAAAGCGTAGCTGCATTGATGAACCTACCTATCGATGAGAGTTTTATTATGAGCTTTACGCGGAACAACGTGATTATGACGCTATACTCCAAAAGGTAGCAGAGTTCGATGATCTGGACAAGGAGGAGAAAAAGATACAAGATGCTTTTACACTGGTGGGTATCGGAGTGGTCTCTTGTAGACCCCGGCCGGATCGGGAGTTGGAAAACGAGCTCAGCGTGATTGCATTCTGTCTTTGTGGCTATCCGAGAGATATATATGATGACGGTTCTGGAAAGAAAACCATAAGGGTGTCTTTGGTTAAGATTGCTATAAAGCTAGCAAAGGTGAAGTTCTTCCGTGGGTGCCTTGTTCCTTGGATCACCGTATTATCATTTGGACGCCTTAGCAATGGATATGCATGTTTCCAACGGGTACAAGAAGGTGGAGTCGTATGTCCACTTCGCTTTTCTTCAGGCATTCTTGTGGGAACATTTCAAAATTTATGCTCATGTTCCTGCAACTTAAAACGGCAATTTGTATGGTGGCTCGAGAATACTCAGTTAGCGCAGGAGGCGTCCCGAACCGTGCGAAACTCATGGGTATCTTTGATAATGTGTCTTACAGAAATTTCCGCCCATGGGGGCCGGTCCACTCTTCCATTGCTCGGTAGAAGACTTTTGTTATTGCTTCTGACGGCCACGATGTTGCGTTGCGTCTTAGATGCCAACACCATGAAATTTGGAGAACTTATTTATCTGGGCGCATTCAGGATATATCCCGTCTCTATTCAACAAGCTCTCACCGTGACTCCGTCACAACATTGACGGGCTCTTCAAAATGGGATTTGACCGGGTGTTCCATTTATCCGTCCGTCGGAGGCTCAGAAAGAACTCCTCCGGGTATCTTTGATCTTGACGTGTTCTTGGCATCGCATGAGTCTTCCCTTACGGCCTATTGGGAGAAACCCGGTAGTAACAGACAAGTATAAGGAATTTTGGAGGAAGCAATCTGTTGGCTTTAAGGGAATTCTCGGAGGATGTTGTGACAGATTCCGTGGTGAGCCATCTTCCGCGTCTGAAGAAGCATTTACGGGTTGAAGCCACTCCCAGCCAAACGGACCCGGAGGCGATGATTACAGGTCCCAAGCGGAGAAAGATCAAGGCGGGTGATCGGTTGTCAATCAAGTCAAATATAATTTCACTTTCTAAAGTATATGATAAGAAAGAGTTCGTATCCACGAGGTGATTGTAGTTATTTCATAATCAATTTCTTAAAGTAACCAATTGGGGATTTCTTATTTCTATTTAAGCAATAAAAACAAATTAAAAGCAAAATAAATTGTAGAAAGTAATCAATGGAGAGATATTGGTCAAGGAATTCATCTTCAATCTTAGACATGTGCTTGCATATATGATTAGAATTACGATTTAATCTCTTGTGTTATCAAAAGCCTAGAGAATCAAGAGAGCAAGATAATCTATTAATTTCCTAAGTTATTGACACACACATTAGTGTGCGTATGTGAAATCTACCTAAAGAATAACCTAACGCCTTGCGCTAATCAAGTTCAATTCCTAGGAGCATTAAGTTTGAAATAGGCTAATCAATGTAATTGTCATGCGTTGCACATAACAATTCGGACAATGGTCAAATCTCCCATATGATTACGAGTGTATCACTACAAACCGTAAACATATCATGCTACTTGTATTCAAGGTTATCGCTTGATGAAAAACCCTAGAATAGCTATGGACTAAGATGCAAGTTCAATTAATTGGCCACAACTAATCAAACATCATAACCCTATCACAATACATCATTCATGTGATCATAAAAACAGGTAGAGAATTGAGCGATAATCAAGAGAAAAAACTAATACATAAAGCAAACACAAGTTTTAGAAATCGGACTACATCCTTAACCAATAATAGAGAATTTAGCTACTCATAGCTATGGAGTTCATCACCAAAAATATAAGTTGAATAAAGAAGAAGATGAACAAAAGCAAACCCTAGTTGCGTAAACAAAAACGGCTCTCCCAAAGTTCCAAGAATAAGATATGATCTTTCAAAAGTTGTAGAATTCTTCTTTTATAGCTTTTCCTTCCTTCCAAAATTAGGTCAAGTCTTGAAGTCCATTAGATAAAAATCCACCAAGCCCATAATAGAGAAAACCCATGTAGAAAATATGTCCCAAAAGTGGTCGCCGGAAATCTGTATTGTGGCCGGAACTTGGCTGGAAAAGGTCGCCGAAAACATTTGGTGGTGACTGGCAAAGTCCGCCCGGTCACCGGTTCGGCGAGCAACTCGGTCGGGTCAACGGGTCAGCTCGGGTCAAAGCGAATCGGTCGAGTCAACTCAAGTCAGACCGAGTTGTGTGAGTCAGGGTATGAGTCAGTCACTGACTCATCTGATTGGGTTGAGTTGCTAGGCCATCAGCCATTGCACTGGCCAAACTCTTTTAATGCACAATCCTTGTGCTTTAGCCTTACACCTCCAGCCGTAATGGCTGTGCATTCTGCACCCTGCAATCCAACATTAAATCCATTCTTGCCTTCTCAATCCACCTCAAATTCAAATCCCATTCGAGAACAACAACACCGGCAAAGCATTTCTTCCATCGATTCTGCGACTTCATGGCATTCAACTACTTTGGCACAAAGACTTAACCTGACCCAGCTGCACATTCACCATCTTAGCTCGGTTCTTGAATACCTCCATGTTGTTACGAAGCTTGACTTCATCCATCTCGAGCCACCTTGTTAGTTCCAGCTGCAATCTTGCACCAAGCCTGTGCTTGTAGCAACAACCATGTAGCCTTATCACCATAACCTGCATCCATCAGCTGCAACACATTCATAACACCAGCTCACTTGCCCTGCATCTCACAGCTCTAGTCCATAGTGCCAGCTCTTGTTAATTCAACACCATTGTCACTCACTGGCATCTCAGTTGCAACCTCCACTTTGGCTTCAACTCCACCTGAGACAACAGCCTCAATCCTATAGCTTCCCTCAGTACCAGCAGCACAACACTCAACCAAATCCACCACCAACTTCAGTTTGCCATCTATTCTCCACAACATTCACCACCAACACAGTTCTTGCCATCAGCTGCATTCATCCATTCCACACTAAATTTTCCACCTGCTCCAGTGCCTGTAGCTTCACCAACCTGCGATGTTAGTTCTAACATACATCTATCAGCCACCAATTGCTACTTCTTGCACCTCCAACAACAACACAATCACTCAACAATCTCAGCATCTCATTCCTCATTGCATCTGCAAATCCCTGTTAAGACCAAATCAACTTCCACTGTACCACCATCACCAAGTGCAGTTCCAATCAATGACCTGCAGCTCCATTTCACTACCATTCCAGTCCTTAGTACCTAAGTTCACCCAATAGACCCATCCAACCTCATACCACCACTTGCACTGGCTCAACACAGCAATATCAGCTCAACCCAGTAAAAACAATCACCACCATTCTTCTCTAGCTGATTACCTGAGTAGCCAACATTAACTCAACTGCAATTCTTCCCTGAAAATCCATAGCAACACTTGATTTTCCACCTGCAAGTTCATCTCAGGCAACCACTTCAGCTCACATGACCAAATCCGCTGCAAACTTCACATTTCACTATAACAAATTGAACCAACTAATCGATTCAAAACCCATCTTCATACCATCTGTGAATTCTGAGTCCTCATTCGCATCTGTGCTCGATCTCATCCTCATAAATCGAACCCTAATTCTTCACAACCAACCACAAACCCATCTATGGAAGTAGCAGATTCGTCCTCATACCCATGGAAATCAACAACAACTTTGATCGAAACCATCATTCAAAATCCTGTTCTCGGCAGCTCAATCATTGATTCTTATGATTCTCTCAATAACACCATCTCTATCACCCTGAGTTTTTTCAGTTCAAGCATCACGATGTCGACTCAATTTCATCTTCTCTCATCCATGGCTGCTACATCAATTTACTCCATCGCAAATTCTTTCTCAGATGCAAAATGAGATTTGGGGAAGAAGCCGATAATGAGAAACTGATTTCTCATCGACTAGGTTTAGGTCAAAAGGAATGGGGTAGCTATTTGCGCCCACACGGCTACACTAATAACATCCCTTAACCTCAACAGGCTGTTATTTAACACTCCTCCAAAGAGGTTATCCAATAGCCTTGTCTAGACTCCATATATCACTCGCCTTGTAAAATGACCTTTTTGCACTTTCGGCTTAAATTGAGCGATTTCTTCTCCTTTTCATTGATGCGACTCCAAAGTACCTAATAACTCAAAAACACGCGTAAAGTACATAATTCACAAGAAAAATAGCAAAGAAAGCGTAACTACTAAATAGCAAACTAGGTGTTTTAGACACCTATCACAGGCATGTGATTCGGTGATCCTCAATTCTTCCAATATGCAGGTATTTAAATCTCTTTCTGCGATTATTCCATTTCTCCGGAGCGAATTCTTCTAAGAGTGATCCTTGCTTGAAATCGGGGAATTAGAAAGAGAATGTTTTCTACAAGGTTGGCGCATTCGAACGAGAAGTCTGGTAACATTGGCCTTCATGTTGAGAAGTCTGCGACACTGATTGTTATGCCGAAAGTATGGTGAAACTGTTCCCTTTCAGGATAATGGCGGAGATGATGCAAGTTAAAGTGGGGACAAGGTGCCTCCTTAAGTGATCTCGTTGATGGGGCCATAATGGAAATTAGCACCGGAGTGAAGTAGACATCGGGAGGAATGTAAGAGGCAACATCCGCTATTGTTGAGGTGGCTCCCTTGAAGAACGTTCGAGCGGGTTCCAATCAATAAAGTTGTCGTGGTGACTTCTTATGAAAGACCTCCTAATCGACACAAGGCTCATGTGATTGGTGAAGTATTGGTAGTGCAGCACTGGATCTTTGTTCGATCCTCCCTTTATTGTCCCTTATCCAAGGTCATGTGTTGGTTGGAGGATTAGGTGTGCCAGCTCGATTCTAAATGTTGTACACTGCGATATGGGAGAAGAAATTCGGCCACATTGCTACCATTTCTACTAACTCAAAAGTTGTCTTGCATTGGTCCAACCGCGTTCGTAGCTTTATTTTCTATCCATGGGATCGGCGTCACGACCGGTCGAACAGTTTCTAAAGAGATAATTGAAGACTGGAAGTGCCATCGAGATGTGTTTGTGCAGGTACGACTTCAATGCTCCTTGGTTCTTGAAAGGGTTCTCCGAGATTCGGGAGCTCCGAATACAAGATGAAGTCCCTTCGCGAGAATGTGTTACTCGGGGAAAGAAGAGGTTGAAAAGTTGTCTAAGGAGTTGAAGCTGAAGCAGGCTGTACTTCAAAGGATGAAAGTCACTCTTGCCCGGAGAAGGACGAGTTGCTGCTGAAGGACTTTCCTTGAAGGATTCGTGCCACCTACTTGTCTTTTCTTTTAGATACTTTTCTTTTTGAGTGATAGTGAGGATTTCCTTTCATAATTTGACTTAGGTTTTGAATTAATAGGTGATTGAATAGGTTTATTTTGAGATAGTTTTGTGAATGACTTTTAGAAAGAGATTATTTTAAATGGAATTTGCATCTTGGTCATGAATGATTGCACATATCATATGAAATTGTAAATGTCGTGTAAAAGGGAAGTATGAAGGGGAAACAAACATGGCATTTGATCATTGAGCCTCTTTCTCTATATGCGGGATGCCAAGTCCCCAGTGAATTCTAAAACTAACTTTCTTGTAAAATTGTTGAATAGAACTTACTTGTTTTTGAAGCCTTACTTGTATCAAATCGAAGTAGCCTCTTTAAGGAAATCGTGCGCATCAATCTCTCGAGAGAAGGAAAGTTATACCTCTAAATAAAGTTTCTTAAGAATAATGCGTTTCAAAGCGTTGTATTCACCGGTATGGTGGTGAAGGAACCGGTGGAAATGACAATAGAAACGTCTTCGGTCTTCTATACGTTGTCTTAATCTTAAATCTTCGGTCTTGACTCTTGATGATAACTCTTGAACTTCGTAGAATCTTGACAATATGATTCTTTCCCTCAAATTCCTTGTCGCTTGAAACTTCATTATAGATATTCCTTCTTTCCATTGGCTTTATTGAAAGAATA
>JAJJWW010008633.1:0-95854 GCA_023531295.1 Papaver armeniacum | reverse complement strand
TTTGATCAGTCCCGGAAACTATCTGAGGGACTAATAAAACTAAAAGTGCCAAATTCGGATAAATTTCTCATTTATTTTTATTTTTTTTTTACTTTTTTTTTGGAAAGGAGAGGGGGTTAAGGGAACCACGACCACAACAGTAACAGAAAAAAGAAAAGAAAACAAAAAAGGAGAAACAAATGTTTATCTTGTCTGAAGTGTGGAATGGCCTCTTTACCAGTGGTTCTCATTTTTCCTTCTCGGCATTTAGTTAGTAATTTGTTTTTCACCTCTCTGGCTCATAAGTTTATCTTGTCTGAAGTGTGGACTGGCCTCGTAATTATGATTGTTTTAGAGGAACAAATGTCTTTACCACCTCATATTGATGCATAATATTTTTGGGGGCAAGTCCTATACAAAGTAAAAAATCAGAAACTCTAAGCGAACTGCCAAAAAAAAAAGTTACTTAAAGTTTTCCCTATTTCCCACCCTTACTTTTCCTATTTCCCATCCATCTTAATTCCTATCCCTAATTATCCTAAGTACCACCTATATAAAATTTCACAATTTCTAAATACCATCTCTTGACTTTTTATTTACACCCAATAATAAAATCACCTTACAACAAAATTAAAAAAAAAAAAACCCTAGATAACAAATCAAGTTTCCATCTCCACCTCCAACACCGACCATTACCTCTTACAAGTTACAACAATCAAAATTATAACATACTTGAAGTCATCCAGTTTATGCCCACTAGTATTGGCGGTAAAAACTGAAGGTGGTTGTCGTCTAAAATGAAAGATATATAGATCAGTGAATATAGAGAAGGAGAAAATTTGGTGTGTAGTGTAAGCTTAAGCTAGATATTGAAAATGGCGGACAAGGGGAACCAAGCCATCATATTACTTAAAATTAGGTGGAGCATATGATTGAGTTTATGATTTATGCCGCACTAATTGCATCATGCACAAATTTTTTGTCAGGTAGAAATTGAAAGCATGTTTACGTCCAGTTAGACTCACGTATGCCAAGGAATGATGAGTTAGTGGAATTTATTCTTTACTTTTGATTTGTGATATCGTCATTCATTTGGAGAATTTTCTTTTGCTACTTTTCAAGCCAATGAAATTATAGAAGATCATAGTCAAGTTGTTTTCTTTTCAAGCCAATGAAATTATAGAAGATCATAGTCAAGTTGTTTTATTGGTGTTCATGATGGTCATGGTAGTCCTGAAGCTTCTAGATTTGTTCGAGATCACCTCTTTCTTCATTGTATGAGTTACTCTAATTTAATTGTTCTTGTTGCGATTCTCCAATGATAACTTTGAAATTGATTAATGCTACTATTTTTTGCATTGATTTGAAGTAAAACCTATATATTGTCTACAGTGCTATTAACGGTGTGATATAATTAATTGAAATCTAACTTAGAGTTTTTAGCTTGATTGTTTTGTAGGGCTCCTACCTTGATTGGTTTTGGTTTTTTTAGAAAAGGGATTAATGAAGAAGAATACTACTAAAAATGGTAATAGTCATCATTATAGTCAACCAGCGACGGATCCAGGATTTTGTGCTTGGGTGGGCTATTTTTTTTTTTTGTACACCCTGATTGTACTAGTCTAAATACCTGAAAATTATTTACAATGAGAAATACGCTACACGCTACTTAATAATATTTTAAATTGCGCAAACAACGTGTATATTAAAATTAGTATTATTATATGAAATTAGTAGAAGGTCACAGAAATTTTTAAATGTTACTCCCTCCGTCCCAGTCTTAGATGACCTAGTTGAAGTTTGCACAATTCTTAAGGCAATGAATGAAATGAGTGTTTTTAATTATTTTTTTACAACTATACCCTTATGGATAATAATTTGTAAAATTTAGAAATCATTTATCTCTCAAACTATGCCATAGATTTTCGTAAATTTTGTACCATTGAAAATCATTTTAAAACACCTACGTAATAAGTATAACATGAATATCAAATTATACATATTTCTTATGATACCGATAATCAATCAAAAGGGTAGTTTTAGAGATATCCCCTTGATTAGTGAAATAGGTCAACTAATGATGGGACAAGATCTTAGACCAAGTAGGACATCTAATGGTGGGACGGAGGAAGTATTTCTATATATTTGTATGGTTTTCAAATCGCATCAGGACATTTAAACATCAATTTTTGTTATTGTTTGCAAAAAAGAAAAAAATGAGATGGGAAGAAAACATCATGTTAACATATATTTTTGATATTGGGCTAATTTTTAGTTTATACATGGGCCAAATTTGGGTAAATATTTGGAAACAACATGACCTAAATTGATCGGGTTGTGGTGGAGTGGGGTAAGTTCCATTGTTGACTCTAATTTCTAAGTACTAACCTAAACATAAAATGACAAACTTTAAAAGAATTAATCAAAATCATAATAAATTATGTGAATATGTCGTACTAATGGGCTAATTAGAAATTTTATCCTGGGCTAATCAATAATTTTTGAATAATTAGGCTTGCCTAAGCAAGCTTTTCCAAACTTTGGGGGGTGCTGTAGCCCACCTAAGCCACCACCACATCCGTCACTGTAGTCAACTTGACTATTATAGGTGGTACTTAGGAAAAATCAAAATTTAAAAGTGAGTAGATTTTAGAAATTGTGAAGAGGATGTGAAATAGGAAAAATGGGGATAGGAAATAGGAAAAACCTTACTTAAAAACGGTTGTCTGGCAGTTTTTTCATTTTCCTGATGGGCCCAAAAATAGCCCTCCGCTAATCTCCAAAAACTATGTGACCCGTCTACACGTGAGAGGACGGTTTTTATATAGTTTTTTTCCTTCAGAACCACTGGTAATTTTTTTTTTATCATTGTGTGTACTGTTGGAGTCCATACAAGTTTCTTAGGAAAATGAGCTTCTGTTAAAAATTCAATTACCATGTCGTGTGTCAGTGAGTCGACCAAAATGCAGATAAATATTCGTGACGCATATAACGACTTGACTCCAAGTTAAGTCTTCTGATAAGAAAAAACAAACAAAAAAGAAATGACACCATATAACACCGTCTCATGGGACTTGGTTAACTATCACCCGAAATCTAAAATGATTCTCCAATATGTTCAAAATGATTCTTAGAGGAAACATTGATTCTGCTGCTTTATTAGCGCAATTCTTATGTAGCAAAATTTCATCCACAAGTCTGTGATGGTCCACAAAATATGAAAAAACAAATGCTACTATGGGACGAAAAACACTCCACAGATTAATAAGGTCTAGTAGGTACTCCACAGATTTGAAGAGGACAATTGGAGTATCCATCCAGACATTGAATGACCGAAAAGAAAAACACTCCACAAATCTAATAGGTTCTGTCCGGAAACGTTCACTAACATTTCTTCCTTCTTCTAAATCCTTTTCCCATGCTTTCCATTGGTCAACAACCTCTCGTTGGTCAAACCAATCGCCCATATCATTGAGACAGGAGAGTTATGTGGCCATAATGCGTGATCCTTTTACTAAGAAGGAAGTCAGACATCTGAATGGTCGTGAGTGTCTGCGTATCATAAAGAAGCAATAGAAGAATCCCATACATAAGGGGGCGCCTTTATTACGATAAATGTGGAGTATTCATCCAGACATTGAATGACTGGATAGGATTCAGGGTTCCATAAGGTCACTCAATGGCCGAATGGCTATCTATTTATTTATTTTCTTCGTCCGATCACTCAATGACCAGACGTAACAACTTTTTTTTTCTAATATAAAAACAAAAACATTTTCTTTTTACCCGGATGATAACCATTTTTTTTAAATATTAAAAGATATTGTGGGTCCAGATTTGTGGATATCTATCTGGATTTTCCATAGTGGAAAATATATCTACAAGTTTCTAATCTTCCTTATTTATAAGAATTATCCTTAACATGTGGATGTTTATCCATCCATACCATATAGGAGTTTCCCTTAGTTGATACTAATGTAATGCTGGTGTCATCTCACGATTGTTAGGTGTCTTTGCTTCAAGTTCTTCTTTTTATTTGACTCGTAAAAAGTCATTTGCAAGTAATAGTTGAAGAAGAAGTACATGCTCTTTTAAGATGCATGGAAATTATGTCTTAACAAAAATCATTCTCTTCTCTCAACGAGGGGGAATTGAATTTAACAACTTTTTTGGCTACAAGGTACACCGGATAGTTTCATCTTCTCATCTTTTCGAACTTTTTTTACTTAACTTGAGTGAGAGAAATGGTCTCATTGCCTCAATCACCAGTTCTACAACCGGTTTGACTAGTCTGGACACCACTTACAATGATCCTAATGGTATTATGAAGGAGAAAGCTGCTCCTGCGAAACCCAACTCTAAATGGATTCCTAAGTCCTCCATAGCCAAGAAGGGACCAAAAGTTAGTCACAAGAATGACTCTCAAACATCAATTGTTGGTGACAATAATTACAAGAGTCTTCTTGAAAGACTAAAGAAAGACATTATGTCTGAAATCTCTTGTACTAGTAAAGGTTGTGATAATGACACTCTTCATCACAAGTCAAAGAAGAAAAACAAGAGATGGAACAAGAGAAAACAAACCAAGCAAGAGGTCAAGAATGATGATGAAAGAAATCAAAAATTGTTTTCATGCATAGTATCTTGTAGCCAAAAGTTGTTCCTCTGATTTGCATATGCATGACACAGCTGCAGGGGCTACATTGCCAAAAATTGTTTTCTGCAATCCATGCCTAGGTTACATCATGATGTTTCCTCTTGTAGCTAAGAGGTCAAGAATGATGATGAAAGAAATCAAAAATTGTTCCTCTGATTTGCATATGCATGACACACCACAGGGCTGGAGGTCAATATTTCACGGTGAAAATGTAGCCATTTCAAATTAATGGTTCAATGCCAGACATACAACAAAGACACATTTCAAACTTTTCAATGGGCTTTCAGGCAACTATGCAATGTGCAACTCGGGGGAACAAGGGATTAAATGTTGCTCAGATATGGCTCAACATGGTCACACAGGGTCAGATGAAGTCAGCTATCTCAGTTGGTATCACTAGGGCTAATTGGTTTTCACAGGTTATGCTCAGGTTTTGCTCAAACTCACAGCTTCAGGGGCTGGAGTTAAGCACAGGGCAAATGGGAGCTAAGGTTTCACAGTGAAAATCTGCACTATTTCACCCTAGTGCACAGGTTACACAAAAGCATACGTTTCAAATTTTCAAAAATTGCTCAAGTGACTCAGAGATGTTCAAGCAACTAGTTTAATAGACAATTAGAGATGGTTGCTTAGCAGGGTAGCTACTTTGTCATGCAAGGGCAATACAGGTGGTTATACTGTGATGCTCAGGCAAATTTCAGTGATGCACAGATTAGTAGCAAGTTTGGCTAACCTCAAATTCACAGCTCAAGCACAAATGTGACAGGGCAGCGGTTGTAGCCACATGGCTATGTTGTTCTGCTCCTTGTCTTCCCTTCCTTTGGCTTTTGTAGCATGCACCTGTGAGCTCAAATGAGAATTTCAGTCCTCAGAAATGTGCATGCAAAGTCAGGAATTTTGGAGCGAGATAATTGCTTATCACTGATGGTTACGACTAGAATTACAAGACATATGATATGACCGCACCGAGGTGTTAATCAAGATTTGACTGGCTGGGATTAAGAGTTACAACTAAGATGCAGGTTACTATAAATTGTGAAAGCTACAAAAAGGGCAGTGAGATGATTATACTACCACTACATGTTATGAGATGATTACACTAAGCTACTCTACATGGCAGCGATGCAGAACTTAATAAAAAGAAATGAAAGAATGCAGTTCAAGTAGCACCTATCACTACAGCAGATTGCTAGCACGAGATGATGATTTTAGCAAGTAATCACGGGGATTTGCAATGTAGGCGAGTAGTGACCGCTCAAGCGAGCAGACTTGAGCTCGAGGCTAGGCCATATGCTAAATGAGATGCACGCGATGAGGTGCGGCTAATAAGAAACACTAAGAGAAGTGCAAGAATGCAAGTGTGCAATTGAGATAGATTAACTAAAATGCAATGATAAAGTTAACAATATGCAATAGAAGATGCAGAGAAAGAAAACTACAGCTAAGTTAAACTAATAAAGGATTAAAACAATAATTCAAAGCAATTATGCACAGGGTGAACTGAAATTCAGTGAAGAAAACTAGTAATAAACAAAGAACACTACCAAATCCCGCAAGAATTCGGCGCCAAAAACTTGGTAGGCTGGGAAAGAAGTCTTGCCTACGTGTAATACTACAAGTGCACATCACTTTGTTGGAGGTGTGGCAAAAACGGGTCGATCCACGGGAAATGGGGTGTTGTGTAGTTGATCTAAGGGCTTCCTAACTGATTTATAGAGAAGTAACACAGTTGTGGTTTTGTCGATACGACTAACTGGAATTGTTGTTGTAAACTAAGGCAACAAATGAGATTATGAACATAATTGAAGAGCACTAGGTAGTGAATCCACCACCGATCCTATGCTAAGGAAATTCTAGTCAAATTATATTCTTGATTCATTCCGGGAAGAATACCATGGAAAATTTATTGGCTACTCTCACACACTCCCCTAGTATTAGATGTCTTCTTCAAGACACCTAATCACCGGTTCATGTGCTCAAATAGCTAATTCAATCTTTCTAAAACAATGAAGCATAACAAGAACAATAAAAAGATAGTTACTAACTTAGCATGCAATCAAGGGTTTCATCCCAACCCAGTTATTGAATTAGAACATCAACAAAGTAAGTAAAACAAAATTAATTCTAGCTTGGTGCATCACTAATCCAGGCATGAGTTTTTACACTCAATTCTCAACCCTATTTATACAAAGTTCTCCTCTAACACTCAACTTGAAATTAAATGCAAACCCCCTCCGGAATGTAGCCAAAAGTTCTTGGAGGAAACATCATCTTTGTGTAGCCAATGTAGCCAATGTAGCTAATCCGGGCATGAGTTTTTACACTCAATTCTCCATGTCATAATCATCATTATCCAAAAGCTTTGTTCATGCATATGCAAATCAGAGGAAACATCATGTTGTAACCTAGGCATGGAATCAGACACGTCAAAATTGTTTTCATGCATAGTATCATTGGTGTTGACAAGAAATTCAGCATTCCCCAAGTCACAAACAAGTGGTATAGCATGCTCATTTTCAGTGAATAATTGTACAGGCCCCAATTCAGCATCACATGTATGAATATTAGAAGAATCATCATTCATAGGGTTCACGAAGAGAAGCTTAATGTCTCCGAACCCAAAGGTTCTATTACATTTTCAAAGCATGCAATGCTCTTCTAACATATCATAGTCATCATCCGAGTAATATGCATACTCATCCCTATTAATGCCTTTGGTGTTTTCAAATCAACTCATTTTCCTCTAGGTGAGGTTCATATTCAACATTAGTGGGTTGACTATGGGCATACTTTCTTTCTACATTTTGTAGATGATTGAGATTCATCCTTAAGAACATGTTAAGCTGTTCAACTGAAGGGGAGTTTTCACTAGTGGGTACCCTTGTTTCATAATAATATTCATTGCATGGTTGTGCACAAGGTTCACTACACAAGGGAAACTCAGACATGTTGCTATAAGGATGATCATGCGATGCTTTCCATTCAAGAATAGCATTGTTTTGTTCTATGAGTTTGATATTCTCCATTATCGACTGCATGCAAGGGTTCATTGGGGGATAGCATTGTTCAACCTCCCATGGCGGTTGATGACACATGTGATCATAATGATTATAGGGTGTGTGTATTCAAGGTCAGGGCCCTGAGAAGGTTCATAGTACTCCCTAAAGTCATTGACATCATGGTCTGTGGGGGGTTCATATTGTGAGGCATGCCCATAAGCAATTTCTCTGATGGATTTGTTTTCATCCCCAGTTGCAGACCAAAATCCTGACATGATCTAGCAACTCAATTTGAACTCAAAAAGAAACAACCATAGCCTAGCACACATCAAGCATGTATAACACATACATCCAATCATATCAACACAAAGAAAAAAATGATACAAGAAAATGGAACCCCATTTTTAGATTTAAGCACACAGGAGTGCTTGGTGTTGCTTTACAAATGTGCAGCCCGGTTATGTGCGAGACAAGGTTGTGTGGGCTTGATTTGTGCAGAGCCCGGTTCGTATGCACATGCACAAATTTCCGGTGGTAATGCAAAGCCCCGGTTACGTGGGCTTGCCTATGAACAGCCGGTTTATGTGCAACCGCACAGCCCGGTGGCTATGCAAAGCCCAGTGGACTGGGTTCCAGCCGATTTGTTGAGGTTTCGGCCCTAGTCGGGCCAAGCACGATTATGTTGCACGGGTTGTGCGGAGATCGGGTTATGCACGGCACGAGAGAAACACAAAACTCTCAAAAATGGCATAGACCGGGCAGGGCACAGCCGGGTAATGTGCGGCTCGGCGCACAAGTAATCACACACAAATTCTAGCACACAAGGGAGCTGGATCTTTGTTTTTAGGAGAGACACAAAGATGACTTATGGACTGCCAGTTTAGCGGGTGCACAAGAAAATCAATAAAAAATGTGTGAGGTGCACGATTGCGGGTAAAGGGATGTGCTCACTCAAGGTGAAGCATGTCTGGGTTGTGTGTTTGAAAATCAACAAGCTAAATGCTAATCACAAATCCTCGCTACTCAACAACTCACCACATATCACAAGATCACACACAGTTGCGTAAGATGATGCTAACACAAGAAATGTCAACCGGGGTGCGCTGACCTCAGTTGTTAGAGATCAAGTACACGGAGTGCGAGATATTAGCAGGGTATATAAACTTCACAAGATTCACGGGTTAATCAAAAATAGAGTATAATTGAGTTCAAAGACATTTCATATATGAACTTCACAGCACGTAGCAAAATGAATCAAAGCAAATAATCAATGCTAGCACTCAGTAACATGCTCAAAGTGTCAACACAATCAAGTGGTACCCAAGTTCTCGGAGATGTATGCACAAAAATTGCGGGCGGATGGTCACAGGTAAGCTCGGGGTTGACAGAGTCAACTAGGTCAGCTTGATATCACCGAGTTTGCAAAGCAAATTTTTGTTATCCAAGTGGTAGCTCAAACTCACAACTGCAGGGCTGGAGGTCAATATTTCCCGCTGTGAAAATGTAGCCAGATTCAGCCAATGGTTCAATGCACAGATTACACAACAAAGACACATTTCAGCTTTTCAATGGGCTTTCAGGCAACTATGCAATGTGCAACTCAGGGGAACAAGGGATTAAATGTTGCTCATATATGGCTCAACATGGTCACACAGGGTCAGATGAAGTCAGCTATCTCAGTTGGTATCACTAGGGCTAATTGGTTTTCACAGGTTATGCTCGGGGTTTGCTCAAACTCACAGCTTCAGGGGCTGGAGTTAAGCACGTGGGCAGATGGGAGCTAAGGTTTCACAGTGAAAATATGCACTATTTCACCCTAGTGCACAGGTTACACAAAAGCATACATTTCAAATTTTTAAAAATTTCTCAAGTGACTCAGAGATGTTTAAGCAACTAGTTTAATAGACAATTAGAGATGGTTGCTTAGCAGGGTAGCTACTTTGTCATGCAAGGGCAATACGGTGGTTATACTTGTGATGCTCGAGCAAATTTCTGATGATGCACGATTAGTAGCAAGTTTGGCTAACCTCAAATTCACAGCTCAAGCACAAATGTGACAGTAGCGGTTTGTAGCCACATGGCTATGTTGTTCGCTCCTTGTCTTCCCTTCCTTTGGCTTTTTGTAGCATGCACTGGGTGAGCTCAAATGAGAATTTCAGTCCTCAGAAATGTGCATGAAAAGTCAGGAATTTTGGAGCAGATAATTGCTTATCACTGATGGTTAACAGCTAGAATTACAAGACATATGATATGACTGCACTGAGGTGTTAACTGAAGATTTGGACTGGCTGGGATTAAGAGTTACAACTAAGATGCAGGTTACTATAAATTGTGAAAGCTACAAAAAGGGCAAACAGATGATTATACTACCACTACATGTTATGAGATGATTACACTAAGCTACTTTACATGGCAGCGATGCGTAACTTAATAAAAAGAAATGAAAGAATGCAGTTCAAGTAGCACCTATTACTACAAAGAGATTAAGCTAGCACAGATGATGATTTTAGCAAGTAATCACAGGGATTTGCAATGTAGCTGAGTAGTGACCGCTCAAGTCAGGCAGACTTGAGCTCAGGCTAGGCCATATGCTAAATGAGATGCACAGATGAGGTGCAGCTAATAAGAAACACTAAGAGAAGTGCAAGAATTCAAGTGTGCAATTGAGATAGATTAACTAAAATGCAATGATAAAGTTAACAATATGCAATAGAAGATGCAGAAAAGAAAACTACAGCTAAGTTAAACTAATAAAGGATTAAAAACAATAATTCAAAGCAATTATGCACAGGGGTGAACTGAAATTCAGTGAAGAAAACTAGTAATCAACAGCAACACTACCAAATCCCCCGCAAGAACGGCGCCAAAAACTTGGTAGGTCAAAGAAGTCTTGCCTACGTGTAATACTGCAAGTGCACAGTGCCTGTTGGAGGCGTGGCAAGTACAGGTCGATCCACAGGGAAATGGGGTGTTGTGTAGTTGATCTAAGGGCTTCCTAACTGATTTATAGAGAAGTAACACAGTTGTGGTTTTGTCGATACGACTAACTGGAATTGTTGTTGTAAACTAAGGCAACAAATGAGATTGTGAACAGAATTGAAGAGCACTAGGGCAGTGAATCCACCATCTGATCCTATGCTAAGGAAATTCCTAGTCAAATTATATTCTTGATTCATTCCAGGGAATAATACCATGGAAAATGTATTGGCTACTCTCACACACTCCCCCTAGTATTAGATGTCTTCTTACAGTACACCTAATCACAGGTTCATGTGCTCAAATAGCTAATTCAATCTTTCTAAAACAATGAAGCATAACAAGAACAATAAAAAGATAGTGACTAACTTAGCATGCAATCAAGGGTTTCATCCCAACCCCAGTTATTGAATTAGAACATCAACAAAGTAAGTAAAACACAAATTAATTCTAGCTTGGTGCACTGGCTAATCCAGGCATGAGTTTTTACACTCAATTCTCAACCCTATTTATACTAAGTTCTCCTCTAACACTCAACTTGGAAATTAAATGCAAACCCACTCACCATCACTCCCCGAAATGGTTGTCTCCTCCGCCAATTCGCGCTCACGAAAGCCATGAGTGAGCTGTAGGAGAAAACCCTAGTTCCAACCATCTCAACCCTAGCTTCTAGGGTATGGGAGAAGCTAAAGATGGAGATGGGTCAACTAGGGGTGCGGAGTGGGCGACTATGGTGGTCATTGCGATTCTTTGTCGTAGGAAGGAGATGGAGGTGGTGATGTTGGTCTTCCCCTGGTATGGTCGGGGGAAGGGGAAGGATATGGGTTCTCTAGAGTTGTTGGGGAGAAAAGAAAGAGAAGAGAAATTAGGTTTTGGTCGATGGGTGTAGGTGTAGGTGGATGTGGTGTGGGGCGGATGTAGCGAGGGTCGATGGGAAGGTTGGAGCAACCGTAGGATTTAGGGGAGATCGATGCGAGGGCCGATGCGGCCGTAGGATGTAGATGGGTGAAATCTAACGGCTCAAATGGTGCGGGCTTGGATCCGGGTCTTGGGTCTTGGACTGCTCAAGCCCATATCTTGTAAATGGGTTGCTCCTTGTTGGGTTGCAACTGATGCGCGCGCAGGCTTTGGCTTTCTGCTCCATAGACTCTTGCCTCCAATTTTCTGCTCTTTTGGCTCCTCAATTTCTCCGAGCTTTATTTACTACCTAAAAACACAAAATTAATTAGTACAAATATTTATTATTGAAAACAAAGAAAATACAGAATCTGGGATAATATCTGATTTATGAGCACAAAAGATGAGTTAAATGCCAATAAAAAGGTGTAGAAATATGCAATATTTGGCACTCATCAATAGTTCTTGGTTTACATAGCCTGTGCTTAATTTCTTTTACCTTATTGCTATGTATGTTTATGGGATGTTTGATTTCGATTTTACTACCTTAATATTCGATCTCATATTGTGAACCCTCATGGTTTGGGTGACTTTTTGATTTAGCGGGATTAAGTTCTAGCCCTTGTAGGTTGGCTTTATCAAAGGATTATGAGGGGTTCTAATAGAAACAATATGTGAAAAAGTCACAATACGTTGAATCGGTTTTGGTTTAGCATAAAAGCATATGTGTTTCAACGGTTTTCAACTTTTTCTTGCAATTGTTAAAACCGGTTTTCAACCTTTCTCTGGTAAAGGTTGAGGTGTGTTGTTATTCTTTTGTTCATGCATAAGGATGACAACATGGTGACATTTCAATATCAATTCACCCTGGACGAAGATGCAATCATATTGGAGAAGTGGATGCGAAATTTGAGGTAACAATCTTGTTAGTTAATTGTTTTCCTGTTTAAGAAAAGCCTGAGTTTATATATATTATATATATTTGTTGCTTTTGCTTAACAAAATTTCGGTTCAATTGATATTTATTCCATGATGTGTGTGTGGATGTGTGTTTCAATTGGTTCCGGTTAAGAAAAACTATTTTTATCTTGCTTTATTGTGTGGTATCAATCGTTTAGGCTTACAAAATTACGGTGCAATTGCGATGCTTATAATGTCTATGTTGATTCAATTGCTTCCGGTTGAGGTGAATAATTATGCAAGTTGATTTATTTTGGTTTGTATGAATTATTTATGGCTTAACGAAATAATATGCGTACGGGATGAGTTGTTTAGTCCAATTCGATTCTGGATAAGATAAACTAAGTTAATTCTGATCTTAGTTAGACTTATGGAAGTGAGGTTTCGGTTATTCAAGTCTAATCGAATGCCTAAACAAGAAATGCTAGTTAACTAACCTAGTACTTGTCTTGTTTAAAATTGAAAGGTCTAACTTTATGGATAATAAGAACCTGATGAGAAAAATGGGGTTTATCTTTATTTTGGTCTTATCGAATTAAGCGCTTGTTTTTGAACAATCGGTTTAGCAAAAGGGACTAATATGCTTAGTTGTTTTTGGTTTGCTAAACTAAATTGGTAACATATCAAAATAAGACTACTTGTAGTTTCGGTTTTGATATTGGTTATCAGAACATGATGTGTGGAACCCTCGTGCCTAACTCTACAGGTTTGCAAGTCTATTCTGAGATTTGTAATATTCTTTTCGTGTTTTCCTTTATTTTTTCGTTTCTTTGTCATTTTTGTGACAAAAAGGAGGAGAAATATATGGAGTAAATAGGTGATGCTGGCATTGATATTTATATTGATTGGCATCGCTAGGGAAAAGAACAATTGTACTTGAATGTTTTTATCTAACGAAAGAGTGAAAGCACAGACTAAGGGGGAGTAACATGTCATATGATTGGTATAACAAAGATGTGCGGATTGAATATCTACCTGTTGATGATGGATTTTCATTTAAGGCTGAAATTGTAAAAGCCAAAATTATGCGCTAACATCTTGCAAAAGATAAAGCCATTAATGAGTGATGAATACTTCTTCACTTTACTAATTCACCTAGAATGGAGCATGTGGCAACAATCCTAGTATTATGTGAATTAAATACACAAATTCATCCAGGTTGGAGCATGTGGCAACAATCCCATATACCCCGCGAATTTACAAACATTATTAATTAATGCATGACTAGCCTTGTATTTCCCCCGTACTCATTACTCTGAGGCATGACGACCGAGTGTTGTTCTCGCAGAGCAACACGAACCTCCAAGCATTAATAATGAAGCATGTACGAAATACCCGCACAGGCTACAACTCTCGGTGTGTTATACTAGCACGATTGAGCATACATCTCTCGGTGTGTTATACTAGCCCGATTGAGCATATTTGAATATGGACTGACCATATCAATCTCAGAAACGATCACGACCATCCAACTTCACCAAAGATGATTGGATGGCTTAGATTGAA
Organism: Papaver armeniacum; assembly: GCA_023531295.1. NCBI lineage: Eukaryota > Viridiplantae > Streptophyta > Magnoliopsida > Ranunculales > Papaveraceae > Papaver > Papaver armeniacum. The sequence goes on along the minus strand of JAJJWW010008633.1, from coordinate 81,880 downwards.
TCCATGACCCCAGCGGTATTGGAATATTCACCATCGACCCAACGCGGGCCCCACATGGTCGGCCTCCCCAAAACGGTGGAATAGCTTTCTAAACCGTCCAAACCAAATCAGTATGGACGAAAAAACCTAAATTAGGGTTTGCGACACATTACATGTGTTGCAAAACAGTCTCAACCATCCATCTTCGCAGGCATAGATGGAGGGCGTAGATGTAGATTCAAAAGGCCTAGAGCATGTCAACACAAACACCGTGGGCCCGCCTACATACATGACCGATCGGTCAGGACCAAATATAGTTGGTCGTTCCGGTTCGTGCATCCAAACAAAGCATGACGTACGAGACGGTGAAACCCTAATTAGGGTTTGAACATCACGAAGCGCCAATTTTCTCCTCGCACGAATGAAGGGTCCAGATTAGACTAAAGCGAGGTCCCGGTGCGCATCAACATGACCACCGTGGACCCATCTATTTCCACACTCGATCGGCCAAGGCATACCATGCCTGGTTATTCCACACACCCAAACTAGCGTGGTCACACCTCCCAATCACGAATCGATCTCGACCACTCAACTTCAGGACAAATTGAGTGGCTTAGATCACGTTTCCATGGGACAATGAGGTATAGGCGTGAACACCAGCCTACCACCTACACGCCCGGACTAATCGGACAAGACCGACCGAGCTTGGTCGTCTTGGAACGCGCGACCGAAATTGGCATGATGCGCGGCTTTTGCGGCACCAGATTTCGTTGCAAATTGATCTTGACCACTCAACTTCGCCTGGACAAATTGAGTGGCCCCGGATCAAACTTTCACGAGTCGATGAGGTATGGGCGCCTACACCGTCATGTCGTCTACACACATGCACGATCGGCCCTGCCAAAATTGTATCCCAAGCTTGGATTCGGCCAAGCTAAAGAGTGATGCTTGCGCACCTCTTCAAAAAAACCTAATTCCATTAACGGTCGCAGATGAGTGTCTCAAAGATCATCTCGTCCGTCCAACTTCACCGGCTTGGTTATACAACCCTCAGTCGGGAGTTATTTGGTCGGTGAGGCGTCATGGTGATCACCACCCGTCACTCTACCACACCATGATGCGACTACGCATAAAATACACATGATACTTTACAAGTATCGACTTCCTAAATAACTTAGTTATTTAATCTAGCATTACATGCTACTTGGGTCCCACGATCCACACACTCGAAACATCAATCATGTCACAAACTAGGGGATACATACTTTGGGGTATTGGTCCGGTGGTTTACAACGTGCGCGGTGCAACGCGCCATCACAAGAACGTGTCGGGGAAGTCATGGGACAGTTAGAGATGACATGAGAAGTGGGCGAGACTGGTCGTGTAACACTAACACACAACTCCACTACTCCATCACTCCACTTCCTCCACTTCTAACGAGAGACGTGAATAAGGCTCAAATGACTTGTATAAATAGGTTCTCCTCCCTATTTCCAAAAAACAAGGCAAGTCAAGACAACAGAGGCAAGTGTTGATACAATCGTATTCAAACACCGGAACTGATAGCTTACATCCTGCAAGCCATTCCAGCTTTCTGATACAAGTCATACATAGCCAACACCTTCACAATCTCAACACCTTCTTCGCTTCCCTCCCTAAGATCAACCCCATCTCCTTCACTTTGTAACCGAAACAAGTCTGGAACGACCATTTCTTGGTTTAGGCCGGATTTGCACAGATTGATTTCTCGAATCTACAAGCACTCCCATGTAGTGCATTTGTTTAAGGTTTAGACTCATTTCTCATCCACACACCCCAAATTACCAAAACCGGCAGAAATAGTTTTCACCCATAAACAATTGGCAAACACAGTGGGAGGTTAATCTCTCGGTTGTAAAGTCAAAATCCGATTTAATTTTATCAATTTCAAAAAGGGTAGATCTTAGGACCAATTCAATCATCGATCCATTTCAAGATGGTAGAACTTAGGTCTGGATCAGCAATCAATTCTGATGGAGCTAATGTGGATAACATTCCCGGTGTCGATGTACTTGTCAGTGGAGCTACCGTGGTTAATACATCTTATGGAGCCGTCACTTCTACCACCAGTGCCAGCGTATCGGAGATATTCCAAAGAAGTGTAACACCTCCCATCACACGAGCCGGAGCGGCGCAAATCCCGCCATCTCATCAAGAGTAAAACCTCTCGTAGTCACTGTAGCAACAACTTCCACTCCTTTATCGGGATGAGGAGCCGGAGGGACGAGAGGAGGACCATCTCCCATTACCATTGCACTCTTGATGGAGAAGCAGGAAGTTCTTGCTAAGACTCAAACGGATATGGCGCAACTCATAAAGAGGTACTCATTTTTCTTAAGACATTAACTGATCGATTGCCACAAGAGCCGCGACATCCCCTGGAGCAAAAAAGTAACGCATTCAACGCACCGGAGAAGGTACTTCAAATGCGCGGACCTCCATGGACTCGATCAAAGAAGCGACATCGAGATATGAGCGGTCCCGTCATGGAGACTCCTACACTGGGGACCGATCTCACAACGATCCTCGCAAGTCAATAGTTTCACTATGAACCGGAGGCCGGTAGATTGGGGAAGCGGTTTCTCTAGTGGAAAGTTTATGCGAACTTTCACACCTATCGAAGAATCGGCGCGGAGACGTTTTGCCGCAATCAACCGAGAGGAAGGTCACGACCACCGCCCTGCCCTACATGTCACCGCACGCATCAAGGATTCAGATTTCAAGACGGCCCTTATATACATTGGAGCTTATTCGAATGTGATTACTCTCAAGACTCTCAGGACATCCAAGGTTCTCCCGGAAAGGTCATACGGAAGCCTACCACAATGACGGACTTCGAGGGAAACCAAACCAAAGACATACTGGAGAAGCTCACGGAAAAGAATCGACAAGTTCGTTGCGTCCCACTCCCTACGTGGGCGTCAATTCAGAAAAAGACCTAGCTTGCATCATTGAGGGATAAAACCCACGATGCATCTTTGCTGACGAAGCATTCTTCTCCATCCTGTGAAGCCACGACCCACGTTCACACGAAGAGGGAACGAACTTTTGTGGCAAGTCGTGACCAGAAAGGGAAAAAGTATACCGACACTGCCATTATCAATTAGCGGGGAGACTGTTACCCAGTCTCTCCACCCAATGGAATGCTACAACAGCAACGAACCACAAAAACAAGTGCTAGATGCTCCACAACAGCTGCAAGATGGCACCAACTCCAAAACTGATGAGATTGAAACCGTTGAGGAATCTCCTAGGCCTATATCCATCAGCTCAACCTTGTGTACGGATAAACGCACGAAGCTCGTGGAACTTCTCAAAGAGTACCAGGACATATTCGCTTGGAGATATGAAGAAATACCGGATTTAGATGAAAATTGGTCACCCATCATCTACATGTCATGCCTGGATCCAAGTTGGTTAAACAGTTATAGTTTAGACACGAGGAAAATGGATAGATCAGGTGCTGCATAGACTTCAGAGACTTGAACAGGTGTTGCTCCAAAAAACGATCCTCCTCTACCTAACATCGACATATTAGTAGATGCAACCAAATGGACACAAGATGTTCTACTCCATGGATGGATGTAGCGGATACAACCGGATAAGGATGTACGAGCATGATGCAAGTAAGATAGCTTTTTGAACTCCTCTCGGAAATTTTTATTATACCATACGCCATTTGGTTTAAAGAATGCCGGTGCAACGTATCAAGGGAGCAGCCTCAAGAAGATAACGATGTCCACGCATCATATCGAGCAAGATCCTCGGGCGAGTCACTCTATCGACAAAGTGGTCGAACAAGATCCGGGCGAGTCACTTTATCGCACAAAGTGGTGCATGTCTCTCATGCTATGTTGGAGAATCCGCGCTTTTGTGCATCCTCCGAGCTGTTGAACGCTCATCTACAACAACATATGACCTAATAGAAAGAACCAGGCTCTGCCCGTGTGAAGAGCCTCATGATGTTTGTAGGGGCATATATCTCACCAACAAAGTATACAACCTTCACCTTCTCAGAAGTGTAAGCGCTTCAATCAAGCAAAGAAGAGGAAAACCACCAAGATACAACATCCTGCGTGTTCGTCAACTCTAACTCCCGGTACCACATGCACGACTCCCACAATGATGAAACAATGTCCAAGATATTCCATATCCGGCTCGACAACAACCACTACGAACAAACCATGTAAACCACGCTTGGGATCGAGGCTCGGCATGAAGTTCCTTCACCGTCGATCAAGGAATTCTTCAACATGAGAGAGATGGTCAGTCAAGAAGCATGGAATTCGCAAGGGTAAATCGAATCAAGAGGGAAACACTTCAACGCCCCCTCTAGCGAAGGCCGATTTAATGGTCTATTCAAGAGCCGCCTCAATGCTCTCTCCCGGACCCACGTTCGCCTTAATCCTTCTTCAACACTCTCTCTAGGATCCACCTCAACGTTCACACCGTAAACTACTTTAACATCCTCTCGAGCCGTTTCAACACTCAAGCCGCATCAATAATCTGCGCTCTTGGTCAAGTTATCTTTGATGTACTCATTGCTCAACATACGTCTCATCCATCCTTCATGAGGGCCCGGCGGAGAATGAAAACCTTGAAGTTGATAGGAGAAGGGTTATCTTGTGGAACGGATATTTTCATATAGTTGAAAGGGCGCGGTGGACAACTCATCATCAATGTTCGGCATATCTTTGAAGTCACAACACCTCCCGACTTGGCACCAGACATTATCCCCGAAGACATCTCAACAGGAGTTCTTTTCTTCATTCTACAATAAAAGACATGAGTCAAGACTTGTATAAAAAACGTGAGATGTGTAGTCATGATAGGGTGTAGAATACATCCTATTTACTATCTATTGTTTATGCTTTCTTTACTATTTTTCTTGTAAATTATGTATTTTACGTTTGTTTTGAGTTTTATAGCTACTTTGGAGTCACACGGAGGAAAAGAGGAAGAAATCACCCAAATTGAGCCAAAAGGGCTAAAAGGTCATTTTACAGGCGATTGATATATGGAGCTCAGTTAATGTTAAGGGGCAACTCTTTTGGGAGGATCACTACACACAGGTCAGTCAAGGTTAAGGGGGCTGGAAACTTGGCTAGCCCTTATCAAAGCGACCATCTGATATAGGCACCCATCAGGGGTGGTTCTTACGTTGGGCATCTTAATCCCAAATCATTACACAAACCCTAAGAATTCACTCGTTCTTCTCCACACCTGAACCGAGAGAGAAGAGCAGCCATGGTCGCCGGGCCAGAGATCGAGAGAAATCGAGAGAGTAAAAGATAAAGATGGGTCTGACCGAGAGAAGTAGAATCGACGATGAATTAAAACTGAGATTTGTTGTTGAAGCTTGATGAGATGAGATCTGTGAATCGAAAGAAGAAGACGAATTCGATATGAGTATGGGCTGTAATTGGTAGGCCTCGAAGGGTGTATATATATTGGCCTACGGTGATACCGCAAGTGCACGGTGTCTTCAATGAAGACAGTGGCAAATACGGGTCGATCCACAGAGACGAGGGGTGCTTTCAATGATCTATGGCTATGCTAAACTGAGTTTCCTAACAAGTAATAAGTGACAGAGTGTAACATAATTGTTGTTTTGCCGATACTACGAAGTAGAATGTAGTGATCCTAAGCTAAGGCAAACAAAGAAAAGTAAATTGTAACAAAAAGGGAGCTCTAGGGTGTCGAATCCACCACCCGACCTCGGCTAAGACCGTTCAATTTTTGATACTGTTTTTCCCTTGTAATGGCAAGTCCATGCCATTTCCGTGGTCTCAATGAAAGGGTTATTATCAACCAAAAAGCAGTTAACTAATCCCTAGTATTAGTTGTCTTGTCATAGTACAACTAATCACAGATCATGTTTACTACTTAGATGATTCAACCTAACTTAAAATGGGTACTCTAATCACAATTAAAGCATCTCTCCCAAGCACTAGTTGTCTTCTCAGGGCACAACTAGTCCGAGGATTAATAGTATTTAAATGAAGCATGAATTGCACACATATTACACAAGAAGAACTGACTACAAAGCATACATGGCATGCTTTGTGAAAGTAAAGTGCAAATGTGTTAAGATTATGTATACCCCAAACAATAAAGCACAACAAAAACAGATATCGTAACATGAGCAATTCTTAGCAAAAGGTTATGGGTTTCTATCCCGAACCACCTAGCAGAATTAAACTAAAACATGATGAAATAACAAAATACACAAAATTAAATCTAAAGTGACTGCTCTGGCTAATCCAGGCGTATCTAAAATCATCTTCCACAGCTTCTATTTATACATGCAACCAAAATACCTAACCCTAATTCTCAAAATCGAAATTAAAGATAAAATAAATCAAACAACTCGCACCCATACTGAAACGCTCGCTTCCCTTGTCACTTCGTGCTCGAACTCTATTGCTTTGATTTTTTCCCAACCGTGATGAAACCCTAGCCTAATCTTCTCTATCTCGACCTTAGCTCCTAGGGTAGAAGCTAAGACAGAGCTAGAGATTATTTGGGAGGATGGCGAGGCGGCTGTGGTAGGAGGTAGCTATGGAGGTGACAGAGATGGAGGTGGTCTGGAGATGGGTTTTGCGTAAGGAGAAGAGTTTGCGGAGGTGAGAGCGACGGGAGAGGGGGAAAGAGAAGATGGAGGAGTAAATGGGTATGGCTCGATGGGTATAGGGTTAGGTCATTTCGCCGTGAAGCATGAGCAGTGAGGGGAGTGATGAGACTGGCCTAGCGAGCGTAGGGATGAGGAGTAGATGATCCGAACTACCGAGATAGAATTGGGAGCAAATGAACTCGATGCTCGTGGAGGCAGCGCGACCGTAGGATGTAGCAGATGTGATCTCAACTACACTGAGTGGACGGGCTCGGATCCGGGTCGTGGGTAGCTCTAGCCCATGTCTTCCTTGTTGGGTTGCAACCGATTCGCGCGTGGGCTTTGGCTATCTCGCTCTATAGATGCTCGATTCCAATTCTTCGCTCTTTTGGCTCCTCAATTTCTCCGAGCTTTATTTATTACCTAAAAACACAAAATTAATTAATACAAATATTTATTCTTGAAAACAAGGAAAACACAGAATATGGGATAATATCTGATTTCTAAGCGCAAAAGATGAGTAAAATTCCAATAAAAAGGTGTATAAATATGCACTATTTGGCACTCATCAAATACCCCCAAACCTGAATTTTACTTGTCCTCAAGTGAAACAGAAATGAAGAAATCCTAACTATACCGTCGCAGTCTCTCGATGCATTTAGCGTATGCACTAAGCCTTTAAACCCCTAGGTGTCCCTAGTGGACGAGTTGTAGTCTCGTGAGGGTTTACTGAGGTGTACCCACAAAACCTTCTCCAACTTCGTAGTGTAAAAGAGTCTCAAGCATCCAAGGAGCTATGAGTATATAGAGTTTCGCATGCTAGTAACAGTTAGAACTATCGAAGAACGCATTCTCATCCTTAAGTGCTTTGAGCGAGAAGTAACCATACCATATGAAAGAATTCGGATTCGATTGTGATCATAAGTCTCAACTTCTCGCCTCACCATTAGGGGTTTTATGATAATTGCACTCAAAAAGATCACTTTTTTAGTCTCTCATGTGTGCAGGCAGGAATAAAGAGAGAAATCCTGCACACGTTGTAGGTAAGAAGGATAACCTTCCGAAATAAAATCGAGACTCCACAGAGGTGTGGACAAAAGAATCTTTTTCTGATGATCTCTAAGGAAGGAAATCAACCATTAGCAAGGGGTGGAGTACTCACTCACTTCTCACCCGATCGGCAATTAATATCACTCTCTCATAAGAACCATAGAAACGTCTTCAATCTTCGGTCTTCGGTCTTCAAATGTTGATGACGAACTTCTAAACTTCACAAAAATTTGACATTTTTTTTTTTTTTAACTTTTTTACACAAATTTCCTTGTTGTTTGGATTTTTCTTTTTGAACTCTTCTTTACCATGGTGGTAGCAAAAAATAAACTACAATTTTTTATTTTTTATTTTATTTTTTTTTACATTACAATAAGTGAAAATAAAAATAAAAATAATGAAACAACTAACTCCATGGACAAAGGACTTTAACACTCACTTTTTTTTTCACAACTTGTATTGTCTTGATTTTATAAATTTTATTAATTCTCATCCTATTTTCTTTTCTTTTCTTTGTTGCACATAAACCTTGGACTATATCAATTTTTCTTTCAATGTTCTGATGATGCTCCGTTTGCTGACGATGATGTGTTTCTATGGGTCTTGCCGATTGAGAGAGAGAGTGATGCTAATCGCAAATCGATATTTAGAAGGAGTTTTCATCTTTAGACGTCACCTCATGATTGACAAAAACTAGCACTCAAGAGATCAAAAGTAGTGCTTTGAAAATGGTGCGAAGTTGGGTAGCTCACCATTCCATTTATCCGTCCACCAGGGGTTCCGAGAGAATTCCTCCCGAATATTCTTAATGCTGACGTGTTCTTGGAACGGGTGAGCCTTCCCTTCTGGCCTATTGGGAGAAACCCAGTGGTAACCGATAAGTATAAGGAATTTTGGAAGAAACAATCGTTGGTTTTCCGAGAATTTTCGGAGAGTGTTGTGACAGATCCCCGTGTGGTGAACCATCTTCTCGATGTCTTGACGAAGCATTTCCGGTTGAAGCCGCTCCTGACCAAACGGACCCGTAGCCGAGGATTGCAGTCCCCAAGTAGGAGAAAGACCCAAGAGGCAAGCATGCGGTCGGGTAGTCCTCAATTCCTCCAATATGCGAGGTATTTAAATCTTTTCCTCTCGATTCTTTCATTTCTCCAAAGTGTAAATTCTTCTAAAAACGATCCTTGCTTGAAATCGGGAAATTTTGAAAGAGAATGTCTTCACAAGGTTGGCGCATTCAAAATGAGAAAGCCGGGTAATGCCGGTCTTCATGCCGAGAAGTCCAGCGATCGACCTTCATCTTTGAGAAGTCCGGCGGTACCGACCTTCTTTGAGAAGTCCGGAGAAACCGCTCCTTTTCCGACCATGACAGATGATGCAAGCTCGGTTGAACAAGGCGCTTCCTTAGTGATCTTGTTGACGGGTCGTGATGGAAATTAGCACCCGAGCGAAATAGATGCCGGAAGGAATATGAGAGACGCAAGTGCACGCTATGGTTGAGACGGCTCCCTTGAGATCCATCCCAAACAGTTCCAATCAATATGGCTATTGTGGTGACCCCTTCCGAAAGGCCTCCCCGCAACCGACAAGGCTCCTCGCGGTTGGTGAATTGTCGGCGATGCAACCCGGGGCTTTGTTCGATCCTCCTTTACCGTCCCTTATCCAGGTCATGTGTTGGTTGGTGGATTCAGCGTGCTTGGTTCGGGTTCAAGAGTTGTACACAGCGATATGGGAGAAGCACGGTCACATTGCAACCACCACGAAACTCAAAAGTCGTCTTGGCGTTGGTCAACCGCGTCCAAGAAGCTTTAGTTTCTATCCCGATGAGCGTCACGACCGGTCGAACAACAGGAGATGATTGAAGATTGGAGGTTCCATCGGGACGTGTTTGCGCAGATGCCTTTGTGCCCCTTGGTTCTTCAAAGGTTTCTCCAAGATTCAGGAGCTCCAAATTACAGGATGAAGTCCCTTCTGTGGACCTGTGTTGCTCGCCAGAAGAAGAGGTTGAGAAGTTGTCTAAGGAACTGGAGCTGAAGCAGGCTGTGCTTCAAAGGATGAAAGTCTCTCTCGCCCAGAAGGACGAGTTGTTGCTGAAGGACTTTCCTTGAAGTATTCATGCTATATACTTGTCTCTTCTTTTAGATGATTTTTCTTTTTGAGTGATAGTGAGGATTTTCTTTGATCTCCGGTTTTGGATTTGATAGGTGATTGGATTGGCTTATTTTGAGATAGTTTTGTGAACAACCTTTTTTGAAAGAGATTATGTTAAATGAAATTTGAATCTTGGTCATGAATGATTGCACATATCACATGAAATTGTATGCAAAAGGGAGGTACGGATGGAAACAAACATGGCGTTGATCACTGAGCCTCTTTCTCCACGTGCGGGATGCCAAGTCCCCAAAGGATTCCAAACTATCTTTCTTGTAAAATTGTTGAGTAAAACTTACTTGATTTCGAAGCCTTACTTGTATCGAACCGGAGTTGCCTTTCTAAGAAAATCCTCCGCACCAATTTCTCAGAGTTATCGATCTGGACCAAGCTTCTCCTGAACAATGCGCTTCAAAGCGTTGCATTCACCGGGTGGGGTGATGAAGGAACCGGTGGTAATGACAGACTGGGTCCATCACTTGATCGGTGGGCGGACGCCATACGGGGTAGCCCCACTTCTCCATTTCGTACCCACGCCTCCGAGAGAGCTCCCGAGAATCTTCTTCATCGGGAAGGGGAAATGTAAGTACGTTGTGTCCGACTTTTCCCGCGTCGGTGGGCGTTGTAACGCCTCGTGGCTTTGACGTGGAACAGGAGATAAAATTTGGAAGATTTGCGAGTGCCATCATATCTGCGGATCGCTCGCCTAGGTAAAGGGATGTGGAAGGTGTCGTGATGTCACTGCTGAGTGATCGGATTGAACGCTCCCATCCTCTGTATTCAGGTATTTCCTGATTGATTTCTCCTTCCTCAAGCGTTTCTTCAGTCGGTTGAAAAGTCGAAGCGGATTGGACAGTCTTCCGGGCTTCAGCAAGAGTTTTGAGATATAAATCCTCTAGGGCTCCATAGGATGCAGTTCCTTTCTTTATCTGGAAGACATTGTAGTACTCCGGACAAGTCTTTTCCCCTGTCTGGACCGTGTTGTCCATCTTTCTTGATTCGTTTTCGACTGCGTGCTCTCTTTGCTTCTCCACTTGTAAAGGTGTGACTCCTGACTAAGGATTCAACGTTTCTTGCACTGTCTGAGTCGATGCCTATCGACCCTCCTTGTAATTGTGCTTTATATCATTCAAAAGGCGAAATATCTCGCTCCGCTTTCCGGTGATACCGGCTTGATTTGCCAAGACATCCTCCAACATTCCAGCTATGCTTCCCATGATACCGAACCAGCCCGTGGTCTCCGAGTGAGGATACATCATGATGAAAATCAAGGATCGAGAATTAAATTTTTTTGCAGCCGATAGATCAATCTCCCACCGTGGTCGCCAATTGTTTATGGGTGAAAACTACTCACCGTAGAATTTGGTAATTTGGGGTGTGGATGAGGAATGAATTTAAACCTTAAACAAATGCACTCACATGGTGAGTGCTTGTAGATTCGAGAGATCAATCTCAGGCAAGTCCGGCCTAAACCAAGAAATGGTCGTTTCAGACTTGTTTCTGGGATACAAAGTGAAGGAGATGGGATTGATCTTAGGGAGGGGAAGCGAAGAAGGTGTTGAGATTGTGAAGGTGTTGGCTTGCTTATGACTTGTAATGTAAGATGAGCAAAGCTTGTTGATGCTGTTGAATCGGGTGTTTGAATACGATTTGTATTAACACTTGGCTTTTCTCGTCTCTTCCGAACTTGTCTTTTTTTTTGAGATAGGGCGGAGAACCTATTTATACAAGTCATTGAGCCTCATTCACGCCTCTCGTGGGAAGTGGAAGAAGTGGAGTGATGGAGTAGTGGAGTTGTGCGGCCACCCGCCTTTCCCACTTCTCCGTTCATCTCTAACCGTCCATGACTTCCTAACACGTTCTTGTGATGGCGCACAGCACGCCGCACGCCGAAACCGCCGACCAATACCCCAGCATGTATCCCCCCTACTTGTGACATGATTGATGTCTCTGGAATGTGTGGATCGTGGATCCATGAAAGATAGCATGTAATCTTTGAATTGAATAACCATGTTATTCGTAAAGTCGATACTTGTGAAGTATCATGTGTATTTTATGTGTATCGCATTATGGTGTGGTAAAGTGATGGGTAATGACGCCTCACTAACCAAATAACTTCCGACCAGGGTTGTATAACCAAGTCAAAAGTTGTACGGATGAGATGATCTTTGAGACACTCATCTCATGGCCCAGCTAATGAATATTAGGTTTTTTTGAAGAGGAGCGCAAGCATGACTCTTCCACTTGGTCAAACCAAGTAATGGAAGAATTTTTGGAGAGGACCGACCGGACGTGTATGTAGATGGTATGCTGGTGTACACGTCCATGTCTTACCGTCCCATGAAGGTGCGATCTAGGCCACTCAATTTAACCGCAAAGTTGGTGGTTGAGATCGGTTTGCTATGCGCAACCGTTGCCGCAGGAGTTGGAAACCGCGCGAGATCCCTAGTTCGGCACGCGTTTCAAGACGACACATCTTGGTCGGTCTTGGTCGATGGGTTTGACGGGGAAGATGGCAGGCTGGTGATCATGCCTATACCTGACTATCCCATGAAAAAGTGATCTAAGCCATTCAAATCATCCGGTGAAGTTGAGTGGTCGAGATCAGTTTGCAATTTGGGAAGTGTGACCACGCATGTGTGGGCGGGCGTTTTGGATTAGCCGGGCATGGGATGCCTTGGCCGATCGCATGAGGAGGTAGATGAGCCCATGGTGGTCATGCTGGTATGACCGGCCCTTGCTTAATCTAATCTGTGACCCTCCATTCGTGCCGGAGAAGATGGACGCGCGTGATGATTTGAAACCCTAATTTTGGCTTTCAAAAGCCGTGCGCCACTTCTTGTTTGGGTGATGATTTTGTCACGGCCAAACATTGTTGGTCTTGACCGATTGGTCAAGTGTGTAGGCGGTCCCACGGTGATGGTGTTGACATGCTCTGGCCCCTTTAAGTCTACATCTACACCCTCCATCTATACCTGCGAAGATGGATGGTTGAGACTGTTTTGCGACACATGTAATATGCCGCAAACCCTTATTTAGGGTTTTCCGTCCATAATGCTTGGTATGAACGTCTTTTGGCAAGCAAAGGCTAATGGCCGACCATGCGGGGTCGGCCGTGGGTATTCCATACCTACTTGGGGATGATGGAATTGATCTGGGGTCATCCAATCATGCTTATGGAGTTGGATGACTACGATCAGATCATATCCGGACTGATACGGTCAGTCCGGATGCTCAATCTGGCTAGTATAACACACCGAGAGGGCTCAATCGGGCTAGTATAACACACCGAGAGGGCTCGGCTAGTATAACACACCGAGAATCACCAAGATTTTATTTCGTACATGGTTTCATTATAGTGCTTGGAGGTTCGTGTTGTTATTCGTAAGAGTAACACTCGGGTCGTCATGCCACACCGATAATGAGTACCGGAAATACAAGGGCGATATGAAATTCACAGGAAGGGATTGTTGCTACATGCTCCAACCTAGAGGAATTTCATGTATTCACAGAATGGGATTGTTGCTACATGCTCCATTATTGGTGAATTAAGTGAGGGAGTATCCAACACTTATAAATGGCTTTATCTTTTACAAGATGTCAACGCATGATTTTTATGGTTTTTACAAATTTAACCTTAAACGAAAATCCACCATCAACAGATGTGAAGAAGCAAGGAGATACAAAGACAACAATCATCCTTCCACTTGAGGTTAGTGATATTTGACTTGAACTTTTTCATTCCCTGACGTATCTTTCAAGTCATGCATATTGAAAACATAACTTCGAAGTATATTTGAACTCTAGATAGACATAATATTAAGGAATACAATACGAGGTTTATTGCTTAACCATTAAACTTTGTAGATAAGACATCGCCATAATCATTTGAATGCTATTGTGATTATGTATGGGTATGAGGTGAGGATTTCATCCTAGGTGTTGATGGTGGTTTTTAGACAAGGGGTAAAATCGTAAAACCCCATGACCTAGTGTTACCCGCGACACATTAAATAATAGCATTCAACTCAGGTGTAAATAATTAATAGGTATTTTTTTCAAAATACCGGATTAGGTTTTTCAACACGAACCCTAATTCCAAAACCAAGCCGCATATCTTTAGCACCATGGCAACAATGCCAAAACCAAGCCGCATATCACACACCATGGCAACCATGCCAAACCAAGCCGCATATCACGCACCATGGCAACCATGCCAAACCAAGCCGCATCATCGCGCACCATGGCAACCATGCCAAAACCAAGCCCAGATATGCGCACCATGGCAACCATGCCAAACCAAGCCACATATCGCGCACCATGGCAACCATGCCAAACCAAGCCGCACTCGCGCACCATGGCAACCATGCCAAACCAAGCCGCATCTTCAAGCACCATGGCAACAATGCCAAACCAAGCCGCATCTGCGCACCATGGCAACCATGCCAAACCAAGTCGCATCTTCGCGCACCATGGCAACCATGCCAAACCAAGCCGTGCATCTGCGCACCATGGCAACCATGCCAAACCAAGCCGCACTCTGCGCACCATGGCAACCATGCCAAACCAAGCCGCATCATTGCGCACCATGGCAACCATGCCAAACCAAGCCGCACTCTGCGCATCATGGCAACCATGCCAAACCAAGCCGCATCTGCACACCATGGCAACCATGCCAAACCAAGCGCACCTCGCGCACCATGGCAACAACGCCAAATTCCAAGCCGCTATGCCTTTGGCCCACGCCAAACATAGCTCCCTAGGCTTGCAAGACTTGCAACTAGGTCAACATGGCCGCACGTGCCATTGGCACATGCCAAAACGTGTCGCAAGCCATATTTCCAAGTCGCTATGACTTTGGCCCACGCCAACATAGCGCCCTAGGTTTTCAAGACTTGCAACTAGGTCAACATGGCTGCACGTGCCATTGGCACATGCCAAAACGTGTCGCAAGCCATATTTCCAAGTCGCTATGACTTTGGCCCACGCCCAACATAGCGCCCTAGGTTTGCAAGACTTGCAAATAGGTCAACATGGCTGCACGTGCCATTGGCACATGCCAAAACGTGTCGCAAGCCATATTACCAAGTCGCTATGACTTTGGCCACGCCCAACATAGCGCCCTAGGTTTGCAAGACTTGCAACTAGGTCAACATGGCCGCACGTGCCATTGGCACATGCCAACACGTGCCGCAAGCCATATTTTCTAAGCCGCTATGCCTTTGGCCCACGCCAAACATAGCGCCCTAGGCTTGCAAGACTTGCAACTAGGTCAACATGGCACGCACGTGCCATTGGCACATGCCAACACGTGCCGCAAGCCATACTTCCAAGCCGCTATGCCTTTGGCCCACGCCAAACATAGCGCCCTAGGCTTGCAAGACTTGCAACTAGGTCAACATGGCCGCACGTGCCATTGGCACATGCCAACACGTGTCGCAAGCCATACTTCCAAGCCGCTATGCCTTTGGCCCACGCCAAACATAGCGCCCTAGGCTTTGCAAAACATGCAACTAGGTCAACATGGCCACGCATGCCATTGGCACATGCCAACATGCTCGCTAGCTAGTTTCCCTAGCAAAATCACGGCCCTAACGGCCACGCATGCCATTGGCACATGCCAACATGCTCGCTAGCTAGTTTCCCTATCAAGGTCACGGCCCCAACGGCCATGCATGCCATTGGCACATGCCAACATGCTCGCTAGCTAGCTTCCCTAGCAAAATCACGGCCCTAACGGCCACGCATGCCATTGGCACATGCCAACATGCTCGCTAGCTAGTTTCCCTAGCAAAATCACGGCCCTAACGGCCACGCATGCCATTGGCACATGCCAACATGCTCGCTAGCTAGTTTCCCTATCAAGGTCACGGCCCTAACAGCCACGCATGCCATTGGCACATGCCAACATGCTCGCTAGCTAGTTTCCCTATCAAGGTCATGGTCCCAATGGCCACGCATGCCATTGGCACATGCCAAACACACACGCTGGTAGCCTAACTTGCAAACCGTGCAACCTACCACCAAGGCATTCCGCACATGCCATCGGCACATGCCAAGCACACACGCTGGTAGCCCAACTTGCAAACCGTGCAAACTACCACCAAGGCAATCCGCACATGCCATTGGCACATGCCACACGCGCCACTAGAAGCGCCACTTGCACTCAAGATGCAACCAACACTCGAGACATCAACACAAACCTGGGGATGCTTCTTTAGGATTTTGGTTTGGCGGTCACAAAGATGCGGCGTACACTACGCTCACATTAAGAAAGCGTGAAAGGAATAAAGCGGTCAAATAAAAGAGGAAATAATGGTGAAAAACGTTTTCGCCCATTAAACCATGCGGTTACCACCTCCTCCCATTATTTCACCCTTTACTCTCTTCCTTCATGAGGCCAGGGTACGTTTCAAACTCGACTTGTATAAATAGGTCTTACCTATTTCCACCTGACGACAAGTCTCGGTCGGAGAAATATACTACACTTACACTCTCGTAAAGGCAACTTTGCAAGCTCTCCCAAAAAGCTTTCATCTCTTGCAAGCTTCCTAAGCTTTCACTTTCGATACAAGTCGAGATACTACTCTCCTCAACACCTTTCTTTGCTTCCTCCCCAAATCAACCCTTCTCCTCCACTTTGTGACCGAAGCAAGTCTGGAACGGCCATTTCTTGGTTTAGGCCGGACTTGTACAGATTGATCTCTTGAATCTATAAAGTGCTCACGTGCAGCACATTTGTTTAGGGTTTGAACCAGTTTCTCACTCACCTACCGAATTTACCGAAATCGGCAGAAACGATTTTTACCCATAAACACTAGGGAACAATTTTTACATGTGTTCTAAGGAAGTAAGTTCATAAACTTGTTTGTGAACCGAAAAGGAAATTGCCAGGTGTTATTGGTTTTGTTATTCATTGCATATCTTATAAAAAACCAATATGTGTGATAGAGTATAACCACTCACAACTTGTTTTGTTCTTGGTAGAACTGTTCACATATGCCTGACTTATGTATTGGTATAACTTTTATTAGTAAAACCGATCTTAAGTAATCACCCGTGGTATGATCGAATTTTGTATGTCTGGCCTTGTAAGGGAAAGGGAATCGATCCTTGTAAGGGAAAGGGAACCGATCCTTGTAAGGGAAAGGGAATCGATCCTAGTAAGGGAAAGGGAACCGATCCTAGTAAGGGGTGCAGTACATCAAAGGGAACCGATCCTTGTATGGGGTGAAGCAAGGTTTATAGCAGAAAGGGGAACCGATCCTATGGACATGTGCAACATATATAAGTTAGATACCATATATATGTGGGGAATCGATCCTAGTACCTAGTCAACCGAACTTTTGGGAAGCTAGTGTGACTATGCACAATAGTCACATGAAGGTAGAACCGAAACTTGTTTTGGTAGAACCGTAAACCCATGATTGTGGTTGAATGTTGGTTTGATCAATCACATAGTTCTTGAAAGTCAGATGAACCAATTCTAAACTTTTTTGGAAGTGTGGCAAATCGGTTTCATGGTTGTAAGTGTGAAAGAGAACTTACAAAGTTAAGATGTCGACAAACTTTGAACACGTGTTGTGAATGTTTATTTCTATAATTGTTCAAAGATATTCCTTAACAGCTAAGGGAAGAGAATCCCAGGATCGAAACATAAGTAAGTTAAGAATATTTTAATTAAGGTTATTAATTTCTTTTTGTAGAGAAATTACAGAATTAGTAATGTGCATTTACTAATTAGATTTTCCGAGAGATTTCGATCGTTATTTTTGGACAGAGAATTTCCAAGAATTATGAAAACCAAATCTGTGCTTTTATGAATATCTTGAGAATATTTTCGGTTTTGGAAATTCCTTGGTGTCCAAACTTCCTTGTCTATAAATACAAGAAGTTTGCCTTTCTAGCAAACTAATCCTTCATAACAACAGATTTACTCTTTTGTTATTGTTACTGGTGTAGCCGCCTATTCGGAGAGGAGAGTAACCTAATTAGGCAAAATCTCTTATGTCCGCTCAATTTAAAGTCTTCTTTGGGATTGAGAATCTCTAACGCGAACCGTTGGTGGGAAACTAGATAATTGTGGTTTATCTTTGTTTTCGATTGATTTGATTGACTAACGGTGGTTAAAATATGATTGCACCTAATTTGTTTATTCTTGAGAATCTTATCTTCTGATATAAGATTCACTCAAACTATTTCAGAGTTTCGACAGGGATCTTTAGACTGTTATTAGTTCTAAAGACGATCTTGTGATAATCCATTGTTAACAGACTCCGTTTTGTGCGTGATTGATCACAAGAGATTCAAGTGATTGTGTGCAGGTTTTTATTGAAGATTTGAAGACAAAGAAGATATTGAAGATCTGACCTGGATTTCATAATCTTTGGTGTGCACAATACTTTTTTCGCTAAAAGAGGATCCAATTAATAATCGGGTTATCCTTGTGGTAGATTAGATTGATTAATTGAGTAGATCGGCATCAATACGTTTCCTTGTGATTAAAGGTATTGATTTGCTTAATCTTAAACGATTACCTTTGGGTGATTGAACATAAGATAGATCTAAGGACCCGACGAAGGAGTTTATGTTAAGATAAACAGAAGAGCCTTTGTCCGACTCATATCACTTGGTTGAATAGAGTTGATACCAAACAAATTTGTTGTTCCTTTACTGTTTGGAATACGAACCAAAGGTATTGCTCCAAGTACGTGACTTATTCACAAGTCGGAGGCGTGGGAATACAGACGGAACTAAGTGAACTATAGGGATTGTTAGGTATAATTTTGTGTAGCGGCTTAATCCTGAGGGTTAGTTACTTGGTCTCAACTATACAAAGTTAGGTGTAATTTTGTGTAGCGGCTTAATCCTGAGAGTATTCAATTCTGGACAAGGTCCCGTGGTTTTTCTGCATTTGCGGTTTCCTCGTTAACAAAATTTTACTGTGTCATTTACTTTTATTTTTCGCATTATAATTGTTTTATTATAATTAAGATAAATCACACAAACGTTAATTCTTATTTACTTAATAATCAATCCTATTGTGTTTGGTTAAGTCCAAACCTTTGTATCAAGTGAACATACTTCGTTGTTGTACTGTCTCGATCTCGTATCCATATATGATCACACGAAGTGTGAACCGATTAGTTGTATTGTCTCGACTCAGTCCATAGACAATCACTTTCGGAGAAAGGACTTATAGGTAGGAAAAGTTTTAGCTTGAAGTATATTTGGGTACCCTCACCTTTTCAAAAGGGACCACGTGGAGAGCACTGATGGGGAGGAGTGGCGGTTATTTAACTTTAGACGGTTCTTATTCCCCTGTCACCACGATCGAGTAGAATAGAAAAGGCAAAATGTAGATACCGAAACACGAACCGCCACGTTGACGTAGGGAAGACGTGAGAATCCGGCCAAAAGATCTTGTACCGTGCCCCGAAAATCTTCGTCAGTGACTTGTCAAATCAAGTCAGAGTCACCATTACTGACTAATTGGCGAAGTAAAAGCCATAAGCGAGATAATGTCTCATGACGAAGTAACCCGCTAGGAGAATATGAGCTACGAAGGATCGATGGAGTACCCTGCAAGATACCAACCACGAAGTAGGGATGGGCGAAATAAGTTAACTTGGCTAAAAAGACAACCTGTGAAGTAAGTAAATTATCGGGCAATAAAAGAGACAGTTGTCCCGACAAGCCCATGTGAAGGTAACAAAAGAAGGGGGAAAACTTTATGGAAAGGGGTCCAGGCGAAGTATAAAGCACCTCCGCGAGAACGTGACGAAGTAAAATGAGCTTTGCCCCATTAGGGTTGGTCGGCCTATAAATAGAGGTCCTTGGGCAATGTATGGAGATCGGATTTTGGAGAGAGGGGAGAGCTTAGTTTAGAGAGTAAGATTAGGGTTTCCCTGTATTCAAGAACTTGTATTTTGTTTCCTTGGTTGATTCATAAATAAAGACTTTCTAGTTTATATTGCTTAACATGTCTTAGATCTTGGTTACCTTCCTTTTGGGTGTACTACTGGATTTCCAGTAGTTACAGCTACTGTAATTGGCACTGCTGGAAATGACAGCCTTTAAGGTTCCTAGACTTATGAAGGTCTAACTACTTTCAGGACTTACGAATATCGCATTGTTGGAATCATAAACTTGGCACTTGAAATTACACTCCTGAGGGTAACTCAAAGTTCAAACCCCCACTGTTAAGTGGCAGAAAGAGATGCAGAGAATAATCACAATCTAGGAGAGTTGCCTTCATCTTTATAACTGTGGGTGCTAACTGCAATGTGTTATATTCGCGCCCTAAGTATAGATAAACTGAAGAATGAAGAGTACCAACTCAAGTCAATTTATCTAGACACGCCCATCCAATTCAAACTTCCATTTCATACTACAAGGTTGGAGATTGGAGTCACTTGGAAAATCAAGAAAAGAAGACAAAATATGGATTGAAGCTTGTAGACCCTACACGAAAACAACTTCATGCTACTAAAACTGCAAGAAATACACAAATCTCCAACATGCCGTATTATAACTAACAAACAGGAGCAGACATATTATTATCAAATTATCTTCGAATACAATTTGTTATTCTAACCGCAATAGAGTCTACAAATCTCCAATAAGGATACCACCATTTCTCTTTTTTCATAATCAAAACAAAGAAAAGACCCCAAAATCCAACTCCAATCCCGACAACAATGACACCGTAAAAAAGTATTCTCTCATTTGCGTCTTCCAAGTCATCATAAACAGTATCTGTACCAATAACCCGGTCACCGTCACAAGCTTTCGCTAAGGGTCCTCCACACAGTAAATCATTCCCAATGAAAGCCCAACCATCAACATCCAATGTGTCGAAGTGAGCCCCTGTTGGAATTCTACCACTCAACTTATTGTAAGATAAGTTGAGAACACCAAGAAAGTCGAGCGATGTCAAAGATCGTGGGATAGGTCCGGACAGTCTATTAAAGGTTAAATCCAAAGACACCAAACTAGACATATTTCCGATACTTGAAGGGATGTTATTCGAGAGGCGATTACGAGACAAATTAAGCATTGCAAGTCCTTGTAACAAACCTAGCTATCTCTCTTGGAATGCTTCCATCAAGCATGTTGCTAGATAGATCAATTCCTGAGTTGTAGTTGTATAACTTCTTAAATTCTTGCATGAACCCATTGATCATCATATCTAATTGAATAACATAATTGGCGTCAACTTCAAAATAGCTGTCTCTGGATCCCCTCCAGTACTCCCCTAAATCTTTAGGAAAATGGCCT
Source organism: Papaver armeniacum (assembly GCA_023531295.1). Classification (NCBI taxonomy): domain Eukaryota; kingdom Viridiplantae; phylum Streptophyta; class Magnoliopsida; order Ranunculales; family Papaveraceae; genus Papaver; species Papaver armeniacum. The sequence goes on along the minus strand of JAJJWW010008633.1, from coordinate 60,774 downwards.
GAGAAATGGTTTTGCGACAAATCTAATATCTGGAGTTGTTGCAAACGGTTAATCTCTTGAGGAATTGGGCCATTGAACTGGTTTGACCTCAAAGAAAGCATTTGTAAATCCACGAGTGATAGAAATGCAGTGGGCATACCGCCTCCGAGGTGATTATTCGCCAAATTAAGAAACCTCAAATATCTAAGCCTATTGATAACGTTAAGAATAGTACCATTGAGATTGTTGTTCTGTAACTGAAGATAATACATGGAAGACTGTAGTTGTCCAAGCTGGTTTGGAACATTTCCTGTGAGATTGTTTGTGCCTAGATTTAAAGACTCGAGAGCCATGCAATACCCTATGCTAGCAGGTATAGTACCTGATAATTTGTTGTAGGAGATGTCAATAGAAGTAAGTTCAGTTTTCAAATCTTTTGAACATATAGAATAGGGAATTAAACCTGAAAGATTGTTGTTGGACAAGATTTTTGAGTTTGGAGATACAAGAAGGAATAGGTCCTATTAAGTGATTTTGAGACAAGTCTAGATAAAAAACATTAGTCAATTTACAGATGAAATGTGGGACTAATCCTTTTAAATTACATGAACTCAAAACCAGAACCACAAGATTAACATTCGACAAATGTACGTGTTGATCTATAACTACCGTTAGTCTATTGGAGCCAAGTTGCAATGAACCTATGTTTAGTTCGTTAATGAAAGATATTAATGAAATATTGCCATCAATAGAGTTTGCATAAACATGAAAAACGCCAAGGTTTTGAAGCTTTGAAATGCAACTGGGAATTGTGCCTGTTATGTTATTATTGTTCAACATAAGTATTCGAAGAGGAGATATCTCACATATGGATTCTGGTATTGAACCTTGGAAATTATTATAAGACAAGTCTAGATGGTTTAGATACTTTAGATTGGAGATTGAGGAATGGATATAACCTGTAATATTATTATCACTAAGTTCTAGAAACTGCAACCGAGAAAGATTGTATATTGAATGAGGTAAAGATCCTTGAATTGAACAACCACTAAGTGAAAGACTTACCAACATCGGCGCATTTGATATTGAAAATGGGATATTTGATCCGATAACTTTAGTTGCTGCTACCGAAAGTGTTTTGAGTTTAGGCCATTGATGTTGGAACATCCTAGTTAGATCAGGTTGAAGATCGAAATTCCCACTCACGTCAAGCTCCTCAAGTGTAGGAAGATAATTAAGGAACTAAACCATGCAGTCCACAATCAGATAAGTCAAGAATAGAAAGCGAAGTTAAATTCGCAAGTTGTACTGGGATTTGGGAATTGAGACCATAATTGAAACTCATCATGAGAGAGGAAATGCGAGAAAGATTGTGGAACTGGTGGATGGGAAAATTTGTGCTTGATATATTGCAGCCTGAAAGATCAAGTTCGCGGAGATTTGAAAGGTAGGATATATGTTGAGCAAATTTGTCTTGGGAGGATGTGGTCTCAGAGAGATCAATACCAGTCAACCTTAGTTCCTGTGAATTTCCTAAGCCACTCATCCATTTTGTAGAAGATAATTCTAGGCATGAGTAATAAAAATCTTCAGCACAAGACAAGTCGAGATAGCGCAGAGACGTTAAGTTGGCCAATCCTGTTGAAATTGATGATGAAAAGTTGGAGTTCTTCGGATCAAGATGAGTGAGTTTAGTTAGATCAGAAATCTGAAGTGGGATTTGTGATTTCTGGAAATCGTTATAGGAAAGATCGAGATACTCAAGGTTTGTGATGTTGAAAAGGGATGAAGAGAATTTACCATGTATTGCAGTACTATGTACTGGCTTACCATAAGTTGGTTTTTGGTAGTGAATTTCAAGCTCAGTGTTTCTGAGGTTTATGGAGATGATATGAAAAGAGTCACTAGAACATCTAATGCCTTGCCAATTACAACAGTTTTGGTGCTGAATGCCTTCTTTCCATGAGATCAGGCGGTTTGCAGGGTCACTCATAGAGGATTTGAAATCTAAGAGAGCTCTTCTTTCCTGTTCATTGCATCCATGAGTAGCTAGTGGAGATAGAGTGATGTTGATCAACAAAAACAACAGAAAGTGGAGATGGGTATTAATAAGAAGATGATGAAATGATAGTTTTTGGCAACTCTTACTAAATGAATTCATGGCTAATTCTGCTTTACCATACATACCATTAAGAGCGTGTCTGGAAATTTATAGAAGTACCAGAGACGGATCAGCAAGTACCACATGCAACAGAATATGCAGCTTCCATTTCATTGCCTAGAAATTCAGCGCGTATCTCCTCTTTCTTTAGGTCCATGGAACATACTACTAGTTCACTTAATACGGCATGACACATGTTGTCTGTATCTGTATGCATGCCATTGTGGTCCATAGTAGATGACACACCAAATTCTCTGTTATTATCAAAGTGAATACATGACACTGGTTAAGCCGTGAAGTCTTAGTTCGTCCTAGTTGACACCCAAGGGATGACCTTAGAGCAACTGCAGTGGGGAGACTGTTCACTCGCCAAGTCTCTTTGCATCCATGGCTGAAACAGGGCAATTCGTAGGTTCGATTCCTGCAGGATGTAAGTTCAATCGCTTTTTATAAAGGCTCGCCCTTATAGCTTATGGGGCACTTCACTCGAGGAAGCGTAAAAAAACGCTAAGCAGCCCCCGTCCAATCTGGCTAACCTTTCGACTTGGGACAGTTCAATGCATATTGGGGCTTCGTCTTTTTCAATGAAAGCCGAGGAGCCTCACTTTTGACAGCTATATGATTCCAGAAGATGATTCAGAATTGGGTCAATCACGTTTATTAGAAGTGGACAATAGAGTGGTAGTGCCAGCCAAAACTTATATACGTATTATTATCACATCTGCTGATGTACTTCATAGTTGGGCTGTTCCTTCGTTAGGTGTGAAAACGGCTAAGGGATCCGACGAAGGAGGATGCTTCTTCTTGTGTTCCTTCCTTGTGGGACAAGAAAGCCAGGAAACTTTCTAGATCTCACCAGATGCAAAAAGTATTTGCACTACCAAAGACTAAAAACAAAAAAAAATTGAAAAAAATGGGTTTACTCCGTGGTGCGACGCTACGGTGGGAAAACCAAATTTGGCGGGGCGCAACTTTAAAGTTGCGCCCCACTTTTTTTTTTTTTTTTTTTTCCGCAAACTTTAAAGTTGCGCCCTTTTTTTTTTTTTTTTTTTTTTTTTTTTAATTCGGGCGTAACTTTGAGTTACGCCCGATCATCGGGCGCAACTTTAAAGTTGCACCCCAATCAGGCGAACTTTAAAGTTGCGCCCCAATTTGTTTTTTTTGTTTTTAAATTCGGGCGTAACTTTAATCTTCGCCCCACCAGGCGCAACCTTTAAACTTCGCCCGACCAAAGACCAAACCAAAGACCAAATATAGTTTGGTTTTAGTATGGTATTTGCTCTTTACTCCTCTCCGTAGTGTCTGGGTTTTCGACCAAATTTTGGTTTTAGTCGACCACTGTGGTTGCTCTTAGGCCCATAGAGCTTAGTTTGCTCTTTTTGGTTTTCAACTTTGAGATTCCATTGAAATGAACCATTTTTTTGGGGACCATGGTTTTTTTCGGGGGACCATGGTCTTATTAGGCCACCTTCCCTATAGTTATAAGGGGTGTCCTAAAGTGTGGAAATGACTAACCTACTCTTAACCTAATTTAATTTAAAACTAACCTAATAACCACCTATATATATATATATATATATATATATATATATATATATAACCACCACCGCCGCCCACCACTATCACCTCCGACTACCACCACCACCACCACCAACCACCACCACCTCTCTATATATAACTTAATTTAAATCATTAACAAAGGTATTCTCACAAACCCATTATTTGTCATTCGTTTTTGGTTGAAAAAATGAGTATTAACCATCAAAATGAGTTGAAAATGGAAGTTGCGGAGAAAAGTTCGGCTAGGAATTATGTAAAAAACTTTGTCGAACTAACCGAACCTAATGGAAATGATGAACATGAAGAACAATTTGGCTATTTCGCAAAAATAACTCCCAACCGAACTATATCGCAATGAAAATTTTCAATTTTTTGTAACCGAACTTCTTACCGGTAGCTAATCATACTAATCATTACTAATTACTAATCATTAAGTTCGGTTTTTGGTCATAAATTTGGGTAACCGAACTTTAAGTTCATTTGATCGTAAAAAGTTTTAAATTTTTTTTGTAACCGAACTATTTAATGCTCACACCAAATATATAGTTCGGTTTGATCGCAAGGTAAAAAATTCAATTTTTTGTAACCGAACTTCTTACTGATAACTAATCATTACTAATCATTACTAATTATACTAATCACTAATCATTAAGTTCTTTTTTGGTCATAAATTTGGGTAACCGAACTTAATCGCAAAAAAAATTAAAATTTCTCGCAAATTTTTTTCAATTTTTTGTAATAGAACTTCTTAATGGTAACTAATCATTACTAATCCTACTAATTATACTAATCACTAATCATTACTAATCATTAACTAATAACTAATTAATCATTAAACTAACACATTTAATTAAGGAGGGTAAGTTTGGTATTAAGAAAAATATTTAGATAAGGGGTGACTTAGGATTACTTATACTGTCTTCCTAAAATAGAATCATGGTCCCCCTTTGAAAAACCATGGTCCCAAAAATGGTTCATTGAAACCCCATTGAATGAATTTTGATGATTTGGACGGTTAATACTTTTTCCATTGGATATGTTTAAGCCCATTCAATATCTCTTGGCCCACTGTTGGCCAAACCACCTAACCGCTGGGTATCCCATCGTATCACATTCTATTTTGCAATATTTGAGAATCGTTGTCAATACCTCGGTGTAACCCGGAAAATTAATGCAGTTCATCTTTCTAATTAGGTCTCCGTCTCAACATTTTACGCATACATTTTTGTTGTTGTTGTTGTTTTTTTTTTTTTTTTTTTGAAGCATCAAATTTGTTAAACTACTAACGGGCTATTATATGAGGGTATAAAATATCTCAAAATTCATCAATTACAATCATAATGGGTGGTCATGAATCTACAGTAACATGTTATTGACAAGAATATAGTAACACTCTAATGGAGCAGACTCTAGAGTAGTCATATTTTGTTGTCTCAATTTTATTTGGTTCTCCTTCTTTTGTTGGTCTACCTTTTCCCATGTCTTTGTAATTTTATGCTTTCGTATTTTCAAGTTGTTTTTTTTTTTTTCCAATTCAATTGATTTATCAGATTCTAACTCGTTTTTATTTGTTGCATGATTAATAGCAGAGCTATAAGATACTTTTGAATCCAGTTAAATATACGCCTAATAAATTAAGTGAAAAATTAGCTATATGAGCTGAGTCAGATCTCGAACCAAACATTAGAAAAAAAAATAAAAACAGAATGATCTGATATCTTTCTCTAAATAAGCCAGACGCCGAGTCTGATAAATTTAGATCTAAATAAAATTGTGATAAATTTAAATCTAAATAAACAAGATTCTCTATTATCAAGTTTAACCAATACCACACTATTATGGTGCGTCTGTTTTGTGACATGCCATATGAGGCTAATGTTTGTAGCGGCGTAACACAGTTTGGTGTTCAAATCTGGACGAGATCCTGGGGTTTTTCTGCAGTTGTAGTTTTCCTCGTTAACAAATTAAACTTCTGGTGTCTTGTGTGTTTTCATTTTCCGTATTATATTGCTTATTTTTATAATAGGAATATCGCAAGTTGTACGTAATCAATTCTAGTGGATCAGTCCATATTAATTATGATCGATTACGAGACTCGTTCTTGTGGAATTTGTATCCTGAAAGATAGATAACAAGTTTCATACTTAGAAGAATTCAGATTCAATTATTTGGGTACAACTAGATTGATCTTGGATATTGATTTTTGAGATCGTTCAAGTACTCTTCTAAACAATCGGGTTCATGGATTCTATTCTCTAGACTTTCTGCTTGTGAAAAGATATAGATATAAATTTTATATACGGATTGTCAAGGATTATTAATTTGGTTTTACTTACAATTATATTAGGTTTTTTACATACATGTTGCTGAACGAAAAAGTTGGTGGTGTACTTTGTACCCTCTACTTTTCAACTGGTATCATAGCAGCCAAACACCTTCAAACCTGATAAGTCTGTGTTTGTGGTGATTCAACTCTATGGACAAGAGTACAATCTCGGATAACTTATCACAAGTTATTGAAAGCACTATTGTTATGGAATCTTTATTGAGATCAGAACTTATTCCCTCTTCAGAATAGACGAACATTTTGTTTCCATAAAACAGTCTGGTATTGACAATTATTATCTCTACTATCTTACTGATGAATTTGACTCAAGAACGAAGGGAAGCATTCAAAGAAAGTAATGAGATTCTTAAACATATAATTCAGGCTTCTGAGGTCAACAGACTGAAAAGCAATGTCAATACTCTCATTGGTAAGGTTAAAGAAAAGGTTTCAATAATAAGGATACTTCTCGAAGAAAAGGCTGAAGTAGATATAAAAATTATCTCACTTGAGGCACAACTAGATAAAAACGCCTTCGAACTTAAACGTCTACGGGATACTCCTTGTAGTGTTTGTGAATCTGAAAAATTAGCCTTATCCGAGAAAATTACGGAGAAAGTGATCGCCGATGGTACTCATAATGACCTAACAAAATCTCCTTCAGAAGATCATGAACAAATTATCTCTACTTTGATAAGGGATAAGCAGTTAGGATTCTCTTACCAAGAAAACACTGTTACCCCCAAGAAGGAAAAGTTATTTTGATAGTTCTTGTGCTGAGTCTACTCCTTTTAATCCCATCAGAATTCAGAAGCTCTGCTACTTCTGTAATACAAAAGAACATGTTCGAAGGAAATGTAAGCTTATACTAGAGAACAGTCGATTTGAGTCTCTCCAAAACACCTTTAATCTCTTTCTAAAAGGTGCAACTGACATTCAACTTTAACCATAGGGTCGAAAACAATGGTACTGGTTCACATACAAAGTTGTATTGCAGGAACGTTAGCTCTGCTTGCTTAATTAATAACAAAAGCAAGAGTAGTGGCTCAAAACGCTCTAAGAAGAACTTGTTAGAGCATTGATCGGTTGAACCCGCCAATCGTTGGTATGTCAAGGTTGGTTATCATATTTTAGTTCCAAAACTCAAGGTCACTTGATTAGATTACTAGAGTCAACTTCGTTAGGTTAGACTAGGAAGTCTAGAAATGTTGAGACATACAAGTATTACTATGAAGAAATTGAAGAGGTATCGGCATCAACAAACACATCATTCTTCTATTCAAGGTTAGTAGTACAAGACTTGACTTGTTTCCATTTCTATCTACGTTATTTTAAATTCGTTTAGATTAAAAACATAACATGCGAAGTTATTTATATGAAACTCTAGTATTAGAGACTTGATCATATCATTGTGATCAAATTTTCATGGAAGAATATACAAGTTTTATCACAACTTGTGTATATTGAATTACGAAGTATAACGTCTACCTTTTGAAACCGTAATTGCGACATATAGACACTATATTTGTAAATTCTTACTAGATTGTATAAACAAATTAGGATTGATTCCACACTTATAAAACTATGTTTAACTACATGAGTTTATTAAGGAAGTAGACTTGCGAAACTTGTTTTGTAATTGAAAAAAATCAATGGGATTGGTGGTCCAATTCCTATTACGGATTTACAACAGGACCAATTCCTATTAGAGGATCTATAGCATGGCCGATCCCTTCCTTCGGGATCTATAGCAGGATCGATTCCTATTGGGGATCACTTGCGGTATATCGGTTCCAATAGCATTCTTTTATTTCCGGTTTTACATATACTCTAGGGTTTTGTGAAATATGAATTGCAATTAAAAAAATTCAAGATGTCGACATAATGGGTAACTTGAACACATAATACATTCATATCCTTTCATTGTTCAAAGATATTCCTTGATACTCAAGGTGAGATCCTAAACCAAAATATTTGAGAATCATATTTTAGGGTTTTTCAATTTACTCCCTCCGTACCACATATATAGGCGGAGAGAGACAATTCTCCTAGATTAAGAAAAGTACATGTTTTTTCTTGTTTTACCCCTAGTCCTATTAATAACACCGTTATTTATGTACCATTAATAAGGGTATGTGTAAAAATATTCATCTTGGAAATAGTAATCCGCCTATTTAATGAGACAAGCGAAATTCAAAATTTCGCCTATATAATATAGGTACGGAGGGAGTATATGTTTTATTTTTCCAGTAAGTAAAACATATCTCTGGAAGATATATTAGTAAAGTGTACTTGTGTACTATCTAATATTGAGTTGTCATCCATGGGGGATTTCGGTATATTATTTGGAATTAGACAAAACGAAAAAATGGTGTTTATTGCTTATCTTTAGATATTTTCGTTTATGGTGTCCAAACTACCTTGGTCTATAAATAGTTAAGCTTTTTCTTCTTACAAACTCATCCTGACACATGCACTTTATTTTGTAGTCACTGTGGTAGCCGACTAATAGTATTACTTGTAATACTATCTCTATATTTCTATAGTCACATATTAAATCCATCAATATTGCCCAAGTTTTCTAATATCAACTTTGATTATTTGAACAACTAAGAGCATAGATTTTATCTTAGCTTGTTATTTAGAAATTCTCATGGATCCTGTCCTCGTTTCTTTCTTAGGAGTCCTATAGTCAAGGAGAATAAAATACAAAGATGATAAGATTTGTTTTACATTTCAAAAGCATTTTTAACACCACAGATGAATAAAATAATATATCTTCACTTTTAACTAAAACAAGTGTAAATTTTTTAGAACGCGCAATTGGGGGATATAGCTACAGGACAAAAACGGTGTCCCAATAGCAATTCTGGGTGACCCCCTATGTAATTATTTTTTTAATTCCTAATCTAGCCCCCACTAATCAGGATTATTGATTAATTATAATTAATAAAATGTTAAGTATTTGGGGGATAAATTAGTGTGTATTTATTTTTATTTGAATTTGTGTGGGTTAGTTGAGAGTAGAAGGAGGGAAAATGGTTTTGAGTGGAATTTTTTTTTGAAAATGGAAGATGATTGTGATGAGAGAATTGCTTTGCTAAGAGGTTGAAAATTTGATTTTTTTTCTTTGAATCCACCATTGTTGCAGCTGAAAAAGCTTGGTGGTGGCATGGTATTCAACCAAAAAACCATGCCGGCATTTGCTGGAAATTTTCATAAATTATTCCAATTGTACTCGCACGATAGAAACAAAAAGATCAGATCACACAACTACAAGAAAACTAGTATCGTTTGGGCTTCACAATCCCAATGAACTCTTCAAGTCGTTAACCTGGTTTAGAGAAGAAAACCCAAGGTTAAAGGAGAAACGACTCTAGCTAATGCAACTAGTATCACACGTAAGGTGTGGGATTAGGTTTCCCAGTTGCTAGAGTTCTCCCTTATATAGTCTTTCAAATCGGGGGTTTGCAATCAATGTTAGCTTGGTAACAAAGCATTCAATATTCACCGTTAGATGAAAACTCGATTAGATTCAAGCTAATATTTCTCAACCGTTGGATCTAAACCTTAGCTTGTTACACAAAAATGAAATGTCCAATTTTGGGTTTATGTAACTGTTCCCAAACATTAACATTTGTTGGTTCAACAATAGTTAACCAAATGGTTAGCCATATGATCACTCTCATATCAACCATATTCTTCTTCATCATAACTAGTTCAAATGACTCAAATGAACTAGTTAGAGAGTTGTTCAATTTCTTAGATCTTATGTAACTACACAAGACACAATCGAAGCAAAAACGGTTTGATTCACTCGAATCGGTTCATGAACTTTATAGCCACGGTTTGCAAAAGCATTCCTTAGTTTATATAAACATGAGTTCAAGAACAACCGGTTTTAGATATAACCTACTCAAGTTCGCGGACTGGGTTCGCGGACTTAAGCTCACAAAAGGAGTTCACAAGCTCCAGCACAAATTCTCGGGTCGAGAACTTCTGCCAGTTCGCTGACTTGGCTCACGCCACATTCCGTTTCTCTTGATCAACAAAGTTCGCAAACTTTGGTTCAAGGAATAAGGACTTATACATATATGTGTTTCCATAACAATGCTTATATCCTACCAATGGTTATGTAATCTAAACTCTCATTTCAATCATTGAAACATTCTCAGAGAACGTTATATAGCCGTTATTCACATACCATTTTTCGTCAGAGCAATTTTCAAAGTGATTTAAACATAACATGACATTCGTCACTAGGTAAAGATGAATTTGGCTAAAACGAAAGCTTACCAACACATATTTAGAGAAATAGATGGGCGAGATAAACTCGGCTCGAAATAGCAAATGTGTATAATGAAGTCTATACAACAAAACGACTTTTGTCTCAAGAATAGGAGATAGAGTAAATAGACTTTTGAGTAACTGATAAGTTCAAGTCTCCACATACCTTTTAGTCGATGAAGTTCCACCAGTTCCTTGAGTAGTCCTTCGTCTTGTATGATGATTTCCATGGAGTTCTTGAGCTCAACTACACTTTCTATCCTAGTCCGAGACCTTTAGCTATAGTAGGCTAGAAATCAAGACTTATATTTTTTATCACTAACATTGACAAACATGCTTGAGATAGCAACGCATGCGAGTTCGACCGAGCAATGCTCTAATAATCTCCCCCTTTGTCAATTTTAGTGACAAAACTATTAATACATATGGAATACAAAAAATAAATAAATTAACTTTTGTAGCTCATATTCCACATGCCTAATCTTCAACATTACTCGAAATCTTCGTCACTTACAAGTACTCCAATGATCCCAAAGGTTGTAAGTTTAGCATCATCGTTGTTGAAAATTCGTAGCTATAACAACAAGAAAACAATCATTGTTATACAGTGATAATATCATTACACAGCGTCGAAGTTCAACTGTATCACAACTTTAACAACAATACTATGGTTATATGTATCACTCCCCCTTAGTCAATACTCTATCTCACATGGAAACCACTCCCCCTTACATAATGATTCGAAAACCATATGTATTTGTAGTGTGAAGTACATATTAATTCTCCCCCTTTTTGTCAATAAAATTGGCAAAGGTACAAGAACGGGATCCTAATGAAATTTCCGAAAAAGACATTTCATGACCAAAAGAAAGAAACACATATCATCTTATTTAGATGCAATCATAAAGCCGAAGCTAAATGAATTCATCAAGGAGTTTAAACATACACGCTAACCCCTCAAATATTCCACAGCCGCACTCCGCACAAAGATTTTGCAATTAAGCACAAGTTCAAAAAGAACTCTCCCCCATAATATGTCATTCCCTAAATAACAACAAGAGCGACCTTAATTTCGAAAGAAAAGAAGGATTTCTTTGGACATAACAAATCACATACAAGTATGAATTTGAATCCAAAATATTAAATTAACCATAAGAAATTCATGATTAATTTAACCAATTATGCTCAACATAAGTGAACTTATGGAGACTCGGAAACACTCAATTAGATTAATTACTAGAGAACCCATAATTAATCTAATCGAAATACACAACCAAAATAATCCAAAAAGTAATCAATTTAATTGGTCATACTCGACATAAGAGAATCTATGGAGCAATGACTAAGTTAATCATGAAAACAATCAACCCAGTCAAAAACGCTCAACCATAAGAAGACTTATGAAGTTATAACTAAATAACCAAACAAGATGATTAATTTAGTTCAAAAATGCTCAACATAAAGTACCTTATGGAACAACAACAAAGCTAATCATAAAATAATCAACTTGGTCGTTTAGTGCTCAACATAAGACACAGTACGGAGTCTCACAATAATACATAAAATATGGATCGGGAAGATCAATTATCATGCGGAATACACAAGGATTCATTCTATTTCCCATCACTATTTGCATAACGACAAATAATAGACATAATCCTTGAAAGCAAAAGATTTTAACCTATCTTCCATCAATAATTGACAATTTAGGCTTAACTTTTGTATTTGTCAAAATTCTATTCATTCTTTTATCAATACATGCATATCGACATACGAAAGACTTTACTTTTGACAAGATATGGGACAATCATAGTTCATGGACGCAAACACACATATCCCATAACAATTTGCAATATATAAAACCATAAAGATTAATGCTGCAAAAATCATCTTCAAAATAAATTTAGAGTTTAAACCAATAATTCTAAAAACATGAAGATGAACACGTTGGACATAGCTATGTGTAATCACAATAATGGTTATTCCATACTCTAGTTATTCTTCCAACAAAAATAGAAAAATAGAAGATTTACTTGACATATAAGTTAAACAAGCTAAATCAAAACCAGACTCCTATGCCAAAGCCGGACACGAACTGAAGTCAAACAAACGGTTCAAGATCCTCATGAGTCTTGAGATTTTCGAGCTTGTGAACAACATCATCCTATGCAACCTTGAAGAGAATATCCTTATTGGGAAGTTCTTCAACACGGGTTTTCATGAGAACAAGGTCAGAATTAACCTTTTTCAACTCAGTTCTTACCACGTCAAGACACTTTATTGTGTTAACAAGTTGCTGCTTTGCTTTGCATCCTAAAAGTTCTTTAGGAAGTCAAGAACTACATCAGACGAAATCTCTTCAACCTCCTCAATATCTGAATAGGAATCAGTAGATTGAGTAAAGGATCCTTTAACTTGAACAAAGGTTCCCTTCTCTTTATCGAATTCGAAATATACCCCATTATCGACGAGTCTTCAGGCAAATCCCATGAGCAGGAAGAAGACGCCATTGATAATACAAAACCTAGAGTGAGTAGTTCAACTCAATAGAATAGGTATATAAATATTATTCGAGAGACTTTAGGGCTTACAAGATTGGTTTATGAGAGAGCCACAAAATCGTACGTGTACTCGTGAAAAGAGGATTCACAAAGCTCTTGCACGGAAAAATTCCATGCTTTTACTTTTCAAAAAGCAAGTTTGAAAGCAAAGAGAAAAACAAAGAACTAATAAAAGAAAGGATTTAAAAAAAAATACTCATGTAAAAGTGTTTGACTAACTATCCATCTAAGAACGATATGAAATTAGCTAGATAATTAGAGTCACTTTGTTAAGAGTATACCTATACAATTCTCACACAACTAGGATTTTTTTAGGTGAGAGAACAACCTTGTGATTAATTTACACAAGTATGAGCATTTAGCTACTTAGCAACAAAAAAAAAAGAGCATTTAGCTCATTAAATGAACGTTGTTTTTGTTTAGCCTTCCTTCTTTGATTAACGCTCATCCTAGAAAAATAAGACATAGCTTGTTCAGCATAATTGTCTGAAGGCTTTCACTGAGGACTAAATCTAGGACCTCTTGCAATCGGTTCAAGAGGATCAGAATAGATAGGGATCCATTTTCTAGACTTAGATTTACCAGAACCAGTCTTATAAGCACAGGGAATGCTTTTAGTAACACAAGAATTTAAACCACTAGACTGCACTTGAACCCTGTGATGACTTCTAGGAAGAAGATCATATTTATAAGGATTCTGGTATTCTGTGGACATGCGATTCAATGCATTAGTCGACTGACTATTTATTCCATTGACAGTGGAAAGAAGCAAATTGTGAAGTCTAGAAATTTGTTTCCTCCTGGCAAAACAATGGATAGCATATTGATTCTTTTTCCCACAGAATGTACAAATTCGTGGAGGAGAAGCAATAAATGGCACCTGTTTTAACTTCATAGCCATATGATAAGATTGTAAGTTATGTAAACTTTTCTTGACATAACCTTCTTCTGGAGGAGTTTTCTTCATGTGCTGTAATCCATGAGAATTAGTTTGTACAGAAGAATTTCTCCTTAAGAAAGAGTTTTCCTTTTCCAAGGAACCGCACTGTTCATGGGCTACACTAAGAGATGCGCTTAGTTTCTCTTTCTCAACACGAAGTTTTTTAAGATATGATGAATGCGTCTCGATCAACCGCTTTTCTCTAATTGAGTCTTCTTTAACAATATTCTCAAGAACACTAATCTTTTCACGCTGTAGAGTAGTTTCTTGGGGAATTTTTTCAATATTCTTAGAGAAGGACTCAATGATGTTATAGAGTTCACGTTCTCGATCAAGAGAATTTTCAAATTCATCAATAAGCTGACCATGATCCTGAAATTCAATAAACTCAGCAGTGTTTTTTGAGATTCTGGTGAGCTCCTTTTCAGCTTTTGCCATAGTGCCTAATGTCTCATCAGAGAGAGAGATGTCTACACATGGGACAACCATTCTACCTCGGGATTCGGAAGAATCTGCTAAGTAGTAATCCTTTGAGGTATTCCCAAGACATTTGGCATAGTTAAAAGCTTTAGAAGACATCTTGGTCTGCATAGATGATAGAGATACTGTCCTCAGAATCAGATTGCCACAAACACATACTTGTAAGGTCTTTTAAACGTGTTTGCCTGCTCTGATACCAATTGAAAAAGCGGGGTTATAACAACCACACCCAATATTTCGCTTAGCAATATTTATGGACAAACTCCAATATACTTTCGAGAGAATCAACTAGACAGTCAGACTCAATCTAAACAAAAATTATATCAAAGAGTTCATATCTCAATCTCTCGATTTGATATATACTCAAGCAAATAGAAATCTGCGAGTCTTTATCCAATACTAGAGAGATAACTTGGATGGTACCAAAGATCAATATCCAAGTCTCAATCAATTTAAATCAACAACCAAAAGGTCGAATATTCTAATTGATTGAACAACGCACAACCTGTGATATTTCAATTATATAACAAAATATAATGTGGAAAAGAAATAACACAGACACCAGAATTTTGTTAACGAGGAAACCGCAAATGCAGAAAAACCCCGGGACCTAGTCCAGATTGAACACACGTTGTATTAAGCCGCTACAGACACTAGCCTACTCCAAATTAACTTCGGTATGGACTGTAGTTGAACCCCAATCAATCTCACACTGATCCAAGGTACAGTTATGCTCCTACGATACTGATCCCAGCAGGATGCTACGTACTTGATTCCCTTAGCTGATCTCACCCACAACTAAGAGTTGCTACGACCTAAAGTCGAAGACTTTAATAAACAAATCTGTATCACACAGAAAAGTCTACGGTAATAGATAAATCAGTCTCCCACGAATATACCTATGAGTTTTTATTCCGTCTTTTTATAAATCAAGGTGAACAAGAACTAATTAATAACCGGACTTATATTCCCGAAGAACAGCCTAGTATTATCAATCACCTCACAATAATCTTAATCGACGCAGCAAAAAAAGATATTGCGGAATCACAAACGATGAGACGAAGTGATTGTGACTTCTTTTCTATCTTGCCTATCAGAGATATAAATCTCAAGCCAATTATTACAATTGTACTCGTACGATAAAAACAACAAGATCAGATCACACAACTACAAGAAAACTAGTATCGTTCTGGCTTCACAATCCCAATGAAGTCTTCAAGTCGTTAACCTGGTTTAGAGAAGAAAACCCAAGGTTAAAGGAGAAACGACTCTAGCTAATGCAACTAGTATCACACGTAAGGTGTGGGGATTAGGTTTCCCAGTTGCTAGAGTTCTCCCTTATATAGTCTTTCAAATCAGGGTTTGCAATCAATGTTAGCTTGGTAACAAAGCATTCAATATTCACCGTTAGATGAAAACCTGATTAGATTCAAGCTAATATTTCTCAACCGTTGGATCGAAACCTTAGCTTGTTACACAAAAATGAAATGTCCAATTTTGGGTTTATGTAACTGTTCCCAAACATTAACATTTGTTGGTTCAACAATAGTTAACCAAATGGTTAGCCATATGATCACTCTCATATCAACTATATTCTTCTTCACCATAACTAGTTCAAATGACTCAAATGAACTAGTTAGAGAGTTGTTCAATTGCTTAGATCTTATGTAAGTACACAAGACACAATCGAAGCAAAAACGGTTTGATTCATTCGAATCGGTTCATGAACTTTATAGCCACGGTTTGCAAAAGCATTCCTTAGTTTATATAGACATGAGTTCAAGAACAACCGGTTTTAGATATAACCTACTCAAGTTCGCGGACTGGGTTCGCGGAATTAAGCTCACGGAAGGAGTTCACAAGCTCCAGCACAAATTTTCGGGTCGAGAACTTCCGCCAGTTCGCGGACTTGGCTCACGCCACATTCCGTTTTTCTTGATCAACAAAGTTCGCAAACTTTGGTTTAAGGAATAAGGACTTATACATATATGTGTTTCCACAACAATGCTTATATCCTACCAATGGTTATGTAATCTAAACTCTCATTTCAATCATTGAAACATTCTCGGAGAACGTTATATAGCCGTTATTCACAGACCATTTTTCGTCAGAGCAATTTTTAAAGTGATTGAAACATAACATGACATTCGTCACTAGGTAAAGATGAATTTGGCTAAAGCGAAAGCTTACCAACACACATTTCGAGAAATAGATAGGCGAGATAAACTCGACTCGAAATAGCAAATGTGTATAATGATAGTCTATAGTAAATAGACTTTTGAGTGACAGATAAGTTCAAGGCTCCACATACCTTTTAGTCGATGAAGTTCCACCAGTTCCTTGAGTAGTCCTTCGTCTTGTATGATGATTTCCATGGATTTCTTGAGCTCAACTACACTTTCTATCCTAGTCCGAGACCTTTAGCTATAGTAGGCTAGAAATCAAGACTTATAGTTTTGATCACTAACATTGACAAACATGTTTGAGATAGCAACGCATGCGAGTTCGACCGAGCAATGCTCTAACATAATGCATTTATTCTTTTCGGTTGACCATCGGTTTGAGGGTGATTGCTAGTAGAAAACTTTAGTTCAGATCCAAGCAATCCAAACAAGACGGTTCAAAACCTTCCTATAAACCGTGAGTCTCTATCACTCACAATATCTTGAGGAAGTCCCCAATACTTCACTACATTCTTGAAGAACAGATCCGCTGCAACGTTTGTATTACAAGAATGGGGGCAGGGAATGAATATAGCACACTTACAAAAGCGATCAACCACGAGCATTATCGAGCTAAAGCCTTACACCTTCGGCATCCTATTAATAAAGTCCATCGACAAGCACTGCCATGGCCTATCTGGAATCGGCAAAGGCTGTATCAATCTTGCTACGTTTTTCCTTTTTGTCTTGTCCAGTTGACACACTAAGCATGTCTTCACATACAACTCAACATCTTCTTCCATTTTATGCCAGTAATAGGAACGATCTATCAAAGCATGTGTTCGCTCCATGCCTGGATGACCAGCCCAAATGGAATCATGCATCTCTCGCAAGAGTTCCCTTCTCAATCCACCTGAATTGGGTACATAAATCTAGCCAATATCGACGAACGATTCCATCACAGATCTGCTTAGTCAGGCGCACACATGCCTGATCATTCTTCGTCTCTTCTTTGATTCGAGGAAACAACTCTGCCTAAATCATGGTCAGTGCCACAACGTATTCTTCCACCAATTTTATGCTCAACGCATCTGGCATAGAATTATTCCTTCCTGGATTATGCTCGAACTTGTAATCGAACTCACTCAAAAAGTCAAGCCACCTTGTTTGTTTTGGCGGAACTTTCTTCTGGTTGGAAAAGAACGTAATGGCCACATTATCCGTCCTTATGATGAAATAAATTCCCAACAGATAATGGCGCCATGTTCTTAGGAAATGTATCACTGCCAACATCTCTTTCTCATGCACATCGTATCTCCCTTCAACATCGTTAAGCTTACGACTCTCATAAGCTACCAGATGGCCATCTTGCACCAAGACTCCCCGTAGAGCCCTTTCTGAAGCATCAGTGTGCACTTCAAATGGTATATCGAAGCTAGGCAAGCGAAGAAATGGTTATGTCGAGACCGTTTACTTTAATGCATGGACTGACGAGTGTCTTCGAGGCCGCTTCCTTTATTTCCTTGTGGTAGTGGCTTACCATTACACGTGTCTTTAATGCATGGAGAAACGTGAGAATCATTCGCCGTTTAGCCGGCTATTACCCTTTCCTTTTCTTTTATCTTTACTTAACATGAAAGAAAAGTTCTATGTGATTTTTTTAAGACCATTAACTTTAATTTTCACATTATTTAATTTTTTTATCATATTATACAACAAATAAATAAAACACCCAAAAATTTCTCGTAATAAAAAATCACAAAATTTTAATTAAATCCACAAACTAAATGAAAACTAAGCTATTCTCCAGACATTGAAGATTTGCGTGTAAAATCACCAATTATAGAGAAAATCCTTACCCAATTATTTTTCTATTCATATCACGCATGAAGAAGTAAATTAAACCAAAAAATAAAATATAAATCATTTATAAATAGCAAGGTCATATTGTTTGAAAATTAACTTGGTGATATGAAGACGTTCAGTGCAAAGAATCATAACCACCATTTTCATTCCTATGAATCAACCCTTCAATCGATAAATATGTCTAAAAAATCACAGTTACATAACAGGTTTTGCAAGTTTTCTCCACAACCACGCGTCACAAATATGATATGTGAAATTGTTGAATCACCCTTTCCAAAATTTTCAGTAGACATGAGATGGAAAATCAAAGTATGAATTTAAAATCTATTCAGTAACGCGGATCGATAAAGATTTGAGTGAAGTTGTTATTACTGAGAAATAGGGTGAGCATGGGCCGGTATGGACCGGTTTTCACCTCATCCGCATCCAATCCATTGCACTACGGATTTCAATTTTGGCATCCGCATCCAATCCATATCCAACGGATTTGCATCCAATGGATGCACGGATGGACGGATTGGATGCGGATAATCCAATGGATTTGTTATAGTAAAAATTTATAGTAAAGAAAATAAAGTTAACACAAATGACTCCTTATAAAACCTACATATCCTATATATGTATACAAATATAAAAATGCCATGTACAACATCCCAAGCAAACAACTTAAAAATTCCTAAAAGATCCATAGTATTTTCTAAAACTATATAAATGTCCTTAATTTAACGGATATGGATGTCCAACGGATTTTCAAAGTTGCATCCGGGCCCGATCCGTTATCCGTTGGATTTCAAAAACTCAATCCGCATCAACCCATTAACGAACAGTCCGGACATCCATCCGCAAATGAACGGTTGGTCCCGGCTAAATCCGCGGATTACGGGCCAAATGCTCACCCCTAAGTGAGAAATGTGTGAAGATAAGTAGATAACGGGTTTGTAATAGAAACTTCAATATGGTAAGTAGGCCCAGCCAACTCCATTCATTTAGAACCTTCATTTACCTCTCGACTCTTCTACCGGATCCAAGTATCCAACCACCTAAACCTAAACCTAAACCCCCATTTTTCCATCACTATCACCATCACTTGTAAACCCTAATAACAAATTTCTGTTTCTCTCTATAAAAATTAACCAGAAGGGTTTCTTCATTCATGGATTACTTCAAGATTCTCCCGGTGGATATCACATTAGACATTTTATCTCGCTTGCCAACGGAATCAGTTTTGGAGTCCAAATTAGTATGCACTACTTGGAGGAGTCTTGTTTCTCATCATCCTTCTTTCTCTGATCTACACATTCATCATCTCAATCATCCTTTCAAAGCTTCTGATTCTGGTAAGTTGGGTTTTCTTGCTTTGACTCAGATTGAGAATAATGCAAAGAGTTTTCCAAAACTTCACTATTTTGAATATAATAACAACCATGATGATGATCCCACTCCCATTCAGAGAATTAGAAGGATTAATTTAAGCCCTCCACTTAAGAATTTTAGGTTTGTTGGTTCCTGTAATGGCTTGATCTGCCTTACTGAAGGCCAGTCTGTTTGTATTTGTAACCCCATTACAAAGGAATATGTCATGCTTCCAGGGATTAAAAGAGATTGTTGTGATACTGAACGGTATATTTATGGTGCCAGCAGCTTTGGTTATGTTTCTTCAACCAATGACTACAAAGTTTTAGGAATAGATGCGGTGGAGACCCGGTTTGTAGAAGTCTATATCTACACTCTAGGCAGTGGAGATGGTTGGAGAAAGCTTGGAAAGTTCAATTCTCAATTCTGTTATAGTAATATATGGGATGTAGCTGGTATTTTTGCCAGTGAAGCACTTTATTGGCTGGATGATGAATTAGGAATAGTCGTGACCTTTGATTTGGCTGAGGAGAAGTTTCTTGAACATATTTCACCACCTCCTATTCCAGAAGACGATGATTGGTTTGATTATGGAATAGGGATTTTGGATGGGATTTTGTTTCTTGCTGTTTTTCTGTATGGCGTTGGAGCCCAATATTATGACATATGGCTATTAAGAAAGAAGAATGTTATTCATGACAAGAAAGAGCGAGAGGAACACCAGTCATTGGGTTGGACTAAAGAGTTTAGGGTTGACGACATCAAATTATTAGCCATTACGAAGGGTGATGGTATTTTAACTTGTGTTGATAACTACCTCATTATTTACAACACAAAAGCCTCAACTTCAGAAAGGATTGTGGAGTTTAAGGAAATTTTTCGTGAAGTATTCCGTCACAAGAACACTTTAGTTTCGCTGAAAGAATTAGGTGAAGAAGATACAAGAACAATGGAGCCGGTTGAAATTGAAGAGACGGAAAGCTATGACTAGCCTTTCATGCACCGACAGAAGGATGCGAACTCTGAATACATTCTTATAAACTGGTAATCTTTGTTGAGTTTTGTAAGTGATATTCATATAATTCACTAGACCATTGAGTTTTTGTTTTGAAATTGAAGCATTGTCTTAATGAGTTATTTAATATAAGTTTCTTTTATTCTATCTTTCTATCATTGTTCCATCTCTGTAGCTGTATTTTTTATTTTGGGTTAAGCTATATCACCTGTTGCTTTGTTTAGTGTGCATTTTGTTAGTGACTATTATTTCAATGGAAGAATGTGTTGTAGACGTTAGTGACTTACACATTGGGTTCGAACTGAGAACAGGTTGGCTATTGATGATTACATTTACTAGAAGTTAAAACAGTTCTGGAAATTCAATGCCATGT
This sequence comes from Papaver armeniacum, assembly GCA_023531295.1. Lineage (NCBI taxonomy): Eukaryota > Viridiplantae > Streptophyta > Magnoliopsida > Ranunculales > Papaveraceae > Papaver > Papaver armeniacum. The sequence continues at coordinate 39,711 of JAJJWW010008633.1, read as the reverse complement.
AATTTTTTGACCTAGTTCCAACTTCGTCTTTCCATATAGTCCACGATCTTTTGTGAATGCTGCAGATGTTTGCTTCATGTCTAAAACCGCCGTGTCTTGTCTATTTGTCTGATATGTATAGAAGTCTTAAGTGTGTGCTAAACCCACCAATGTTCTTAATGTGGCATAGAAACTTGTTCCTTGTACAGAGACTGTATTTCGGTTATCTTTCTGCTAAATTTCTATCTATAATCTGCTAAGTAGCCTAATTTCTTATAAAATTAATAATAATATTTCATAAAAAGGTTGCACCATCTGTTGCACCTTGCTATATGTGCTTTACTGCTATTTTATTTCCTTTTCTGAATTTGAGTTCTTGAAAGCACATCCGTCGTGTACTTCTGGTGGTTATTTTGATTACATAACATTGTTCTACTGTGATTATCAAAATTTTAATGTGTTTGGAACATGGTACTTGCATTATGGCTTGGGGCATTTTGTTTTATCTGTTAGGCAATACTGCCGCTGATTACTTTTGTTGTTCTTTGGCTAAGTTGCCACTACTGTTGCATTGCTTCCGTTGGGTATTGGGGCACCTGATGTCTTCGCTAGTATAGCTGCATTTGTTGGGCCCGATGCTGGTGAAGTGGGGTTGAATAGTGTGTTAGGTGGAGCTGTTTTTGTTACTTGTATTATTGTTGGGACTTTACTGGAGAAGAGTGTGAGGATTGATAGGAAGTGTTTTATGAGAGAGATATGTTTGTTTGTTTTTTTTTTTTGACGCTTTTGTCGTTGTCTGTGATTTTGATTGCTAGGATGATTAGTGCTATGAATGCAATTCCGTTTGTTTCGATTTATGTGATTGTTGTTGCTTCAAATGAGAAATCGCTAAAGTTGAGATTTGATGTTGTGACACTGCTACTTCTTGTTACTGTTAAGAGGAAGTATTTTTTCGCATGGTAGTGAAAATGAAGAATCTTTTTATAGTCTGTTGATTGATGTGATCATGTGAATGATTCGCCAGAATGCATTACCTTAATGGATGTGGGCATCAGATGTTGCTATTTATTCGAATAGTTCATTGATGCATGGTATGGATGAAAGCTCAAGGTCTAAGATGATGTTTCCATCAGCTAACTGGTGCATTGTTTCATCCCATCAGTTCCCTCAGATCGATCAGGCCCAAGTGCTACTGGTGAAGCTAGTTATGCTTATTTATGGATTCCTGGACTTGGTTTAGCTGGTTCCTCTCCCGCTGGTCGAGATATGCCTGATTGAGTTTAGAGCCCAACTATACAAGCTAATTATCAAATCTCATTGTTTGGGTACGGCCAGGTGAATCAGTAGCATGTCATTTATGTTGAACTTTGTCTGATGGAAGAATTAAAGATTCATGCAAGGCACTCTCCCAGCGATCTAACGCATGACCTGATAAGATATCTCTGCATAAACGGGGTTCTAATATCTCCTTGCAGTTGATGCGATGTGTTTGATGGTGCATTTTTGGAGCAGTAAATGTGCGAACATTTCTGAGTACTGTTTCTCATCTCATTTCCTGGTTTGCCTTCTGCCATCACCAATTATGTAAGTCTTTTCTATTTATCTTTGCTTTCTTTTGGATTATATAAATTCTCTAGAGTCTAGATTCTTGACATTGTTATATACAGAATCTGCTCAGTTTCTCATGCTAGATAATGAAGGGTCATCTGGTTTCTAGTGTTTGTGTAAGATTCCCAATGCAGAGATTCTAGAAAGTTAGGAAGAAAATACCGTGGATTGATTGATTATCTCAGTACTTGCATTTATAGGCTCCCAACATAACATGAAAATCCCAGAAAAATATTGCATAAGCTAACTATAATGTTTGCTGGCATTGCAGAAAATATACAGTTTTCTGTTAAAAATTATGAGATAATCTAAACATTGAAAGGATAGACAACCTTTTTTTTTTTTTTTGGAAGTAATATTCCTACCACTGACTTCTTAGGCATCTGCGGTAATGTGTATCTTGTTTAATTTTCGTTTTGTTTTCAAATTCAAATTGAACATGAAATGGATTAGTGACTTGTTGAGTGTATCATGATACTCCTGGAGCATTTGTTCGATAGTATTGTATCAATTTCCGTTCTTGTTGTTTATCCGAGTCATAGTTAGTACCCTTGCTTATACACTATGGTTCTCCTGTTAATCTTGTCTCTTTGTTTTGCTAAGTATTGCTCTATTGTCATGCATGTTGACTTATGTGTACTATTTGGTGGATGCAGGTATCAGTGAGTTCAGGGGGCTCCTGCTATTCTCAAATTACCATCGTCAAGGATGGCCACACAGTCAAAGCTCTTGGGTTTTGAATTTGCAGAATGGACTGGAGTTCGAACACCACAATCGTATATTCACAGTACCGCATCAACTGCTTCACTTGAAGTATATATGTCCAACCATTCACCATTGGATGACTTACTGATGGTGTGGTTACTCCTACAAGTGTTACTTGTATGCCTGATAAGTGTGGTTGGGATCATTCATTCAGACTGATTTCACTCTGGTATGGGAGGAATATCATGGTGTAATTCACTTTGAATACTGGCTTTACATTTTTATAAATACTTGAGCTAAAGATATTATTATTGTTTCTGCATTATGTTCATAGATATCCTCTCCTAGAAAGCTCAAGTGCATTCTAATCACTGGAGGCTTATGAAATGACAGTGGCTTCCCTCGGTAGAAATGTTAGTGTTGGACCTCATTCTTAGGAATTAAGATAAACTTCCATGTTGTTTCCTAAGATGGCGAAGAAATCTGGCAAATCTCCTAGTTTCAGTTAGACTACTCTTTGAAGGCATTGATGGACCGATTGAAGCGTTTGTGTCTTTGTGACGAGGATGACTCTGCAGTTCCAGAGACGAGGATGATTCCGCAGTTTCAGACCCATCATCACATGGCAACTTTGTAGCTGCTGTACTAAGGAACGTATAGTTTTGATCACTAACATTGACAAACAAGCTTGAGATAGCAATGCTTGCGAGTTCGACCGAGCAGTGCTCTAACAAACTCATGTGCACAGCCACAACCTTAGATTTGTTTACTCGCTGGACAAATATGGACCACTCTTTATCTTAGCTAACTTGTCCAAACCTTGATTTGTAATCTAGATAAGTTGAGAACCCCAATGAAGCCGAGGGTTTTCAAAGTTCGTGGGATAGGTCAGACAATATATTAAAGCTTAAATTCAAAGACACCAAAGTAGACATATTTTAGATACTTGAAGGGATGTTATCTGAGATGCCTCTCTTAGAATGCTTTCATCAAGCATTGCAAGTCCTTGTAACAAACCTATCTCTCTAAGAATGCTTTTATCAAGAATGTTGATAGATAAATCAATTCCTGAGTTGCAGTTGTTTAACTTCTTGATCACCTCTAGAAATGGTTTTGCAACAAATCTAATATATGGAGTTTTTGCGAACGATTAATCCCTTTAATTACGCAATGATGCATTGAACTTGTTTAACTTCGAGAATATTTGTAGACACATGAGTGATGCAAATGCAGTGGGAACCGCCTCCGAAGTGGTTATTCGCCAAATTAATAACCATTGAGATTGATAATTAGTGACTAAGTTTAGCTTGATTATGAAGTGCAGATGAATTTTAAATCAAATTTTAGAGTGAATTTTCGATTAAATTTTAAATTTTTTTTATTTTTATGTAAGACACGTAGTTTGATTGGAAATATAAGATTTCAGAACTAAAATTAATTTCAACATATACAAAACCTGGCTTGATTGGGGTATGCTCAAACTAATTGGGGTATACCCAATTTTAAAGGGACTCTTTTTTAAGAGCAAAGGGGAGGTCTATGGGCAAAGTTACAAAATTACCCTTTCCCATTATAACTCTAATTACTACCTAAATCAGTTTTCATTCTCTTCGTTTCATCTTCTTCTCTTCTTCTTCTCCTCCACAACCTTACCGGCTCCATCACCCCCACCACCACCAAAACTCGTCGATCAATTCGTTAAAATCGTCGATTCGAAAACTCCGATTAGTCTTCATCAATGGATCCACCACGGAAGAAGGAAACTCGTATGAAAGAAACTAATAGAAAACCCAATGAATATAACCCTGGAATTGCAAGTTTGGTTGCTAAGAAAGTGAAGAAAAAAATGGTTGAAGAAGAAGTAATTGAACCCGCTGAAACACGTGAAATGGTGCGCTTAAGAAAGTAAGGGCTTGTTTAAACTCACTCTAGTACTTCGATTTCATGTTTTCATGTCAAATTAGGTCAGAAAATTCGAATTTGTGAATTGGCAGTTACGACGCCGGCAAGGTTTTTTGTTATCGACGTTTCCGGGATTTCATAGTTAGGGTTTGGCCGGGAGGGTATAAGGTTGAAGAACTTTCCGGCTGTAAGTTTCTGTAACTGCTACTAGCAGGGCCGGCAGGTTATTCATCTGTACACCATTTCGGCGTCTTTTTTTTTTTAATGAAGCCGGCATCTTATTATTGTTTACCCTTCCGGCTACTTGTTTAGAATGTTTCCTGATGCCTAGAATTTTTTTGTCCGGAAGGGTATTTATATAAAACCATTCCGGCTGTTTGTCAGCCGGCGATGTGTGGGAAATGGACCTTTCCGACCAGTTTAGTGAAAAATCCTATATTTTTTGTGCGCCGGAGGCTATTTTGATGATACACTGCCGGCTTTGTCTTAGCCGGCACTCATCTTTTGGTCGATCTTTCCGGCCATTGTTCCGCCGGATATATTGTATATGTCTAACCTGCCGGCCTGTAATATTTTTTTTTCTGAATTGTTCTTGTTCAGATTGCGAATGGCAAAGAAGAAAGCAACTCTTAGTCCTTCTTCAAACCCTCCTCGTGTTGGTGATAAACTCTTGTCTTCAAAACATCGAGGGGTATATGTTGTGCCGGGAACGACAAAGGTCTTAGAACCACTATCTGAACCCAACGATTCAGATGAGACTCCAGATGAAGACCAATCAATTCCATCTAGTAGAAGAGGTGATGATGATGATGATGATGTTAATGAAACCAATCCGGCTGCTGGAGGAGGTAACAATGATGATGATGATGGTGATCAATACATGCCTGAGGCTGGAGGAGGTAATGATGATGGTAATGATGATGATGGTAATGGAGATAAAGGTAAGAATATCATCGAAGATGAAATTGTTGAAGAGGAAGAGGAACAAGAAGAAGAAGAAGAAGAATGAGATGGAGATGGAGAAGGAGAACAAACTCTAGCTATTGTTCAAGCCACCGAAGCTTCGGCTTCAACTTCAACCGGAACGAAGAATAGGGTGATCACTAAACCGGCTGATTCTCACATGCCTCCCAAACACTTGATGGTTGCACTGAAAGAAGGTGAGCCTCCAAAAGGGAACCCAGCAGAAGGTGGAGATGTTCTTTTTGGATACAAAGACTCATGGGCATGTACGGTCCATAATACCATCGTAAGTAATCTTAATCCGTCTTTGTTATTTATTCAAGTGTGTAACTATCTTAATTAAATTTGCGTCAAGTGTTTGTATTTCTTTTCATTTTGTTTTTTTTTGGTATTTAGGATCACAAGCATGCCATACGTCTCATGAGGCGCCAAGCTTCGTGTTCAGTGACTCATACTTGGGATCTTGGCCTGGAATGTGAGGAGGTGAAAGTGATTGTGAGGATCTCCGGGTTGTGGCCTACGGTGGAGAGTTCGAATATTAATCATGATAAAGTTACCGTGTATGCATTCTGTGAGAGGTTCTATGGAGAGACTGATACTCTGTTATTCCCATTCGGTGAGATGGCAATAACTCCCGATGATGCTCAACAAATTCTAGGCCTCGAGGTTGATGAAAAAGCAGTCAGTGAGGGCTTCGATAGTTCCATTTATTTTGGAAAGATTTACGAATTGAGCAAGAAATTTTTTGATTGGAATCAGGTTCAGACGGATGATGTTCTTGACAAGAAGGATGGTCGACTAACCAAGAAGTTTAATGTGAAGAAGTTGAGGGACAGATTATGGAAGACTCGGGAAATCCTTGATAGGGAAGGAATAGTGCACCCGGTGCGAATCAATGCTACCGCGGCCGCTTATTTGCTATACACCCTGAGCAAATGTATCTTCCCCGACAGTTCCGGAAACCAAGTCGAGGAAAGTTACTTGCAACTATTGGATCCCTTACATGAGATGCGTGGGTATTATTGGGGTACTGCGGTGGTCGCCTTCTTGAACAATGAGTTGACAAAATGTTCTAGGGCACTCACTAAGCAAGTTAACGGAAACACATGTCTCTTCTAGGTAATTTTATTGTCTAGAACATTTATATTCGCAAAATTCTCGTAAGATAAGGTTGTTACTAAAATTTTTTTCTTTTTGCATAGGTTTGGATATATGAGAACTTCCCTTCTTTGTTCAAAGACAACTCTTACGTCAAAGTGGATAACAGTGTTCCGGTTCATTTGCCAAGAGCCCAAAAGTACAGTTTTAAGGGTACTCAAGATAAGGAAATGCCGCAAAATCTTATGCAACTCTGAGACGCCATCGAAAAATTGATCATGCGAAGAGGTGATATTTGATCCGTATCGAGAGGATAGAAATCAAGGTTTAATCCCAAGGAGAAATGAAGTTGTTGCATTATACTATGGACCCTTGATGACTGTGTTTGAAGGATTTTCAATGTACGATCCACATCGGGTAATGCGACAATTGGGTTACGTCCAAGAAGAACCTCATTTCGATGAAGAAAAGCCGTTCTTTACTGTGAACCGGGATGAGTGCACAACCTCCCAAAAAACTATTAACGTATCTTACGATCCAGCGCCAACTCAAGAACATTGGGACGATAGACCGAGCCGTAACATCGATGTGAGTCTTTTGGACGAGGTGACCACCGGTCATGAAGCTACTGAGAAATACATGGCGTGGTACTTAGGTTGGGCTCGTCCTACTGTGATTAGGCCAATGACTACTGAAGAACTGGCTCGTAAGAAGAAGATCGAATCGAAAGACCCAAAGAACATTGCTTAAGATATTTGTAAGTATTTTAGAGTTGCTCTTACTATTTTAAGATTGATTGCATTACCGAATCATTATATTAATTGTTTGTTGTTTAATTGAATATAGAAGGATCAGTTGAAGACCTTTGTGAGGGTGTTCTTGCATGCGAAAAGACAGAGGAGAACCTGTGCAAAGCAAGCACATTGACTATGCTTGCAATGTTGACAATGAGGATGCCCAGCTATTATTCAAGCAACTTCAGGCTGAAGTAAAGGCGGAAGAAAAAGCTATTAAGGATGCACAAGCCAAGATAAAGGCTGATAAAAATAGGACTCGTAGTGCTCGTGGTGGTGAAGGTAGAAGCAGTGGTCCTGGTGGTGAAGGTAGCAACAGTGGTCGTGGTGGTGAAGGTAGTGTTCCAAAACGGGGTCGTGGTCGTGGTCGTGGACAATGAATGCTTTCCTAGTTCATTTCTTTATGTTGTGGTGGACAAATGTTTAAGTTAATGGTGTGGACAAATGTTTTTACTGGGTTTTTTTACGGTTTATGGGACATGTTTTCGTATTTTGGACAAAAAATGTTGGATTTCTAGTTGTTGAATGAATGGTTTGTTTAGCTATATAAAGTGTCAATACATTTGCTGGCATGCATTTTTGAAGCTACCCTGTCGGCTGTCCCAGGGCTGGCAATGTTGTGAAATGTCAGACTGCCGGCCCTGTCAACAAAAAATGGTGTAGTTACCAGGGCCGGAAAGGTAATACGATTCCTACTAAGCCGGCGTTTTGTAGCCGGAAGGGTACGAAAATAGAGACCCTGCCGGCCATATCTTGAAAAAAAAACCATTCTTCTGATGCCTAAAATCATGTAAGGTCGGGAGGGAAACAAAACAAGAAAATGCCGACGGTATTTTGGCCGGCATGCTAATGAACCCATACATTTCCGGCCGTTTTGAGACCCCGGCATTATAGCAAATTTACGACCCCGCCGGCGGGTTCAAAATTCTAATTTTTGCAAGTACAATTGCATTGATTCACTTGTACTTGGACACTATAACGGCCAAATTTGGGCACCATCTTATAAATGCACTACTTATCTCCACAAAAGAACACACAAATATTTGCATATACTCTCCAAATCTCATATCATCACACACTCCATCTAACTCACCCAATAGCTCTCTACACACAAGAAATGGCTTCATTTGATTCTAATGAAGATTTGGCAATCACCAAAGCTTGGTATGCGGAAACTAGAGTTCGAAGGCAGTCCTCCGTAAGGGTGGATTCCACAACCTTTTGGGCTAGGGTTCACAACACTTTTAGCCAAGAGTGTGGGAATCCTAACTCAAGAAGTGTTCAACAAGTGCACGATAGACACATAGTCATTGTAAATGCGATACTTGCTTATTTAGCTATCCAAAAACCAATTTTCAACGCTCCCCACTTTAACTTGTCCATTGAACAATTTGTAAGTTTTTTTGTGGTTTATTTTACGGGATCAATGTTGTTTGATCTTCCTACTAAACACCACTAACAAAGTAAGTTTGTGGAATGTTTTTGTAGCATGAAGTCGTGAAAGCGCGCTACTTGGAGGAAAAAGGGGAAGCATTCGCGTTCGATGCAAGCTATCACTTCTTGGCACAAAGAATCCCGGAGGATAACCAGGAGTACTTGGATGTCGTATCGTCTTCGGAGGAGGAAGATTGATGGCTTTAGAAGTTTTTGTATAGGTTTTGTGGGTAGACCTCTATGTAAACCCTCACGAGACTATAACTCGTCCACTAGGGTCGCCTAGGGGTTCAAAGGCTTGATGCACATGCTAAGTGCATTCGTTTTTCCGTCGAAAAGGATTAGGTTTTATGTTTCAATCAATGTAGTAACCAAAATTGAATGAATAAAGGATTAGGTTTTATGTCAGCCGGCAATGTTGTTTCTTTTTTTCATGCCGAGTTTAATATAGCCGGAAGGGTAGGAAATATTTACATGCCGACCGTAAGATTGCTGCCCAAGATAGTCGGCGTGTTCTTCATCCGAGGACCATTCCGGCGGATATATGGTCGGCAGCTTATTCAAAGTTGACCATTCCGGCGGATGTATGGTCGAAAGCTTATTCAAACCACGACCTTGCCGGCTTTATGCATTTTCAAAACCAAAATTTTTGGATCGAAATCGAACTCATAAGACAGATCAAAAGGTTAATCTACTGAATTCATAATTTGAAAATTTTAATCTAAGCTCAATTAATTAACCTAATCATAATTTTAGTGTTAATTAACCAAGGGCATATTAGCCATTTAGAAAAAACAAGGTTAAGGGATGGCTTGGTTTTACTTCAAAATGACCCGATTTTGTCTTATTGGGTATACCCCAATTAGTTTGAGTATACCCCAATCTCGCCAGGATACAAAACTTGAATATTGAAGTTACATAATAAATAAACTACTAAAATATTCACCAAATCTTGACTTATATTAAGATCATTTCGTTTCCTTCAATCATTCATGGTATTACACAAAAAATTTAATAGTAAACATGTCACTTCATTTAATCAATCAATAAACAAAAATAAAAAATATATCTAAAAAAAATAGCACATTTCGTTTTCTTCGTGAAGAAGATGGAGAAGGAAATCATGCTTACTTAGCTTAAAAAACTCAGTAATCCAAATTTAATTTTCAAAACAACATTACATCAATCTTTATTTTGAGCGTCAAATTTTCAAAAAAAATCATACATAGAAATATCATGAGAAATCAACGTTACTAGTAGAAGTCGGATGAATAAAATAATTTTAAACTTTAAATCATGGAATAACTCAATGAAACTCATGACTTGTTTTAAGGGTTGAAAAACAGAAACATAAATTTCAAAAGTTACATAAGAAATTGTATCGACTTGTTTTAAGGGTTGAAAAACAGAAACATAAATTTCAAAAGTTACATAAGAAATTGTATCCTCTAATAAAATCACAAAAGTTAATGAAAAGAACTAGAAATGAGTAAATTACAAGGGGAAATTTGTGAATCTAACTTATCAAATTCTAATAAGAAAGAACACCAAAGTAAGACAAGTAATTACCAGATTGATCTTGCTAGGTTTCTTTTGATTTAATTTTAGAAAAATTTGGCTTTGGGTCCCAACTTTGTGACCAGTGTTAGTTTAGATCCTAGGAAGTTCAATATTAGAGTTTGGGACTCGGGACCATTGTTGACCGTCTTGACAGTTAAGAAAATAAAGACAAAAAAACAAACAAAAAAAAATCTCAGAAGTAACAAATACAAACAAAATAACAGAGACGAAATTTGAAATGATCACTTGTTTTTATCAAATTTCCACAAAAAAAAAGTCTAAAAGTGAAAATAAGTTCATAAAAATAAACATTATACCGCATGTCTTAATAAAAGATCTTGCCGAGAGTTTGTTCACGTTCAGAGAAATCAGTATGAATTGTTCAAAGAGGTGTACGGAAATCTTAACCTTCTCTGAACTTTTTACTATCTTCCTCTTTTCTCTCTTATAAACTTTTAGTGAGATGAAGCAAGACCAAATTCCCACAAAAAAAAAAAAGCAGACAAATGATTCTTCGGCCCTAATTTTGCACCAGAAATTAAATTGGCTCGAAGTTTGCGTGGTGAGTTAAAAATTTTCCTCGTACACAATAAATTTTTTTGTGATCTAAAAGCTACCTCATGACTCAAAATTTATCTCGCAACTGTTAAACGGAATTTACTAATTTAGTCACCACCCAAAATATTCCTTGTGCAATCGAGGATACAAAGAAAATAAAGTTTAAGGAAAAAACAATCCTAGATCAACCTAGATTTCCTCTTCGGGTATACGAGTGGGTGCATTAAAAATATGTTTATCCATACTAACTTAAAATCTACTTGATGGCGCAAAATAAGAGTAAAAAAACGTTGTAAACTAAGAATTGTCCGCATTACCTAACCGGGACCAACCGCATTTTCGCGGATGGATACCCGAACCGTTCGCTAATCGGTTAGATGCGGATGCGATTTTTGGAATCCAACGAATTACGGATTGGGTCCAGATGTAACCTTGAAAATCCGTTGGACATCCATAACCATTGGATTAAGGATATGTATAGGCTAGGTGTCGCTATTCAGAAGGGGGTTGGTGCTCAGCTTGTTGCTAGGCTGCCAACTAAAGTTCTGTATGACTCTATTTAAATAAAAGGAATATTTGAATTAATATAAAATATATATATATAGTTTAGGAATTCTTAAGGTGTTTGCTTGGGGTGTTATTTATGGCACTTTTATATTTCTATACATATATAGAATGTGTAGGTTCCATAATAAATCGTCTACGTTGGTTTTACTCTTTTCATTATAATCTTTAATTAAAACAAATCCATTGGATTATCCATATCAAATTTATTCATCCGTGCATCCACTGGATGCAAATCCGTTGGATATTGGATTGGATGTGGATGTAAATTTGAAATCCATAATTCATTGGATTGGATGCAGATAGGGTAAAAACCGGCCCATGCTCACCCTACTTGTGACTCAAAATTCTCCATTACTTCAGATTTGTTCGTGTATCTGAAAGTAAACCCAGTGACATAAGCCTGCAGGTAAATTGAAATGGGCTCATGACTACAAATCGATACACTTACTCTAAATTCTGAATCCTCAAGTCGGTCTACGACCGGCAATGTCAATATTCCGGATATTAACTCTCGTATCCGGATTCGTACAGACACACACATTAAAACCCCTATCATCAACTTCTTCTTCGTATAAAGGTTATATTTATTTCTTATTCTTCCTCCATGGATCACAAAGATTCTTCTTCATCTTGTTGTCGTTGTTGTAGTTTCTTACTTACGATTTTATGTGGGTTAACTGAAAAGTAAGCTCTTTAATGTCATATCAATTAAATTCGTGTTGATGTTATTTGTGTTGCAGGGTATAAAGATATCATACCCATGTTGCTCAGAAGGTGTTAATGTGGATATTGCGAATGATTTTGGCTCACCGCTATAATATGCTGCCACTGCTGGCAAACCCGATACCGTTAAAATTCTTCTGGATCACGATGCCAATGTGAGTAGCATTTACCTTCTCTTCATGAACAGGTGTGGCTATTTGTTCAGCAGACACTCAAGTGATCTCTAAATATGATAACCAAAATTCCATCCTAAATAGATGTGGACTTCTTGATCACGACATATGTTTATTTTTAATTTTGAAGAACTATTTAAAGCTATATCATATATACACGATAGATTGTATAGTTAGCTCTTTTGGTATAACTAAAAGCTTACATTTCCTATCATTGTTGAGTTGAATCTCTGACATATGTTGCTTTATTAGTTTTTTCTTTTCAGCTTACTTGTGAGAATGCTAGTGTGACCATAATACACCTCCTCTCTACGTACATATTTGTTACGTGGAAACCATAATGACACGGACTCGCTCCGTTTACTTCCACAGTTTTTCCTTTTTTCTTTTCATTAAGAACGGGGTCACTGAATCATAGTTAAAAGGAGGCAACCATAGTTAATATTTAAATCGGTTTGTAATATGGATAGTGTGAATGACCCGAATCTAATATAAGGTTTTCGCCTATAAAGCGTTTGATAAAAGCCGAAAAGCAGAGAAAGATGTTAAAAGTTCATACGACATTTTTACTTATTTCAGTATTAGTATGGGTAGTCTGTTGGTAGGTTTGATATTTATAAATACTATGATGATTGTGTCCCATTCTTAATATTAATATGGATGCCTAATGACGCTTGCCATTCTTAACCTAAGTGTCAATTGGATTCTGATGTAAGTTAGATCAAGTGCAATGTACAATTGTTTATGGGTGAAAAATATTTCTGCCGGTTTTAGTAATTTGGGGTGTATGGATGAGAAATGAGTCTAAAACTTAAACAAATGCACTACACAGGAGTGCTTGTAGATTCGAGAAATCAATCTGTGCAAATCCGGCCTAAACCAAGAAATGGCCGTTCCAGACTTGTTTCGGTCACAAAGTGAAGGAGATGGGGTTGATCTTAGGGAGGGAAGTGAAGAAGGTGTTGAGATTGTGAAGGTGTTGGCTATGTATGACTTGTATCAGAAAGCTGGACTGTCTTGCAAGATGTAAGCTATCAGTTCCGGTGTTTGAATACGATAGTATCAACACTTGCCTCTGTTGTCTGGACTTGTTCTTGTTGTTGGAAATAGGGAGGAGAACCTATTTATACAAGTCATTTGAGTCTTATTCACGTCTCTCATGGGAAGTGGAGAAAGTGGAGTGATGGAGTAGTGGAGTTGTGTGTTAGTGTTACACGACCAGTCTTGCCCACTTCTCCTGTCATCTCTAACCGTCCATGACTTCCTGACACGTTCTTGTGATGGCGTGTTGCACGCTGCACGCTGTAAACCGCCAGACCAATACCCTAGTATGTATCCCCCAGTTTGTGACATGATTGATGTCTCGAGTGTGTGGACCGTGGGACCCACAGAAAATAGCATGTAATGCTAGATTAAATAACTAAGTTGTTTAGGAAGTCGATACTTGTGAAGTATCATGTGTATTCTATGAAGGTACTGCATCATAGTGTGGTAGAGTGACGGGTGGTGATCACCATGACGCCTTAATGACCAATTAACTCCTGACCAGGGTTGTATAACCAAGCCGGTGAAGTTGGACGGACGAGATGATCTTTGAGACACTCATCTCGCGATCGTTGATGGAATTAGGTTTTTGAAGAGGTGCGCAAGCATCACTCTTCAGCTTGGTCGAATCCAAGCTTGGGATACAATTTTGACAGGGACGATCGTGCATGTGTGTAGACGACATGACGATGTAGGCGCCCATATCTCATTGTCTCGTGAAAGTGTGATCTGGGCCACTCAATTTGTCCGGTGAAGTTGAGTGGTCGAGATCGATTTGCAACAGAAATCTGGTGCCTCAAAAGCCGCGCATCATGCCAATTTTGGGTGCGCGTTCCAAGACGACCAAGGTTGGTCGGTCTTGGCCGATCAGCCCGGCGTGCATACGATGAGATGGTGTATATACCTGTACTTCATCGTCCCATAGAAACGTGATCTAAGCCACTCATTTTGTCCGGTAAACTTGAGCGGTCGAGATCAGTTTGTGGTTGGGAAGTGTGACCACGCCTAGCTTGGGCGCGCAAATCAAGGTGTACATCCAAGTTTGGTCTTGGCCGATCGGGTGTGGAGATAGCTGGGCCCGCAGTGATCGTGTTGATACTTACTAGACCTGCTTAGTCTATTCCTGGACCCTTCATCTGAGCAGGAGAAAAGGGACACTCGTGATCGCGACACAAACCCTAATTAGGTTTTGCCGGCCGTGTGTCATACCCAGTTTAGGGCGCAAGAATCAAGACGACGAATCATAGTTGGTCCTGATCGATCAGTCAGGTATGTAGGCGGGCCCACGGTGTTTGTGTTGACATGCTCTGGGCCCTTTGAATCTACATCTACACCCTCCATCTATGCCTGCGAAGATGGATGGTTGAGACTGTTTTGCGATACATGTAATGTGCCGCAAACCCTAATTTAGGGTTTTTCGTCCATACTGCTCTGGTTTGGACGGTTTGGCAAGCTATGCCACCCTTTTTGGGAGGCCGAACATGTGGGGCCCGCGTTGGGTCAGTAGTGAATATTCCAATACCTGTTTGGGGTCATGGATTCAATCTAAGCCATCCAATCATGCTGGTGAAGTTGGATGGTTGTGATCGTTTCTGAGACTGATATGGACAGTCCAGGTTCAAACATGCTCAATCGGGCTAGTATAATACACCGAGAGTTGTATGCTCAATCGGGATAGTATAACACACCGAGAGTTGCAACCTGTATGGGTATTTCATACATGCTTAATTATTAATGCTTGAAGGCTCGTGTTGCTCTGCTGAGAACAACACTCAGTCGTCATGCCGCGCCGGTAATGAGTATAGGAAATACAAGGCTGGATATGCATTAATTAATAATGCTGTAAATTCACGGGTATATGGGATTGTTGCCACATGCTCCAACCTGGATGAATTTCGTGTATTTAATTCACAGAATACTGGAATTGTTGCCACATGCTCCTTATATTCTAGGTGAATTAGTAAAGTGAAGAAGTATTCATCACTTATTAATGGCTTTATCTTTTGCAAGATGTTAGCGCATAATTTTGGCTTTTACAATTTTATCCTTGAATGAAAATCCACCATCAACATTAAGTCCCCTGCCTAGCACGTAATGGTTACACCATTGTGGGGTAGGCATGAGATGGTGACAGTTAAAGACAAAGCTTATGAGACAAAGTTAGATGTTACCAGGAGAGACGGGTCATCCTCGTCCTTGGAGCATGTCACGTTCAAGAGGCGTCCAGCGCGAGTGTTCCCAAGCATGATGTCGGTCTTGCCTCGCTGATGGATCATTACGCCTGTTTCGTTCGTGGGGCTACTGCACCTGCTTGATCGAATGTGGGATTGATGTGCCTGTTTTGGTTAATCGTGGGTCCGCTGCGTCTGCTTGATCGAACGTGGGACCCGATGTAAGCATGCTTGATTCGAACATGGGCAGATGTGCATACTTCGATCAAACGCGGGACCACCGTGTACATGTTTCAAACGTCGGCCATGTCCTGTGCCTACTTTGACCGTACGGTTGATGTACTTGCTCGAGTGTCATCTTGCTACTTCGACCAAACACCGACCCAGCTAGCTTGACTAAACACCGGACTTGATGCTTTGACCAAACACCGGCCTTGTTGTTTGCTTTGCTCGAACGTGGGACCCGATGTGAGCAAGCTTGTTTTTTTTTTTTAAATGAACCTTGTGTGCTCAAATGTAAATGTGGGTCCTGTAGAAAGCGTTGAAGCAACTTCTGGAGCAGGCCCGGGAGAGCGTTGAAGTGTTGGAGCTGAAACGCCTTCTTCTGGAGAGAGAGATTTGATTGGGGATGGCTGCGTCTGCTTCGACCAATCTTGGGCTGGGATCAAGTGGGACCCGCCGCGTGCCTGACTGAACGTCGACCCTGTGTTTCGACTGAAAACCGGCCCCGCTGCGTGCGCCTGTTTTATTCGAATACCATCCTTGTGACTTTGATCAATACCGGACTTGAAACTTGAGTAATACCGGACTTGTGACTTGATCAATACCGGACTTGTGACTTGATCAACACAGGCCTAGAAACTTGAGCAATACCGGACTTGTAACTTGATCAATACCGGACTTGTGACTTGATCAACACCGGACTTGAAACTTGAGCAATACCGGACTTGTGACTTGATCAACACCGGACTTGAAACTTGAGCAATACCGGACTTGAAACTTGATCAATACCGGACTTGTCACTTGATCAATACCAGACTTGGAACTTGAGCAATACCGGACTTGTGACTTGATCAACACTGGACTTGAGACTTGATCAACACCGGACTTGAGACTTGAGCAATACCGGACTTGTGACTTGATCAATACCGGACTTGTCACTTGATCAATACCAGACTTGAAACTTGAGCAATACCGGACTTGTCACTTGATCAATACCAGACTTGTCACTCGATCCGGACTTGAGACTTAAGCAATACCGGACTTGTGACTTGATCAACACCGGACTTGAGACTTGATCAACACCGGACTTGAGACTTGAGCAATACCGGACTTGTGACTTGATCAATACCAGACTTGTCACTTGATCAATACCGGACTTGAGACTTGAACAATACCGGATTTGTGACTTGATCAACACCGGACTTGAGACTTGAGCAGTACCAGCCTTATGACTTGATCAACGCCGGCCTTGCTTTCTTTGCCCGTACAGTTTATGTGCTTGCTCGAGTGTCATCCTTGCTACTTCGACCAACACCGGTCTTGCCTTGACGAACACCGGTCTTGCTAACCAACATCGGTCTTCCCTTTGCTCTAAAGTGGGATCTAGGCGTGCTTGATTTGCCCAAACGTGAACCTTGTATGTTCGAACGTGGTGTGGGTGCCGCTGAGAGCGTTGAAGCATCTTCTGGAGCAAGCAGGTCCCGGAGAGCGTTTGATGCAGCTCTTGAATAGACCATTGAACCAGCTTCTGCTAGAGGGAGCTTTGAAGTGTTTCCCTCTTCAGTTCGATTTACCCTTGCGAATTCCATGCTTCTTGACTGACCATCTCTCTCATGTTGAAGAATTCCTTGACTGACGGTGAAGGAAATTCATGCGAGCCTCGATCCCCAAGCGTGGTTTACATGGTTTGTTCGTAGTGGTTGTTGTCAAGCCAGATATGGAATATCTTGGACATTGTTTCATCATTGTGGGAGTCGTGCATGTGGCACTGGAGTTGGAGTTGACGGACGCGCAGGATGTTGTATCTCGGTGGTTTCCTCTTGCTTCTTCTGAGGAACCGCTACATAAGGCTGAAAGTTGTATCACCTGTTGGTGAGATATATGCCCCTACAAACATTATGAGGCTCTTCATTACCGGCAGGCCTGGTTCTTTCTATCGGGGCATATGTTGTTGTGGATGAGCGTTCAACAGCTCCAGAGGATGACCAAAAGCACGGATTCTCCAACATAACATGATAGACATGTACCACTGTCTGATAAAGTGACTCGCCTGGATCTTGTTCGACCACTGTCTGATAGAGTGACTCGCCCGGATCTTGCTCGATATGACGCGTGGACATCGTTATCTTCTTGAGGATGCTCCCTTGAGGTATCGGCTCTAGTGGAAGATTGCCGTCATAGAGCATTGATACGTTGCACCGGAATTCTTTAAACCAAATGGCAGTATGGTATAATAAAAATTTCCGAGAGGAGTTCGAAAAGCTATCTTACTTTCATCATGCTCGTACATCCTTATCTGGTTGTAGCTGCTATATACATACATGGAGGAGAACATGCCGTGTCCGCTGGTTGCATCTACTAACATGTCGATGTTAGGTAGAGGAGGATCGTTTTTGGAGTAGCACCTGTTCAAGTCTCTGAAGTCTATGCAGCACCTGATCTATCCATTTTCCTCGTGTCCTCTATCCATTTTCCTCGTGTGTGAACTACAACTGTTTAACCGACTTGGATCCAGGTATGACATGTAGATGATGGGTGACCAATTTTCATCTAAATCCAGCATTTCTTCATATCTCCAAGCGAATATGTCATAGTACTCTTTGAGAAGTTCCACGAGCTTCTTGCGTTTATCCGTATACAAGGTTGAGATGATGGATATAGGCCTAGGAGATTCCTCAATGATTTCAATCTCATCAGTTGCGGAGTTGGTGCCATCTTGCAGCTGTTGTGGAGCATCTAGCACTTGTTCTTGTGGTTCGTTGCTGTTGTATCATTCCATTGGGTGGAGAGACTGGGTAACAGTCTCCCCTACTAATTGATAATGGCAGTGTCGGTATATCGTTTTCCTTTTCTGGTCACGACTCGCCACAAAAGTTCGTTCCCTCTTCGTGTGAACGTGGGTCGTGGCTTCACAGGATGGAGAAGAATGCTTCGTCAGCAAAGATGCATCGTGGGTTTTAGGAATTTACGTAAGGTGACACACTCTAACAAACTTTTCTAGAAAGTTGCGAAAAATTGAAAGGTTGGTGCCTCACTTGATGTAAACGGGTAGTCTCCACTGTCCTCTAAAAGTTATTTTTTTTTTTTTTTTTTTTTTTTTTTTTTTTTTTTTAAGATAAGAGATAAAATAAAGACTAAAATAAAAGGTAAAATAAAGACTAAAAACTCTAAATGCAAAAATATGCAAATGCACCCCCAAACCTAAATCAAACATTGTCCTCATGAGAACTATGTTGATAAGAGAAAAGGGAAGAGATTACCTAATGTCGGCGAGGAGCAAGGTTGAGCTTCGTTAGTCAAGGCAAAATCCAACATTCTCGGTGGAGATCATATCAGTTAGCACAATATATGCACAAGAAGACTCAACCGATTCAAAGAAAAGAAAAATTTAATTTGGTCCTAAAAAGATTTACTAACAATCTAAAAGTTGAGGTTAACTCAAAAAAAAATAATGTACGGAAACATAGAACATGAAGATGGGATTTGGTTTATGTGAATTTGGTTTATTGGGCTTTGGATTTAATGGATTCATTTGGTTTGTTAGGAGCTTTGGTTTATGGGAAGCAACTTGTGGGTTTCGAGTCTTGTGTCTTTGTTAAACAACCCATAAGTAGAGTTGGGTTCGGTTTGGTATAAGCCCAAGTGGTTGTGCGAGTGCAAGCCCGGTGAATGCAAAGCCTAGTTAGCCATGAATGCAAAACCCTAGTTAGCCCGATCGGAGGATGTGGGCTTCGGTTTAGTTTAAGCTTTATGTGGGCTAACTTTGGTTCAAGTGTCGACTTGGATCCGGTATGACATGTAGATGATGGGTGACCAATTTTCATCTAAATCCAAGGCGAATATGTCATGGTACTCTTTGAGAAGTTCCAAGTAGTGACGAGG
The DNA here is from genome assembly GCA_023531295.1 of Papaver armeniacum. NCBI lineage: Eukaryota > Viridiplantae > Streptophyta > Magnoliopsida > Ranunculales > Papaveraceae > Papaver > Papaver armeniacum. The sequence continues at coordinate 20,328 of JAJJWW010008633.1, read as the reverse complement.
GGATGCTACTCACTTCCACCACTAACTCCTATTCGTGCTCAACTGAGCTTCTTGCGTTTATCCGTATACAAGGTTGAGCCCTCAATGATGCAAGTCGGTCTTCTTCTGAATTGACGCCCACGTGGGGAGTGGGACGCAACGAACTTGTCTGATTATTTCCGCGGAGCTTCTCCCGTATGTGCTGGTTTGGTTTCCCTCGAAGTTCGTCATTGTGGTAGGCTTCCGTACGACCTTGCCTGGGAGAACCTTGGATTTCCTGAGAGTCTTGAGAGTAATCACATTCGAAGATGCTCCTGTGTAGATAAGGGTCGTCTTGAACTCTGAATCCTTGATGCGTGCGGTGACATGTAGGGCACGGTCGTGACCTTCCTCTGGTTGATTGAAGCAAAACGTCTCCGCGCGCTGATTCTTCAAGAGGTGTGAAAGTTCACATAAACTTTCCACTAGAGAAACCGCTTCCCGATCCACCGGCCGCTGGTTCATAGTGAAACTATTGACTTGAGGAGGTTCGTTGTGAGGATCAGTCCCCAGTGTAGGAGTCTCCATGACAGGACCGCTCATATCTGATGTCGCTTCTTTGATCAGGTCCATGGAGGACGGGCCGCTGAAGTACCTTCTCCGGTGCGTTGAATGCGTTTCTTTTTTTCTCCAGGGGCTGTCGCGGCTCTTGTGTCAATCGATCAGTTAATGTCTTAAGAAAAGTGAGTACCTCTTTCTGAGTTGCGTCCATATCCGTTTGAGTCTTAGCAAGAACTTCATGCTTCTCCATCAAGTCTGCAATGGTAATGGGGGATGGTCCTCCTATCGTCCCTCCGGCTCCTCGTCCTGATGAAGGAGTGGAAGTTGTTGCTCTGGTGACTACCATAGGTGTTACACTTGATGAGATGTCGGGATTTGAGGCTGCTATGGCTCAGGTGATGGTAGGTGTTACACTTACTGGAACATCTCCTGCTACGCTGGCACTGGTGGCAGAAGTGACAGCTCCATAAGATGTATTGACCACGGTAGCTCCACTGACAGGTACATCGACACCGGGAGTGTTATCCACACTAGCTCCATCAGAATTGATTGTTGATCCAGACCTGAGTTCTACCATCTTGAAATGGATTGATGATTGAATTGGTCCTAAGATCTACCCTTTTTGAAATTGATAAAATTGAATCGGATTTCGAAGAAATTGACTTTACAACCGAGAGATTAACCTCCCACTGTGGTCGCCAATTGTTTACGGGTGAAAACTATTTCTGCCGGTTTTGGTAATTTGGGGTGTATGGATGAGAAATGAGTCTAAACCTTAAACAAATGCACTACACGGGAGTGCTTGTAGATTCTAGAAATCAATCTATGTAAATCCGGCATAAACCAAGAAATGGCCGTTCCAGACTTGTTTCGGTCACAAAGTGAAGGAGATGGGGTTGATCTTAGGGAGGGAAGTGAAGAAGGTGTTGAGATTGTGAAGGTGTTGGCTATGTATGACTTGTATCAGAAAGATGGGCTGGCTTGCAAGATGTAAGCTATCAGTTCCGGTGTTTAAATACGATGGTATCAACACTTGCCTCTGTTGACTGGAATTGTTCTTATTGTTGGAAATAGGGAGGAGAACCTATTTATACAAGTCATTTGAGCCTTATTCACGTCTCTCATGGGAAGTGGGGGAAGTGGAGTGATGGAGTAGTGGAGTTGTGTGTGATCGCTGTCGTAGGCGTCAAAAATGAATTACACTTTCTTACTACTCAAATATATTATGAATCAAGGGCAAGAAAGGATCGTTCCCACAGAGAGGACTTAGGTTGTCAATATGTTTTGGTTTCCTATAAATAACACCGGGGGTTTTTCTGATTTTTATATACTAAAATAAAATAAAAGCAAAACAATAAAAAGTAAACACGCAAATCAAAGATGTGAAATATTGGGTAAAGGTTTCATCTTCAATTGTAAACAAGTTTTTGAAAGTATGAATAGAATTCGTATTTAATCTCTCTATCATCAAGAGCCCTAGAATATCTTATTGCAAGAATACTCCATAAATTTCCTAAGTCATCAACACACACATTAGAGCCGCGTATGTGAATTCTACCTAAAGAATAACCTAACGCCTTGCGCTAATTAAGTTCAATTCCTAGGAGCATTAAGTTTCAGAAATAGGCTAATCAATGCAATTGTAATACATTGCGCACACAATTCGAACAAAGGTTAATTTCTACATATGACTACAAGAGTGTATCACTACAAGCCGTAATCATATCATGCTACTCGTATTCAAGGTTATCGCTCGATGATGAACCATAAATTAGCTATAGATATGGATGTGAGTTCAATTAATTCTAGACTTAACTAAACAAACATTCAATCATATTGCAATACATTAATCATGCAATTATTATAACCCGTAGAAATCAAACGATAATATTGAGAGAAAACTAATTCATAAAATCCATAACTTGTTTTCAAAATCCAACTACATCTTTAACCAATAAAAATAAATCAACTACTTGGGTTTTTGGAAATCATCACAAAGAGTTTAGAAGAATCTATCATGTGAAACCCTAGAAAACAAGTAGAAGCCTCCCTAATGGAGATATATCAAATTGTATCTAGGCTTATCTATATATAGAGTTTCTTAACCTCTTCTTGAAGAAACTAGAAAACCTAATTGTGTCACGTGCATCACATCTCGTGCAAAGTGAGTTGCCAAACTCTGGCCAAACAAGTCACGTCCAAAGTCTGCTCAAGTGAGCCACGGCAAGCTGGTGTGTCCATAAGTCACCAGTGCTTTAATATGGGCTTGCGTCAATAAAATACAGCCCACTTTCAATACATCGTACTGACCTGCTCGTTTCATCTCTCTCTGTGATTGTATACGGTTGTCTTTCAGTACGTAAGCTTCCCTTTCATGTTACTGCCATCTTTTGGTTCATCATTTAGTCACTGCCAATTTTCCATTTCATTCTATCGCTGGCAGCAACCAAAGTTAGCTTCATCTTCTTACTTCCTAGCTCGATCAACACAAGTCAATATCCATTCTCTGACCATCAGCTCTCCGCCAGCGTCACTCTCATCTCCCTTTCCTCGAGTTCACCTCAGCCATAATCTTCCCAGCTCGAGCTCTTCCATTAATCCCAACAACCTACATTCATGTATTCTTTTCAAACTCCTCCATCCATCGCAACAACCACCAGTCTTCACTGCCAACTCTCGATCTCTATTTATAATGGCAGCAAAGCTCGAGCTGCACCAGTCCATGAACAATAGCACCATCCTCATAAACCCGAATCTGTTAACTCCAGCAACCCAAAGATTTTCTCCTCCTCGACAGCCACAAAATCATCACCATCCAACCAACGGAAACAACCATCTAGCTCTATCCCGTGCTCCACTGACAACAACACCATCTGTTCGATAACACAGCTCCAAACTCGTTCCCTTCGGCTCAATTCCTGACCTTTCAAACATCAGCACAACTTCACTTCATTCCCGGCATTGCACTTCTGTCGCAACAACAGTAGCACTGCCTCCTCCAGCAACTTCTGTCCTTCCTCGGCTTACGAGATCAGCCTACAACCACTTCCTTGTTGGCTGTTAACATAGCCAACTGTAATTTCTCTGCCTGTCTAGCCACAGTACAAGCCAAACAACAATCCACCACGCAAACCCAATTTCCATATTCATCTAGGATTCTAAAACACGTCTTCAATCTACTTCGTTGATCATAAATCCAACCACAACAACTTCCAGGTCTTCCCTGTCTTGTCGGCTCCTGTTTTCATGTATCTCAACATAAAATAAGTCCTGGCCTTTCTTGAACTCGTGAATTTCTTATAACCCATCGTGTATGACCCTGAGACCCATGGCTAACCGTAACTGAGATAGTGAGGTGAACCATTGGCAACTGATCTTGAGCTTGTGTAGTACTGGTGGCTCAGGCCTTTCAACGAACAGGTTGCGTGCGTCTGGAAATCTGATGATGGTTATGCACTGGCTGTACATTTGAATTGCACAACTCCTTCCCTGCACAGTACAAATTCAATCACACAACAACCCCTCATTCTTAATCATTCAAGACTCAAAAACATTCATAAATCTTCACATTTAACTAACAAAACTCAATGGCAGTAGCTCCTTCTTTTCTCCCTGATTTGTCCAGCTGAAATGAACCCAAATCCTCTTGACTCGAGTTTGAGCATAAACCCAATTCCTTATTCTTGTCAAACCTTCAAAACCCATCTTAGTCTTCTCCGTTCATGGATACAAATCGACGGCAGCAGCAACAGGTATTCTTCCCTGTCTTCTCTGCTTTAAACTCAACTCGAACCAACTCAGTACTGCTCCGTGTGTTTCCTGCCTTTGTATACTTGTCTTAACTCTGAATCCTGACGAGAACAACCCAATTGACTGAGCTTGTCGGCGCCTTGGCAGCAACATAGAACCACATGTATGCCGACAGCTGATACTGCTGACTAAAGAATGAGAAGTGAGAACATGATTCTCTGTTATAAAGATAAAAGGTATCCGCACCTTAGTAGAAGACAGTCTGCCTTTAGTGAATCTTTCAGCAGGTTGCCCCTTATCCTTGTCTGGGCTCCAAATGATAACTGTTTTGCTCCTTTTGCACAAGTTTCTTCTTCTTTTACTCCAATGACTCCAAAATTCCTACAAAAGGCAAGCAAAGCATAATATACGAAAAATACAAGAGAGATAAATACAAGAGAGATAGCTAAGAAAAGCATAAGAAATTGACATTCAAAAGATGTATTTTAGGCTCCTATCAAATTCCCCCACACTTATTCTTTGCTAGTCCTCGAGCAAACAAAATAAAACTAAAATACAATAACTCCGTGTCGTCGAGGCTACGGTTACTTTTAGCATAAATAACAAGCCTTTAAACCCCTAGGTGTCCCTAGTGGACGAGTTATAGTCTTGTGAGGGTTTACTAGAGATATACCCACAAAACCTACTTTTCCAACTTACTAGTTCTCCGTAATGATAGCATCCAACGCGCTAAGAAGACATAGTGATTCTGCACACTAGTCATAAGAAGTTAGACACATAAATTAACACAATCTCATCCTTAAAATTTGAGAGAGAGATAACCATCCCTTATCGATCGAAAGAAATTCGGGTTCGGAGTGATCGAAAGTCTTGACTCTGCCTCACAATAAAGGGTTTTATGAAGTTGCTCTCAACAATAAACAGCTTTTAATGGGCCACACATGAGTCTAGGTAGGAGTGAAGAGAGAATCCTGCGACACGTTGAATGGTAGGAAGGCAAAACCCTCCGAATTGTTTTGAAAACCCACATCTTTTATCATTTTTGAAAACCCATTTTTTTGACGATCTCTACGAAAGGAAGTCAACCACTTAACGAAGGTGGTAATATGCTTACTTACCTCGTTATCCATTCGACATGCAGCTAGCACCACTCTCACAGCATCCATAGAAACGTCTTCGGTCTTCAATCGGTGTCTTCATCTTCGTCTTCGGTCTTCAACTTGTAATGATAAAATCTTGAACTTCGTAGAATCTTGACAATGTAACTCTTTTCCTCTCATTCCTTGTTGCTTGAAACTTCATTGTAGATATTCCTTCTTCCATTGGCTTTATTGAAAGAAAAAAACTAAAAACAAATTATACAAACCCAAAATATGATACAATGACTTTTTCTTGTCTCTTTTTCTTTTTTTTTTTTTTTTTTTTTTTCTTTTTTTTTTCTTTTTTTTTCAATTTTTTTTATGAGACAAGAAAAATAAAACAAATACAAAATAAAAACAAAACAAAATAATAAAAATAAAACTAGTAATGAACCTAAAGAAATTTTCTCTTGTCTTTTTTTTTTTTTTTCTTTTTTCAATTTTTTTTTTTGAATGAGACAAGAGAAATAAACACAAACTGAAAATAAAAATAAAATAAATACAAATGGCCATGGTATAAGTATTTTACCGCTTGATTCTTCACAACTTGTATGTCTTGATATCATAAACTTCTCGAACTCTCATCTTTATAATCTTCGCTCTTGTACATAAAGTCTTCAACTTGTAAAAATTCTGCTCCTTGTCTTGTTGATTTACTTGAATCTGAAATCTGCTCATTTATGTATTGTTGCTTGTAAACCTTGAACGTCTTCAACTTTCCTTCAAATTTGTGATTCTCCTCTTGTTGATGATGATGGTGTTTCTATGGACCTGTTGGTGTAGAGAGAGATAAAGTGGATGGTGCTAACTGCGAACAAGAATACAAGTGGTATGTAAGTTAGCAATTCGATGTCACCATCATGGTTGATAAAAATAGCACTCAAGAGATCAAAATAGTGCTTCTATTGGTGGGAGGTTGGGCAGATCACCATTCTACCCAGAATTAACGTACGGTGACACACACTCTAAAAGCACAAATTTAGGCAGGTACAAAGAATTGAAGGTCGGTGCCTCACATTATGTAACATGGGTAGTCTCCACTATAGGGGACCACTACTCTAATACCGAATTCAGTCTGCACCTTATTTTCCACTGGCATGGATAAATCCAACTTTAACTCTCATACAATTAAGAAACCCGATCATGTTCTCTGTCATCTTTAAGTTCAGTCACTCTTATGAGAATCTCGATGTAATCTTAGCGACATATATACTATGTGACTCTAAACTAACTACAAGTTGGAGTTTTTATTCACTAATTTACACAAAAGTTGAAAATTTATGAAAAATTTACAATGCAAATGCTTAACCACTCCCCCACACTTAAACTTTACATTGTCCTCAATGTGAATTGAATCATCCAAAGAAAGTCAAGGTGGGAAATCTTATAATGATATGCGACAAGAAAAAGTAAAAACAAGAAAAGAAAAATTAAAAGATAAGAGATACAAAACCTATGGGTTGCCTCCCATTTAACGCTTGGTTTAAAGTCGTCAGCCCGACTATATCCTTGCAAGATTCACTCCCCATATACCAACAATCTGAAAAGTTGGGGATCCTTCCATAGAACCTGTTTTGAAAACACTAGCTTCACACAAATATTAGTAATATAAAACAGAATCGAAGCTATCAACCGATAAAAGCTTCCCCCACGCTTATTCTTGTCCACACTTGGAAGTGTATAAAGAATATAGAAGTCAGGGACTACCACGGTTTCTTGTTCCAAAACCTGCATAGTATGAGAATCAAGTATCTCTAATGGAGAATATCGAGAAACAAAGTCATTCAACAATATTCTCAAAGCACATATATTCAAACCAATAAGAGGTAAAGGAGAAGAAACAATAGGAAAAGGGTTAGACAAACCTTGCACAATCTCTTTTATCACGGAATCCTCTTCATCCTTGAAAAACTCAAATGAATTATTCACCTCTTGTATATCATGGTCCTCTATCAAACCTTGCAACCATTCTTCGTCCGTTTCTGCCTTAACCAAAGTCTCGACATAAACATCATCATTACAATCATTTGCAAGTTCAATTGGGTCTTCCACAATATTGGTCATATCGGTCACATTCTCAACACACTTATCTTTGTTGTAAGGCACACACTCTTTTGCGGATCCAAATCTCGTTATAAGGAAATTTTTTAGAACACCCGAAAATGCATCATCCTCAAGCTCCACCCTTTGAATAGGCTCTTGATCATTATTAAGATCAATGCTTGAGTAATCTACACAAGTGTCGACATATTCCTCTTTGTCTTCATCTTGGTCCCAAAAAGAGTCCATTGTACACCCTTCGGAGATGTCACCATGAGTTGGTTCAAGCAATGTATCATAATCACCGTCACTATCATAGTCAACATAAGATTGGTCCTCGCTGAATTTAGTGTTACTAATCTCGAACTCATCCTTTTGAATAGGTGAATGATCATTATTAAGATCAAGAGTTGAGTTCACTACACAATTATCAACGAAAGTCCCCAAAGGTTCGCCTTTTTCAACATAATTATTCATTTCCTCTATGTATTCATCAATGCCCTTTCTTACGTCGGAAACACCTCTTTGAAGCTCTTGGAGTGATCCATCCAAATTCTGGTTATAGTGTTCCATTTGTTTGTAAAGCTCATTCGACAAGGCAAAAGTAGAATTACTTACTTCAGTATTGTTATGCCAATTATCTTCCCTTTGAATGGGTGAATGATCATAACTACGATCAGAAATTGGGCCATACATACTATGAGCACATTCGGTCGATGAAACTGGTTCCATGCTTGGTTGTCCACGAATTGACTCCATGCTGACCATAAATTGTTGCATTTCATCTACAAAACTAGAGGATTTAATAGGAGCACAAGTATCATCCCCTCTTTGTGGTTGCTCACTTACATACCCACCGTAAGAAGGTTGGAATGTATGAGAATAACTAAAAGGGTACGTGGAGTATTGACCATAACCAAAGGATTGGTTTTGATTATACTCCCCGTAAGGGTGATAGTTGTCATATTGTTGAGGTTGAAAGCCGTATTGATTGCTCCAATATGCTCCGTCCATAGAAATCGGTACCTGAAATGAGATTCTCAAAACTCGGTTAAGAACCAAAGAATAAGAAAAAGTAAAACAAAACTAAAAACAAAAATAAGAAACCAAAAACAAGTGAGGCAGCGGCGCCAAAATTTGATCGCTGTCGTAGGCGTCAAAAATAATTACACTTTCTTACTACTCAAAATATATTATGAAGCAAGGGCAAGAAAGGATCGTTCCCACAGAGAGGACTTAAGTTGTCAATATGTTTTGGTTTCCTATAAATAACACCGGGGGGTTTTCTGATTTTTATATACTAAAATAAAATAAAAGCAAAACAATAAAAAGTAAACACGCAAATCAAAGATGTGAAATATTGGGTAAAGGTTTCATCTTCAATTGTAAACAAGTTTTTGAAAGTATGAATAGAATTCGTATTTAATCCCGCTATCATCAAGAGCCCTAGAATATCTTATTGCAAGAATACTCCATAAATTTCCTAAGTCATCAACAAACACATTAGAGCTGTGTATGTGAATTCTACCTAAAGAATAACCTAACGCCTTGCGCTAATTAAGTTCAATTCCTAGGAGCATTAAGTTTCAGAAATAGGCTAATCAATGAAATTGTAATACATTGCGCACACAATTCGAACAAAGGTCAATTTCTACATATGACTACAAGAGTGTATCACTACAAGCCGTAATCATATCATGCTACTCGTATTCAAGGTTATCGCTCGACGATGAACCCTAAATTAGTTATAGATATGGATGTGAGTTCAATTAATTCTAGACTTAACTAAACAAACATTCAATCATATTGCAATACATCAATCATGCAATTATTATAACCCGTAGAAATCAAACGATAATATTGAGAGAAAACTAATTCATAAAATCCATAACTTGTTTTCAAAATCCAACTACATCTTTAACCAATAAAAATAAATCAACTACTTGGGTTTTTGGAAATCATCACAAAGAGTTTAGAAGAATCTATCATGTGAAACCCTAGAAAACAAGTAGAAGCCTCCCTAATGGAGATATATCAAATTGTATCTAGGCTTCTCTATATATAGAGTTTTGTAACCTCTTCTTGAAGAAACTAGAAAACCTAATTGTGTCCCATGCATCACATCTCGTGCAAAGTGAGTTGCCAAACTCTGGCCAAATAAGTCACGTCCAAAGTATGCTCAAGTGATACACGACAAGCTGGTGTGTCCATAAGTCACCAGTGCATGAATATGGGCTTGCGTCAATAAAATACAACCCACTTTCAATACATCGTACTGACCTGCTCGTTTCATCTCTCTCTGTGATTGTATACGGTTGTCTTTCAGTACGTAAGCTTCCCTGTCATGTTACTGCCATCTTTTGGTTCATCATTTAGTCACTGCCAATTTTCCATTTCATTATATCGCTGGCAGCAACCAAAGTTAGATTTATCTTCTTACTTCCTAGCTCGATCAACACAAGTCAATATCCTTTCTCTGACCATCATCTCTCCGCCAGCATCACTCTCATCTCCGTTTCCTCAAGTTCACCTCAGCCATAATCTTCCCAGCTCGAGCTCTTCCATTAATCCCAACAACCTACATTCCTGTATTCTTTTCAAACTCCTCCATCCATCGCAACAACCACCAGTCTTCACTGCCAACTCTCAATCTCTATTTACAATGGAAGCAAAGCTCGAGCTGCACCAGTCCATGAACAACAACACCATCCTCATAAACCCGAATTTGTTAACTCCAGCAACCCAAAGATTTTCTCCTCCTCGACAGCCACAAAATCATCACCATCCAACCAACGAAAACAACCATCTCTATCCCGTGCTCCACTGACAACAACACCATCTGTTCGATAAAACAGCTCCAAACTCATTCTCTTCGGCTCAATTCCATCTTCTTGACCTTTCAAACATCAGCACCACTTCACTTCATTCCCGACATTGCACTTCTGTCGCAACAACAGTAGCACTGCCTCCTCCAGCAAATTCTGTCCTTCCTCGGCTTACGAGATCAGCCTACAACCACTTCCTTGTTGGCTGTTAACATAGCCAACTGCAATTTCTCTGACTGTCTAGCCACAGTACAAGCCAAACAACAATCCACCACGCAAACCCAATTTTCAGATTCGTCTAGGATTCTAAAACACGTCTTCAATCTACTTCGTTGATCATAAATCCAACCACAAAAACTTCCAGGTCTTCCCTGTCTTGTCGGCTCCTGTTTTCATGTATCTCAACATAAAATAAGTCCTGGCCTTTCTTGAACTCGTGAATTTATTATAACCCATCGTGTATGACCCTGAGACCCATGGCTAGCCATAACTGAGATAGTGAGGTAAACCATTGGCAACTGATCTTGAGCTTGTGTAGCACTGGTGGATCAGGCCTTTCAACGAACAGGTTGCGTGCGTCTGGAAATCTGATGATGGTTATGCACTGGTTGTACATTTGAATTGCACAACTCCTTCCCTGCACAGTACGAATTCAATCACACAACAACCCATCATTCTTAATCATTCAGGACTCAAAAACATTCATAAGTCTTCACACTTAACTAACAAAACTCAATGGCAGTAGCTCCTTCTTTTCTCCCTGATTTGTCCAGCTGAAATGAACCCAAATCCTCTTGACTCGATTTTGAGCATAAACCCAATTCCTTATTCTTATCAAACCTTCAAAACCCATCTTAGTCTTCTCCGTTCATGGCTACAAATCGACAGCAGGAGCAGCAGGTATTCTTCCCTGTCTTCTCTGCTTTAAACTCAACTCAAACCAACTCAGTACTGCTCCGTGTGTTTCTTGCCTTTGTATACTTGTCTTAACTCTGAATCCTGACGAGAACAACCCAATTGACTGAGCTTGCCGGCGCCTTGGCAGCAACATAGAACCACATGTATGCCGACAACTGATACTGCTGACTAAAAAATGAGAAGTGAGAACATGATTCTCTGTTATAAAGATAGAAGGTGTCTGACCCTTAGTAGAAGACAGTCTGTCTTTAGTGAATCTTTCAAAGAAGTTGCCCCTTATCCTTGGTCAAGCTCCAAATAATAACAGTTTTGCTCCTTTTGCACAAGTTTCTTCTTCTTTTACTCCAATGACTCCAAAATTCCTACAAAAGGCAAGCAAAGCATAATATACGAAAAATACAAGAGAGATAGCTAAGAAAAGCATAAGAAATTGACATTCAAAAGATGTATTTTAGGCTCCTATCAGTGTGTTAGTGTTACACGACCAGTCTTGCCCACTTCTCCTGTCATCTCAAACCGTCCATGACTTCCTGACACTTTCTTGTGATGGCGCGTTGCACGCTGCACGTTGTAAACCGTCAGACCAATACCTTAATATGTATCCCCCAGTTTGTAACATGATTGATGTCTCGAGTGTGTGGACCGTGGGACCCATAGAAAATAGCATGTAATGCTAGATTAAATAACTAAGTTATTTAGGAAGTCGATACTTGTGAAGTATCGTGTGTATTCTATGCAGGTATTGCATCATGGTGTGGTAGAGTGACGGGTGGTGATCACCATGACGCCTTACTGACCAATTAGCTCCTGACCAGGGTTGTATAACCAAGCCAGTGAAGTTGGACGGACGAGATGATCTTTGAGACACTCATCTGCGACCGTTGATGGAATTAGGTTTTTCGAAGAGGTGCGCAAGCATCACTCTTCAGCTTGGTCGAATCCAAGCTTGGGATACAATTTTGACAAGGCCGATCGTGCATGTGTGTAGACGACATGACGGTGTAGGCACCCATATCTCATTGTCTCGTGAAAGTGTGATCTGGGCCACTCAATTTGTCCGGCGAAGTTGAGTGGTCGAGATCGATTTGCAACAGAAATATGGTGCCGCAAAAGCCGCGCATCATGCCAATTTTGGGCGCGCGTTCCAAGACGACCAAGCTTGGTCGGTCTTGGCCGATCAGCCCGGCGTGCATACGATGGGATGGTGTATATACCTGTACTTCATCGTCCCATAGAAACGTGATCTAAGCCACTCAATTTGTCCGGTAAACTTGAGCGGTCGAGATCAGTTTGTGGTTGGGAAGTGTGACCACGCTTAGCTTGGGCACGCGAATCAAGGTGTACAACCAAGTTTGGTCTTGGCCGATCGGGTGTGGAGATAGGTGGGCCCGCAGTGATCGTGTTGATACTTACCGGACCTGCTTAGTCTATTCCTGGACCCTTCATCCGAGCAGGAGAAAAGGGACGCTCGTGATCGCGACACAAACCCTAATTAGGTTTTGTCGGCCGTGTGTCATACCCAGTTTGGGGCGCACGAATCAAGACGACCAATCATAGTTGGTCCTGACCGATCAGTCAGGTATGTAGGCGGCCCCACGGTGTTTGTGTTGACATGCTTTGGGCCCTTTGAATCTACATCTACATCCTCCATCTATGCCTGCGAAGATGGATGGTTGAGACTGTTTTGCGATACATGTAATGTGCCGCAAACCCTAATTTAGGGTTTTTCGTCCATACTGCTCTGGTTTGGACGGTTTGGCAAGCTATGCCACCCTTTTGGGGAGGCCGACCATGCGGGGCCCACATTGGGTCAGTAGTGAATATTCCAATACCTGCTTGGGGTCATGGATTCAATCTAAGCCATCCAATCATGCTGGTGAAGTTGGATGGTTGTGATCGTTTCTGAGACTGATATGGACAGTCCAGGTTCAAACATGCTCAATCGGGCTAGTATAACACACCGAGAGATGTATGCTCAATCGGGCTAGTATAACACACCGAGAGTTGTATGCTCAATCGGGCTAGTATAACACACCGAGAGTTGCAACTTGTACAGGTATTTCGTACATGCTTCATTATTAATGCTTAAAGGCTCGTGTTGCTCTGCTGAGAACAACACTCAGTCGTCATGCCGCACCGGTAATGAGTACACGAAATACAAGGCTGGATATGCATTAATTAATAATGTTGTAAATTCACAGGGTATATGGTATTGTTGCCACATGCTCCAACCTAGATGAATTTCGTGTATTTAATTCACAGAATACTGGGATTGTTGCCACATGCTCCATTCTAGGTGAATTAGTAAAGTGAAGAAGTATTCATCACTTATTAATGGCTTTATCTTTTGCAAGATGTTAGCGCATAATTTTGGCTTTTACAATTTTAGCCTTGAATGAAAATCCACCATCAACAACAATGAATTCAAACTTTAATGGAATGGTGTTGGTCATAAATATTCATCACATTTACATAGTGTTGAAGCGTAATCTAACCCCTCTTAGTAAATTTTTTTTTCTAAACAGTCATTCATTGTAGACGCAGTTCTTCTGAATAGGGATGAATTGAAATTGACGCGAGTAAAAGACACTTCGTTAATATGTCCCCTACCGATGATCGTCATGTATTAATTAAAATCGTCGGTATCATCTACTTAACACGATTAGTGATATCATGACATTTCTAGATAAAATATATTTTCCATTTGGCGCATGGCTTGAAGAAATAAATATATATATTATTCTCACCACGGTCATATAAAATAAATTGGGCAACTCGTTGCGATGATCGTGCATAATAAATTGGGTACGACACCATATGGTCGTATAAAACAAGTTAGGTCTTCTGTTCTCTGGGTGTATAAATTAAAATGTGTATGTGATACAAATGGTGGTAATACGGGAGAGCTAAGAAAAACCATTTCATCCAGACTTGGTTCTAGTTGGTAACATGGGAGAACAAATTTCTATAAATTGTACACATATTTTGTAGGAGTTAAGTATTGGTACGATGCTTTAGATGTAACAAAGAAATTTCTCTCTACCTACTACGATTAGTGGCCTCACTCACTATTTTGGGTTTGAATGTGTAGAGTTTAACAAAATATCACCACATAAAGGTTCTGGATTCAGCAAGATCAGTTAGATAGGATAGGCACGTCCCCAAAGATGTTAAAATAGTTTGCACACAAACATTTGGGTACATACAGTTCCATGACTCTCATTATCATAATTGTACAAACTAACACATTGGTACATGGTGGTGTCTCCAATGAACTTACAGAAGAAAAATATTAGGTTGCGAGCTTCTAAAGAATAACTCCAGTATCATTGCTAAGGTCAAGTAAGAAAGTACTACAATTTTACAACAAAAAAATTTACTAAAACACACTAATTTGTTACCAGCAAACCAAAATAGTCTTGCGAATATTTGCACCTGTCTGAATAAAAAAGTCTTAACCAAACAAGAGTTTAAACATATAAAGAATACGAGCATAACAAACTTAACTAGTGACTAATGAAGATATTTATCAGTAAAACTGAGTAGTTCTGTCATTGTCTTCCAGCAAAATCCTCATTTCTTTGCCTTCGCAAACCTGAGGCACCGATACTTCTCATCATTGATTTTACAAACCCGAGGCACCGTACTTCTCATCACTGAGTGCAATTTCTAAAAGCTCCATCCTGGTTAACTTTGATTTGATGCAGTGCCCATTTTCGAAACTAGCTCAGTTTGATCTCCATAACCTGCACAAGGATATGTGAATGGAAGTACTTAGATACACTTATAACCTGCAACAATCAACCTTGAAATCTATTGCTAACTGCGGAGCATTAATTGTGTTTTTACATCCATCTGACTATAAATAGTAAAGAAACAAACTGCAAACATTTTTAATTTCAAGATCAACCAAAATGTTAATTGACACTTTATCTATTAGTTAACTCATCTTCTTTAAAATTTGTATGAATACAACTCGCGAATATTTTCTATACACCAGCTGCTAATTTCTCTTTACCAGATGTTATGTGGTGTCCAACAATCAAGCATGATTTTTGCATGAGAAAAGAACTACTAGCAAATATTGATCAGGATGAAATTGTTCCTTAGACTGTACCCCTTTAAAGATCTATAGATGTGATAAAAAAAAATGAAAAAAAAATCGACATTAGATTAAGGCATGCATCTCCTACTTATCTTTTCAGATTGAGGCTTTTCACACATATAAGTTTTTGAATTTCGTAGCTTAGTACACTTGCTCCAAAAGATAAGATCAAAGTTGTTTCTAAGTTCTTGAAATTTCTAAATGAGGAGGATGTTAATATAGTAGATAATGTTTCCAGATCCATGATTTATGACTGCCATAGAAACTACGAACAAAGAGAGAAATATATATGGGATGAATGAAAAATAGCTTCAGTACATGTAGTGGAACTACAATGTTTTTGAAGGCTATACGACTATCTCCATAATAAGAACTCGACCTTTAATTTTTATGGATACCATGTATTCCAATTAAAGTTCAGGCTCAGAGGCAGCAGTGTAATGTATATATCATCCAATCATGAACTGAAATTAATATGACAAATCAATGCAAGTACATACTGCAATTTTCCATCAACAAGTAAATTAGCGATAACCACCTCCTCATGCAATCTAGCATGCAGTATTCCCACAAGCCACATTCTTGAAAATGTAAAACAGTTTTCACAGCTGAGCTCTCTTTGACGGAGCTCCATAAATTCCAAATGAGCGTAAGTCATCTGTGAGAAAAAAATCTAAATAAATTAATACGCTCATTTGACTGGCATACAATTTACTCTATGCAATCTTATACAACCCAATTTATTTAATATGATCATCATAGCATAATACCCAATTTATTTTATATGACCATAGCAAGAATAGTGTGTTTGTTTTTTTGTTCCGTTTGCTGAATGGATAGTATATTGAATGAAGAAATGTTTTGCTATCACGTAACCTTAATTTCCCATCTCTGTGAGCAATAAGACCATTATCCGGAAACACGTAATCACAGTCTCATAAACGAAAACTGCGTTGCAAGGCCAAGATCGACAAAAATAGGAGATCCTTCAAATTTGTACTTGGCATATATGTGGGTCATGGACGTGGATAGCACCAGAAGTGACATGATACAACATACAAGAATATGAGATCCTTCAAATTTGTACTTGGAATATCTATGGGTGATGGACGTGGATAGCACCAGAAGTGCCCTGATACAGCATACAAGTAGAGCATAACTGTCTAGGGTGAGTTGAAGCACAACTCATAACATTAAAGCGTGTGTGCCAACGGAAGTACATCGAAAAGATTGAGTTTCAAGAATCAAACAAGGATAAATTTGTGTGACAATTATGTCTAAGCTATTAGAACAAGAAGGGGAAAGACACGCGGAGAAGATGTTTCAAGTAGATACATACAAATGGATAAAATCCTTGCTTGATGAGAACTGGAGAAGGCACCAGTGGAGGCTCGCTCCTTTGCATTGCACGGAAGCAATCAAAAATATGAAGTACATCTTCTGTTTCCGTGAAAAAGTTGTTTTCGCAGTACCTAAAATACATTCACCAACAAGATTTACAACTTGTTAGATTTATTAGCACACAATGCATGAAAAAAAAAAAGTATATTCCAATAAAAAGAAAGATTAGTAAGTTGTTTCTCATCATTTCAAATAAAACCAGACAACTAACTTGAAGAAACTAATACGAAGAAACAAAAGGGTTAGGTAGGTTCTCATCATTTCAAATAAAACCAATTATGTACTTGCCAAGGCAATGCAGAACTCACATATTGTAAAATTCTTTTCGAGTACATGCATATACAATTGGAAACCATAAGAACAAAACTAAAGTGAGAACTGAGAATTAAAACAGAGAACATCGCATTAATGCACCTGTCCAGATTGTGTTCTGTATCGCTTGGGTGTCTTGTACAAATTCTGAAGCTAAGAGTATGTTCCTCTAGGTCTTACCACTACTACAAGGATTAAAAAACGAAACCAAATCAAACAATCAATACAGATCTTCCACGTATGATCTGATTTTTCATCAACCGAATTGACAAGATGAAGGGATTAATACCAGTAAACGGCTAAAGGTTTCAAAACTAAGATACAAAATATATGCAATTTAAACGCAATTCAAAAATTGATTTTACCTTGGTAAGATCCTCTCGTAATGAATAATTAACATCCATTCGAACAACCATTAATAGGTCCATCTCTGCTTTGGTTTTTTCAGCGGAGGAAGAAAAGAAAATCTGGGAATCCAAGAATAAGAAAGGATTAGCCATGTTAGATTTGGCTAAGTTAACCACCCAAGGGACTACAAAGTCATTTCAAACCGATCTTATGTGACACAAGAGGACCCATTTGACTCCGTCCGTCAAATATGGTTGACTGAAACGTAGTCCTTACGTGGGGCTTGACTCAATCCTTTGGATTTCCACGAGGTTTGCTCCTTTCCTTGCTGATTAAATTTCTTTTCTTGATTTCGGATGTGAATTAGGGAACTTTCCATGTTACCCCTGGTTCCATTTATTTTGAGTGGGTCTTTAGGGAGTGTGTTCAAGCGGCGATTTCATATTTACATGCATATTTGAGGATAATATGGCATTTTATGTTTGTAAATATACTCTATATAACTTGTTCTTGTAAGCATTTTTTCAGCTGTCTAGGCAGGTAATACAAATGGTGGACCAGATGGAACAAAAGCTCTTCATTTGTCAGTTGAATCCTAGTTAGCAATTCGCCGAATCATTCGCGAATTTTTACGTATCTTACGTTCCCGCACTGAACGGCCGTCCTAATGAAACTCCGACTCATGTTCGTGAATTTTCTGATCCTCACGAATTATACGCGACTTTTGCGAATCGAATTAGAGTTCTGCGTAGGGGTGAGCATGGGCCGGTATGGACCGGTTTTCACCTCATCCGCATCCAATCCAATTCACTACGGATTTTAAATTTGCCATCCGCATCCAATCCAACATCCAACGGATTTGCATCCAATGGATGCACGGATGAACGGACTGGGTGCGAATAATCCAATGGACTTGTGTTAGTTAAGATTTATAATCAAAAAATAAAGCCAATATAGATGACTTCTGATAGAACCTACACATTTTATATACGTATATAAATATAGAAATGTCATGGACAACACTCCAAGCAAACATTTTAAAAGTTCCAAAACTATCCATATATTTTCTAAAAACTACATAAATACCCTTAATCTAACGGATATGGATGTCCAACGGATTTTCAAGGTTGCATCCGGGTCCAATCCGTTGGATTTCAAAAGTCTCATCCGCGTCCAACCCATTAGCGAACGGTCCGGGCATCCATCCGCACAAATACGGTTGGTCCCGGTTAAATCCGCGGATGACGGATAAAATGCTCACCCCTAGAACTTCTGCTTACTGAACCGGCAGAATATGTTGTGCTCAAGATTAACCCAAGTGTTATTGGGCCAACTAATAAAGCCTTTTAAGGCCCAACGCTCCATTTTTAGATGATTTTCCAAAATCTGTTGCTGCAAAGATTCGAACCCCTGTCACGTAGGTCATTTAATCACCTTCACTTTTGGACACAAATCAGGCATTTCCTTGGTACTTATGACCTTATTACGAGACTAATTTTATTTGTATATGATTATAAGATGGAAAAAACATTTTAGCGTGATTGTTTAACTTGAAGTAAACAATTTAATCGCATAAATGTATTATAAAACGAGCTTATAGACTTTTAAACAACAATTAACACATAAAACACTGGTTAAACAACTACCCATATAAAATTTTAACTGAATAATTGTATTTAAATATAAAGTATATACAAAATCAAACAAAAACCAATCAACAGACTCTGTCGTGGAGAATTGCCCATGAGAGAGTAAAGGTTGGCGCGAACTAGGTTCGAAGTTCTATTTCGGAAATATCATTCGGATTCGGTTTGTTCGGATACGTTCGCGAATCATTCGTGAGGTCCATATAATCCGGGAACTAGGTTCGGGGTTCAAATAGTTCGGAAGTATCATTTGGATTCGGTCAGTTCGGATACGTTCGCGAATCATTCGGGAATGATTCGGAGAATTACTAACTAGGGTACTTATTCTTTTATTCGTATTTAATGCATGCCGAATTTAGTGTGCCGAATTTATATCTCAAAAACGAATTATACACGTACGTACGCCGTCTCGAATTATTATCGAATCACGAACCGTTGACCGGATTGTTGACCAAATTTACCTTCCGTCGAAATGAATAATACACGTACGTATGCCATCCCGAACATTTCCCGTATACCGAATTGCTATCTAGGGGTTGAATCGGGTGCAGATCCAAGTGAGACATAGTAAGCTGATTTTACTTTTGATCTCTGTTCATCTAGTGGGCATCATATGAGTAGAAGGGGGTAATACGAATGAATTCTAATTTAATTGATAGCTTTTAAATGGAAGTTGAAATAAGAACCGTACGCCCTCCAAGGATTATATACCGATTTTTAAGCATTCATATCATCATACCGGTACAATTTGGATCATTTGGGTATTGCAGGGAACATCTACATTTATACTAGAAACTAGGTATCACCGGGGCCTTACGGCCCCGGATCAACCTCTGATTAGTGTCAAGCGTCGCGTAGTTTTCGGTCTTGGACTCATAATTTTTAGCTTGATAAGTCCTGTAAAAATATTATAAAATATCAATAATATATATGATTGTTATCTAGGTGTCTCCGTATTGTCCATTTATATCATCTAGGTATCACCGTTGATGATTTCATAAATCCTTCGTATTGTCGTTTCATTGATTCTAGGATAACTAAATGGTGGTCATTGATTAAACGTGAACACCACCTTGGCAAAGATGGCAACAAAGTATCACGACTTTAAGTGGATGATGTTGAGCGTTTTATCTAACAAATTAGGCACAATCATGGTTTTAACAAAAATTGAATTATTTACTTGAAACGAACAAATGAACAATTTCAAATTTGCTTTAATAAATTATCATAAGAATTCTTTTTTAAAGAATTTCAAAACAAAAAGTATAAATTTAATGAATCCATACAGGAGATCTATTTCAAGAGAAAACAATCGATACGGATAA